>JANAVB010039219.1:19553438-19595938 GCA_029216955.1 Iris pallida
GCTGATCATGGTTATGATTTTAACTTCAGAAAAACTAAATGCTTTATCTTTGATAGATCAACTGGAGACATCACCTTTGAGAGAATTAGGGAAGATAACATTTACATTTTCTATCTATCTAGTGATACTAACAGTGCAGGAAGATGCCTTTACGCTCATAAAGACGAAAAGCTCCTATGGCATCAGCGTCTTGGTCATGCCAGCATGTATACTATATCCAGACTATCCATTAAGAATCGTCAGAGGACTGCCAGATATCACATTCAAGAAAGACACGCTGTCATTTCCGATGATGATGATGAACCATCAACCTCTACATATATAATGCAACGTCTGAAACCAGCTCTCCGAAGGATTACCAAAGAAGTTTCACTTCACTTCCTCTCACCCAAAGGACTTGGTAATAGGTGAATATCAAAAGGGGTAACTAGTCTATCTTCTGTAAGAGACACTATAGCTAGCACTGCATTCATTTCTCAAATAGAACCTGAAATATTTTAGAAGCTTTTAATGATGAACTTTGGATTTTCGCAATACAGGAAGAACTTAACTGTCAGCTCCTGTTTTTCAAAATTTAATTTGATTAGTATTAATTAGTTGCTAATGACTGTTTAGCTTTAAAATAATTTATTATGATTTTTAGGAATTTTCTAGAATTTTTAAATAATTTTAAATAGTTTTAAGTTAAATATATCAATTTGTAATTAATTAAAATATTTTAATATTGTTTTGTAATTTTTAAATTATTTTTATATCAGTTTGTAATTATGTCAATTGTTTTAATTAGGTTATGCAAATTCATTTTTGTATTTAGTTAGAGGAGGGACTATTCTGCAAAATCCTAAACTACAGGCACCTAGCTGCTAACCTACCCTACCCACCCCGACGACTGGCCAGCTGCCCCCCGACGACCACCGACCTATCCCCGTCATTTTTGGCCGACCTAGACCGCCTTGACCGCCCTAAATTGCCTATAAGACTCCCCGACCCCGAAACCCTAGCCTAGACTAAATCCTGACCTCCACGACCATCGTCTAACCCAATTCCCTGTCGCTTGAACCCTAGCTCCGACCATCCCCGTTCAGCGACCACAGCAGTCGCCGTCGTCATCAACCACCACCACTCGATGCGCCACGCCAAGCTGGACCCAGTGCTACCTAAGCGCCACCGCCACGACGCCCATAGCCGCCGTCAGCATGCTCGACAACCCCCAGTTCGTCAAACACGTGAGTAACACTCAAGAAACTGTGTCGTACGTGTCTCGAACTCACACGTGGTTCGCACGGACACGACAACCCCAACCCTGTGCTCGGACACGCGTATTAAGACTCGTGCGTGTCGTGCTTGGCACTGATACAAGACTCGTGTCCCTAACTGTCAAGACACGAGGATACAAGAATAAAATTTGAATTAAATAACAGGTTCGAATTTGTTTTATCGGGTTTAAAACCCATAACCTAAAAATCTAAGTAACACTAAACCAAACCCTACCCCTAAAACACAGCGCGGGCTGACCCGCTGGCCAGCCCGACCGAGCCCAAGAACCAGACCCCCCTGGGCCGAGTTCGAACCCCCTTCCCACTGTTTTGTTTTGTTTTTTTTATTTATTTTTATTATATATATGTATATATGTTATATATATATGTATATATATATATATATATATATATATATCTATATATATATGTATATATTATATATATTTATATATGTATTTATGTATATATATATTATGTATTATACAATATGTATATATTATATTTTATAATTAGTGTTTTATTATTATATGTATATGTATAGATATATAATATATTATATATATATTATATATATATATATATATATATAATATATCTATATATATATATATATATATTATATATTATATATATATGTCTTTAAGTATATATTATTATTATATATATACTTTTATATAAATATATATATATGTATACAGTATTTGTATATGTTATATATATATGTGTTTTATATTGATTATTTCTATTATATATATATGTTATTTATTATATATATTATATATAAGTATATATATATATATATATTATATATATATATATATATATATATATATATATATATATATTTTTTTTTTTAATATATATATATCTATATATTATATAATATATTATATATATATATATAATATATATATATATATATATATATACATATCTATATTTTTATGTATATATATAAATATTGTAGTTATATGTTTATTCTACCTTGTACAAATGTTGTTATGTAAAATTTTACAAGATTATTTATTATATATATTTTATGACTAATTAATTTTACCACTTTAAAAATATATAATTATTATTTAAATTTCTGTATTTATTTATTATGGCCAATTGTTGTCCAAATCTAGCATGGGTTTTTGGGCCCAATTGTGTCTAATACATTCAGAGTCTGTACAAGTCATATTGGACTTGATTCATGGCTCTGTGTTATATCTGGACTTCGGTTCAATTCGAATACATGGACAAAAATAGTAAATAATTAATTAATTATTTTCCAGAAACTATTGTTTGCTATTTTTGAATTTGTATATATTTTAATTGCTGTAAAAATCTGGAAAAATTAGATTTAGATACTCTATTAATTTAGATAATTTACTATATTTTTTCTAAAATTATTAAGTACTATTGGTATTTTATAAAAATAGGAAAACAGAACTCATTTTCAGTATATTTATGTTTGCTGATTTTTAATAAATATTTATGAGGATTTATAAATTTCAGAAAAATTAATATAAATTTTTATAATTAATAAGGATCATTTTGGTACTTTATTTTACGTAAAATTGAGCTTTTTGTCTATCTCAAAAATTGTTGAAACATAGTGTACAGTTTGATTTATTTATTAAATAATTATGACTTGTAATTTTTTGTGTTATTTTGCGTTTTAGCCGTATTGAACCTCATCCCACACTAGTGTAAAGGCCGTAGAAAGTTGAATTATAGTATTGTCATCCCACATTGGTCTCCTATGCTAAAGTCACCATTTGGCTCGGTGTCCAGTTAGAAAGTCGTGTTGCACCACTAGTGTTTTAGTGTTTAACTTAGTATAAAAACTAAGTTTATGTATTTATTTCTACAGTGATGAGTTACCAGACATCTATAACATTTTTATCGCTGCTTTGCTTTGCTAAAGGCAAGTACTTTCTACAAACTTTACATACTGTTACAACATTGAACTGTGAATCCAACCATGTTAAATGCTGATCCTTGGGGTAGCAAGTTAAACCTTCACATGTTGTATTACTTTCAGTCACTACCATGTTTAGAACAGTTTTCTATCTCTTACATGATTTGAATCTGGGTATGGGAAAACAGTTAGTAGCGTACATGATCATGCCCCCTTATTTGTACCGAGCAAAGTTTCATTCTATATGATACTGCGCCGTAGGCCATTATCCAGCATTTCTGTACGGAGGTACACCTATGCCTGTACACTTGTACATATGTATATTTTATTTATATTGTGCCACAGTACATTGTACACCTATGACGATCATGTACCTGCTACAATTTTAAACATACATATACATCTGTCTCTATGACATATGTATCCTTGCTATGATAGCTTATGATATGCCATGATTCCAGTTTATCACATTCCTGTTCATTTCATGTTTTGTATATTTAGTTTGCTAGAATCAGTACTTGCTCCCGTCCTGACAAGATAACGTTGTAGGTATACTTACTGAGGATGAGTTACTCTGTGATTCGTATTATGGAGTTACTGCCGAGGACCAGGCTTTGTCTTACGAGGATGTACCTGCGGGGAACCTCGTCTAGTTGTCTACTTGCTTTAGACTTTTGAGAGTAGTCATGTATAGACTATGTATTTTGTAACTGGACCTGTATCCAGTTTTACATTTCAGACTTGTACTTGGACTTATTATTATATGAGATGACTTTTATGTTTGGAGCATTTATGACTCTTCTTCACTTATAGAACTGTTAGCACATTTAGTCTTATCTTGTTTTCTCTAGAACAGCTTACTGCGCTTTATCTTAAGCGTAGGCTGGACATGACTCGGCCCGGCCCGATAATTTGGGTAGCGGGTCATGACATTAACCAATTTGAAAGAAGCCAAGTTTGGAACTTGTTCATAAACCTACTGGCCACTCAATAATTGGCACTAAATGGGTTTTTTCGTAACAAAGTGAACGAGGACGGTTCAGTCACTCGCAACAAAGGTCGTCTCGTAGCCCAAGGATACAACCAAGAGGAGGACATCGACTACGATGAGACGTATGCTCATGTTGCCCGACTTGAATTCATTCGGATGCTTTGCGTATTTGCAAATTTTCAAAACTTTAAACTTCTCAAAATGGATGTGAAAAGTGCTTTTCTAAACAATTTTATCAAAGAAGAGATTTTTGTCAAACAACCACCTGGTTTCAAAAATCACAAATTTCCTGACCATGTTTTTAAGCTTAGATAAGCTCTCTATGGCTTCAAACAAGCTCCTCGTGCTTGGTATGATCGTCTTAGTACTTTCTTACTTGATAATAGTTTTTGAGAATACAAAATCTCCTGATACTACATTGTTTATAAAATCTCCTGATGGCACAATTCTTTTAGTAGAAATATATGTTGATGATATTATTTTTAGGTCTACTAATGAGGGTCTATGTAAGGAATTTACAGTGTATGCAGAATGAGTTCGAGATGAGCATGATGGGGAGCTCAACTACTTCTTAGAATGCAAATCAAACAACTCTCACAAGGCGTCTTCATCAGTCAGTCAAAATATGTAAAGGACATGTTGAAAAAGTTTGAGCTTGACAGCATCAAACCGATCAGCACCCCGATCGATCAACATAAGTATCGAGGTATGATTGTTAGTTTATTATATTTAACTACTAGTCGCCCTGACATTATGTTTAGTTTTTGCTTATGTGCTAGATACCAAGCCAATCCTAAGGAATCACACATGACCGCAGTTAAGCGTACCTTTAGATACCTTAAAGGAACTATTATGGTAGGCTTGTGGTATCCCAAAACCACTTTCTTTGACTTAATCGGATATTTCGATGCTGATTTTGCGGAATGCAAAGTCGACCGTAAGAGTACCAGCGGCACGTGTCATTTGTTAGAAAAGGCGTTAGTCTCAGGGTTTAGCAAAAAGTAGAACTCTGTCGCACTATCCACAACAGAATTTGAATACATCGCAGCTGGTCGTTGTTGTGCACAGATTCTGTGGATGAAGCAAACCCTTGAAGACTACAACTTATGTTTCAAGAACATATCTATTTTCTGCGATAACACTAGTGCCATTAGTCTGACCAAGAACCCAGTTTGTCACTCACGCACTAAACACATAGAAATTAGACATCACTTTTTACGTGATCATCAGCAACAATACACGATTAATTTAGAATTCATAGACACTGAACAGTAGCTAGCAGACTTCTTTACCAAACCACTTGTCGAAGAGAAAAGAAGATGAAAGGGTCCTTCTGACAACAAGGAGTAAAAGCCTAAGCGACCCGATGTACTAGTCTTCTGACTACTGCTAGCTGGGATTCGGCCCATACTGGTACCCTATGGTAGTTTCATTGTAATGATCGCTGGCTTAAATCATTATTTATTATATGGTTTAATTACGTTTATGACTTATTTAATTCAAACTTTCAAATTCTATTCATTTTCCATCAAAACTTAGCAATTTTTTAAAATTTCCAGTATTCTGAGCACATGGAGGCAGAGTTCGGGCCGAACTCTGCCCCACACAGAGTTTGGGCCGAACTCTGTGTCTATGGTCACAGAACCTTCTTTGGTTCTCAACTACCCAATCTTTTGATCCGATGGTCAGGATTTAACCCGACTTGATGCCCCCAAACCTCTTAAACCCGAGAGCAAACCCTCTCTCCTAACTTTGTTCTTCTTCTACCTTCCTCCAAACATCATTTTCTCAACCCTAACCCTAGAAACTCTACTTTTAGGGCTCTTTTTCTTTTCAAACTAAAGATCTAAAGCTTTTGGGGAGATCTCTTCCATCTTTTCTCCTTTGGGTGAGGTATAATTTTATATTCTTCTCTATTTCCTTTTCAAACTTTAAAATTCTCCATGGCTCCAAGACTCTTCGGTAGAGGCAAGAGAAGAAGGAGTGATGGTGCATCATCTTCTCATCCTCCTCCTCCTCTTGCTCCTCCAATCCATCCTCTTTTTAATCCACCACCACCACATGACCCCAACACATTCAATGAACAAATTTTTATATCATTGGAGGCTTTCAATGAAGGGTTTGCCAATTTTCGTTCACGGAGTGTGTATGCGGGTAATTCGATTAATTTTACTATCTTTTCGGCTTATGATTCATTGTTCCATGATCTGTGTTTAGATGAGCTTGTTACTACCTCATCTATAGTCTATTTGAATGCCATCCAATTGTTCTATTGCAACCTTACTTTTGACGACACACGGATCTACTCTCGTCTCGCCGGTATCGATATTTCTTTTGATGACTTTGAGCTTGCAGAATATCTTGAGATCCCGGAACCCAATTCTTGGGAGAAACTGGTCGATGCCCGACAGTTTTAATTTCCTGATGGATCGTCACTTAAGAGCTTCAAGAATGACTTGTGTACTGGCAACACTCGTCCTGCAAGCAACGGGCTAAATATCTTAACCCGTATTTTATGAACTTCATCGAATGATTTTCTCTACGATCTTGCCTAAAGCGGGATCGACCGATAAAGTATCTTATCTTGAGATCTCTGCTCTTTACCATCTCCACTTCCATGTCCCTTTCAATTTTTTGCACACGATAATGGATTGGATGATTCGTGCACGGACGAGACCCCGATCATTGGTCTACGACCTGTATTTGCCGATGATCTTTCGTGCGTTCCATATTCCACTTGATGAGTGTTAGTTGCTTCCTGCCCCTGCCTATCATTCTAAGGCACAGAGGCTTCTAGCAGCTGTTGAGTCCCCTACTGAGTCTGAGCACTCCGAGTCGGATGCTCATGCTGATCCGCCTATTTTTGGCCAACCTGAGCCCGAGCCACCTGCTACCCTTGAGTCCATTCAGACTATGCTGAGAGATCGTTTCTGCTTGGAGGATGATTGTTGGACTCATATGGATTATCGTACTACCTTATAGACGACGGCCATCAGCAACATCCTGTATGACATCCAGTAATCCCTGGATACTCATCCTACAGTATCTTACCCCATGGTACGGAACCCTTCTCACGATGGTTACCGTATCGACGACACTTGGGTTAGGAGGTATTTGGATCCGGATGTAGCGTTTGTTGATCCTCGTCGCTCTGCCAGCGGCCCATCTGATTCCACTGGACCTTCCCATGCTCCGTGACGGTCGTGGTCCCTTTTATGATGCTGCTGCTGATGCTTAGGATTTCTTTTGTTTATGCACTTTGTAGTTTTATTCCGTTGTTAAGTAGTTGAACTCTTTCCTTTGTACTACTTTATGCTTAGGTAGCATCTGTTTGGATTATTTGCAAGTTATCTCTTACTTTGGATTTGAGCCTTGGTTGTGTGATTTTATATTTTCTCCATGGTTATTTTTTACGGTGGAGCTTATATTTTATTTTGTTAAATGCCAAAGGGGGAGAATATATGATATTTGTTCAACCATTTTGGATAAATACTTGTGTTATGTGTTATATTGTTTGGACTAGTACTTATATTAGGACTTCTCTATTTAAGGGGGAGTCAAAATGTCCATCTACGGGAGAGCTATATTTGTGTCAAGGTATGAATGTTGCGACACGCAAATATCGTAATTTTGTCAATTATCAAAATGGAGGAAACTATTGAATCAAACAGGATCGCAGTCAACCTAATCTTGATAATTAGCAAATCGATATTTGGCATGATCCAACTCGACACCTAAATCGTCATCAAGCTACAAATCAGAAAACTATCATATATCAAGTCAAACAATCATCATCGATGACTGCTCGACGAATACTGCTGGAATATGTCATCGGAAGTCTGTATTATAACACTTTTATTGAGTCTTGGCTATTGTACATTGAGTCGCACTGAGTACCTCAACCATAGACTAGATAACCAAAAGCTCAACAAACAAAAAACCAAACTGCGAAAGCCCTACAACTGTCCATGAGCATTCTGTCTCCAAGGAGGCAGAGTTCAGGCCGAACTCTGCCCCGCACAGAGTTCGGGCCGAACTCTGTCCCCTGATTTCCAGGAGCTAATTTTTAGGGATTGCTCATTGCAAGTTGTCCAACGACCAAATTTTTTAATATTTTGGACAGAGTTCTGGCCGAACTCTGCCTTCCAGAACTAGTATATATAGGCACCCTTTTCTCACATTTCAAATCATCCAATCTTCTCTTCTCTTCTACTCCTATAGCCTATACGTCTTAAAGAGCTATACTCTTCTCATCTACTAGCCACAAAACTTCCCAAGCCTACAAGGTGCTCGGTGCGAATCAATTAGAAGTTTGTGTGCAAGAGTCTTGAAGAAGTCACTTGGAAAATTTCAGGTTTCGCCTCAACGATATTTCAAGAAGTTGGCATGCTCTTCTAAGCAAAGGCACGTGATTGTAAAGGTATTTCACAAATAGTGGATTTCAATCCTGAGCTAGAGTTCTCAGGCCTGGACTAGTCCACCAGGAGAAAAACTAGGTTAAAAACTGTTGTGTCTGCATATGCTCTCTGATCGTTATTTACTTGTCGTACTTATACTCTGATTAATCATTTGCTAGTCGGGATTGAATAGAGTTAATTTTTTTAATTGTTCATTATTGACACAAGTACTCTATTCATCCCCCTCTAAATGTGCCTACACGGACTTAAGATTTTACATTTGAAGAGTTATCTGATGCATCTAGTAATTTATTAGAAGATTAAAAGAAGATGAGGGACATGTATAAATGTCCTAAGAAAGAGCTGAAAGAAATACACTATGAATATACTAAACCGTTGAAGCATGAAAATTTCGACAAATAAAGCCTTATGCGTCCAAGCCAAAAGAGGATATATACGCCCAAGTGAACCTCGTATGTGCTCAAGTCACCCTTTGAAGCTCCTATGCGTCCATCATCCTGTGAAGCTCTATGCACCCAAGCTTGTGAAGCTCTATGCGCCCAAGCAACCCTCTGTGAAGGAGGGCGCGTAGCCTAAAACAAGGCTATAGGCCCAAGCCTGAAACAACGCTATGTGCCCAAGCCTGACTCGGTCAAAGCCACGATCAAAATGTGCACCGAAGCGCACGGCTACGTCAGTCTCCACGAGCAGTCGTGCACCGAAGCATACGGCCACATCAACACCACGACCAACCCACGATCTTGCAGCCTACATGCGCCTACACCCTATGCGTCCAAGGCAGGACTATACGCCCACATGTAAACCAGTGTCTTTTCCTTATGTGGGCGCATAACATCATTCTAGCTCAAGAACGACTATAAAAAGGGTGCCTCATCCATCTTCAAAACACAGAACGGAGAGCATTTTCAAGAGCCAAATTTCTACACTTCTTTCCAGTGAGCCGAGAGTTAGTAATTTTCTTAGATTTTCCCCCACTTTTGTATTCGGAGTGTCAACGGAGTAAAGGAACAACTGCCGCTCGATCTCGATCGTCCCATTCCCCAGAATTCTTTTTTGTACTCGGGGATCCTCAGCGCAGGATCTCTCAGGCGTACTCAATTTGTGGTGCCTTGCGCCAATAAAGAAAAGATAGCATTTTCTTCTTCTTTTTATGTGTGTCCACAAAAATGGCAACACTGCTGGGGACTACCTTTTCTTCTGTCGAGAAGGTGGTGACGCAATCCGATATCGACAAAGTGGGGAGCACTCAGAAGATGTTGATTGTAAAGTTCGATCAGCAGGCGTTCGAAGAGATGCTCTCGAGGGATGGCTCTACTCCCTTAAAATCAACAAAGCAAACAAGTCTCGCAAGACATGGCTTTCGAAGGCTCGTTGTGCATATCCTGCTAGTGTCATAGCAGATATGCTACTGGAGGACTCGGTCACATGGACGTATAACTCTGCCACAGAAGTTTCCCAAATGGAGAAGGCTTACACCGTTTCGGGCTCTACTAGTCCAGTGACTTCTTTCCTGCACAACCAACAACAGAGTGTTCGACGCTCGAGACTTGTTAAAGGAAAACACTACGATGCCAAGAATCGGAGTGTACGACACTATGGACAAACCCGGTGAGGCTCATAAACGAAGAAGTCAAAATTGGGAGAAAACAACATTGTTCCACCAAGCATGCACCCAAAGCCATACGCCCAAGGAGATGTTTAGACGCATAACCCCAACCAGAATTCTTTTATCTTCAACAGACTGGACATCCAGGGTCATGTGCCCAAGGCTATGCGCCCAGGCTCGCTGGATCCATACTATGCACCCACATCAAGGAGGCTCAGACATACTGTCAAGGAGCATGCTCCCAAGGCCAGCCTCCAAGGCCTATGTGCCTACATAAAAAGGATAGGCCCTAACGCGGATAGCACGGGGCTGTCTTCAAGGACATCATAGAACTTAGGTGTGGCGGTTGCCCCTGCACGTGAACTAAGTCTGGATGCGCCAACTCTCCTTACGAATCCGCATGCAAAGCTGGGCGATGCATGCAACATGGGTTGTAAGGCAAAACTCTCTTCTGCTGACTTGCGCGACAATATAATATTAAGCGTAAACTGAGGTAGGACATAACAATTCATAGTGCCCATCCGTGCAACAGTATTGTTATCAACTGTTGTTGCTCCAAAGCAACAAGAGTGTCTTAGAGAAAGTTCATGTTTCGACGGCTGCATTTCTCTGACGATGAAAAGCCACTATGTGTTTCATCCAACATGGCTTCATGGGGTCCCCTTTACGGAAGTCCCGATCAAAGACGGTGGACTACGAACCCAACTTTCTCTTTCAGTTTCGCGAAAAGAAGATGAAAAAGTCTACCAACAGACGGCCAACAGGCTGTCACATCTGAAGGAGTATATATGGGTACTCAGTTAAAGGCAAGATTCCGTATGGACGACGAAGACTCCCAAGCTGGGGGTAGTATTCCCTCAGAGTCTGAAGCGGATGACCTCCACACTGGGGGTAGCCTTCCAGAGGACGACGATCCCTCTGAATCTGATGGCACTATCTACCTCCTCTACTTGAAGATAAAGGACTTGTTCACTCGGAGACATACATTATTAGCACCAGTTGTATTGTTTCCTCTGTTCATCCTCGCATGTTATCAACATACATGGCGGACGGAAAAAGACCTGAAGAAGCCAGTGATCAGACTAGCAAACGGCGAGAGGGTCTTGAAATAGGATTCACCAAGATCACTGATATGCTTACCAGTATCATGGAGGTTCAAGCTGCTGGGACTGTTCCTCCACTTCAATAAAATATCTCGGCCCGCGCTAGTCCGGCTCATAGCAACAACCCTCCTTCACTACAAAAGGAGTATCATTCAGTTGTGCCTCCTCCAAATCTTGCAAATGCTAGGGGTGGTCCTTCGCCAACGACGCCTGACAACAGTTCAGCAGTCGTTTTCCAACATCTACTTAATAAACAGGATGCAATTGATTCCCTGGTCACCCGTCTCGACACCATCCCACACAAAGACGAGCTTCAGAAGATGGGCATATCTCAACCGTATCCCCCTGAGTGGGAGAACGCTACTTGCCCTCCTAACTTCAAGCCGCTGACGCTGAATTCATTTGACGGGTTGACTTCTCCTCGTCAACATATGACATACTTCAACACGTAGACTCTACACTTGTCCAGAGACGATCCGTTCTTATCGAAGCTGTTCATTAACACCTTGCAGGGGGTAGCTTTCGAATGGTTCTGCAGTCTGCCTGACAGATGTATCAATTCATTTAAAGACATGGAGAGGTTGTTCCTCAATAGGTTTTATGAGAGGGGCATGTATGTTAGTATGTCTACACTCATCGAGACCAAACAAAGGAGGACATAGTCTGTCATCGCCTTCATCGAACACTTTAGGCGACTAGTACTGAAGATGCCCTTCGGCATTCCAGACTCAAAACTTATGGATACTTGTCGACATAACTTCCTTCCTACGGTGAAGTTTTGTCTGGGTATACATAAGTATGATACATGGCCCGCTTTAATTGGGGCCGCTGATGCTGCTAAAAACGACGTTCCTAACTTGGAACTACTGGGGTTGAAAACACCCAAATTCGAAGACAAGGGCAAGCATCCTCAAACTATTCCTGTTCGTAGGGGTAAAGGGAAAGAAGTCCTGAAAGTCGACACTTCCAAAGGAGCTTACAATTCTCAGGACGCCTCCGACAAGCCTAAAGAGACCTTCTCCTTTGACGAAGATGATGTCATTACCATCTTTCACACATTGACGAAGGGTAATAAGCTGACATTGCCTCCACCACGATGTCCTGCAGAGGCGAGCCAGCTCAACGATCCCAAGTACTATCTCTATCATCAGTACGTGTACCATTCCACCAAGGACTGCATCATCCTAAAAAAGAAGATACAACAGCTTATCGACAACCAAGTGATCAACCTCGAAGCTGAAGACAATGTCGTATGTTCTAACATGATCTCTCTTCAGTTTGGTGACTTTCCTCCCATAAAAGTCCCAGACGGCATGGTCCCGATTCCCAAGGCAATAATAGAAGTCGTCAACCTACCGCTAGCTTGCAACTCTACCTTCGTGCCACTCACGACTGAACATGGTGAGATCATGTGGGTCCATCCGGACCTTGTGCAAGAAGTGACGCAGGGGGTGGTACCCCCCAAAGCAAAAGGGGCAAGAAATACAAGTCATACCATATGGTATCCTCTCTCATCTACGAGGTTCTATCTGGCGAGATACGATCCGGAAAGACTTATCTTCGGACATACAACCCCGCACAAGAAGAAGCAGTACCTTCTCAACCTCCTGCTGCCCCTACAAGCTCAGAAGCTGGCCCGTCTAAGCCTCCATCTACGGACAAAGCCAAGCAGAAGGAGACGCGGTTTGACAAGTCTTTGAAGACGCCAACTCCCGAAGGCATAGATCGGCCCTACAACTTTGACATACTGGAACAACTAGCCAATACACATGCCAGGTTGTCTCTGTTCGATCTATTGTGGCTCTCAAAAGAAATACAGAAGGCCTTAAGTGAGGCATTACTACATACCGACTCTTATCTCGCTGAAGTCAAAGCCCCCGCTGAAGATCCTGTCTCCTGTCCCCACTGCCACAGTACTATGGAAGTGGTGCCCAACATCACCTTTTCACAGGGGACATACGACTAAAAAATAATCGTCATGATAGACCCCTGTACTATACAGGATATATCGGGGCGATCAAGGTGGACCGCATGCATATCGATCCAGGATCCTCCCTCAGCATCATTCCTAAAATTTTGCTTCAAATTCTGGGAATCCCTCTGCACAAGCTATCTGCAACCAACACAACTATCATGACTTTCAATGCTGGTCGAAGCCACCCGCTGGGCAAGATCCATCTCAAGTGCCAGATCGGTGATCTCCGAACGGAGGTTTCTTTCTATGTGATCGATGCCAATGTATCCTATAATGTCTTGTTGGGACGTCCATGAATACACGAGAACATGATCATTCCTTTCACACTTCACCAGTGCTTCAAATACGTCAACAGTGACGGTGTCGTGAAGACGGAGTTTGCCGATGTCGATCATTTTAAGGGCATCGAAGCCTACTATGGAGATTCGGTACTTTACCAATCTCAGCCCTCTAAGGATGACGGCAACGAAACTGACAATGAAGCTGAAGCAAGTTCATCCTCCAATGATGGTCCCCTGATCATCCTAGTCAAAGGACGTACTACTCCAAAAAGTACTCTGAAGCCTCTCACAATCTGGGTGAAAAAGAAGAACCCTGACAAGGTCAAACCATTGACCATCACTCTGAGCAAGACACCCCGGGAGGAACCTACTGATGCCTATCCTCCCAATCCTAAAGAATTAACCTACATGGTGAACTCGGCCAAGACCGTGGCTCCTCTTCCAGATGATGATCCTCTAAATGAGTATATCAGTACTCATAATAATGTACCTTCAACGGATGATGTTATCCCTGAAGAAGAACTTGTGTATTTCCTTAATAAAGGTTTATCTTTGAATTACTCTGATGTCTATCAATCTGTAAACCACTACATAGATACGATATACGCTCTAGAGCACGGCATAGGACCATACCTCTGCGTGTCGGTCACGATGCCTCACTTGCAAGAAAAAGTTTACCCAGAAGACATCCTCTACTACATCGTTCCAACCAGAAAGAACGATGAAGAACTAATCATCTACGGTCGTATAATTGGCGAGAGAAAGTTCGTTCCAGACTCTACTTCTCCCAAGCAAAATACAGAAGCTAACTATGACTCTGGGAAAATGTAACTTTTCCGGTATAGTTGGCAGGCCATGAATATCATCCAGAATATGGGATATGCATCAAAAGCGACCAGGGGCTAAATTACGGCCGGGGACGACGGTTGCCAATACGACCCTTTGCTCCTCCCAACAAACCCTAGAACTACTACCAATGAAGCGGTATTGGTTTGGGTTATGTCACTCCTCCAACAACTCCCGAAAGATCAGATGATGAAGCAGATCATTGTTCTCATTCTTCTGATTCTTCCTTTTGGGACTCAGACTCCAGCATTGGCGACATGTTCAAGACAACTCTGTCCATCAACATGGTTTCTGTTGACTAAATTATGGACGATATCCAATCAATCAAGCTCGAATAATAGGCTCAAAAGATGGACACTAGGTGGGAGCTGTGCTTCGAACAACGTGAACCACCTACCGAAGACAAAGTCAACCAAGTCAATTTAGTAGATGAATCATCTTTCAAACCAATCTTTATCAGCAAAAGTCTATATGGCGATGAACGCCAATCTCTTATACAGCTTATAAGAGAATACATCGACGTCTTCGCATGGAGCTATGAAGACATGCCAGACTTGGACCCTAAAGTCGTCATGTACCGCCTGAATATTTCGTCTAAAGCTAGGCCAGTGAAGCAGCAACAACGACGATTTCAACCAGACGTCATGGAGGCCATCGAGAATGAAGTCAAGAACCTCATTGCCAGTGGTTTCATTCGCGAAAAACAATACCCTGATTGGGTTACTAACATCGTTCCAGTCATAAAAAAGAACGGTAAAGTTCGAGTCTGTATCGATTACCATGATTTGAACTCTGCATGCCCGAAGGACGAGTTCCCTCTACCGATCACCGGCGTAATGATCGACAATACTTGAGGCTTCGAATGGATGTCCTTCATGGATAGGTTCTCAGGCTACAACCAGATTAAGATGTTCCTTGACGACGAGAAGCACACATCTTTTTGAACACCGTTAGGTGTATAATGCTATACGGTGATGCCCTTCGAATTGAAGAATGCAGGGGCGACATACCAGAGAGCCATGAACACAATTTTTTGCGATCATTTGCACAAAATTGTGGAGTGCTACGTAGACGGTATTGCAGTTAAAAGTCATCTCAAGGGCAACCACCTCCAAGACTTGAGAACAGTGTTCGAACTAATGTGTGAACACCAAGTCAAGATGAATCCAACCAAGTCTTTTCTGGGAGTCTCCAGCGGCAAGTTCCTTGGTTTCGTCATCACTTCAAAGGGTATACATCTGGACCCGGAGAAGGTGATGGCCATCCTCGATATGCATCCTCCAAGAAACCTCAAAAAGCTACATGGACTTCAAGGAAGGTTAGCCTACATTATACGATTCATTTCGAACCTCTCTGGAAGGTGTCAACCATTCACTCAGCTCATGAAGAAAGGCGTATCTTTCGTCTGGAACAATGTCAACGCGCATTCGACGACATCAAGGTGTATCTTACAAGCCTTCCAGTATTGGTAGCTCCAATAATGGAAAGCCCTTCTTACTATATGTACGCGCTATGTACTATTCTTTTGGCGCCCTATTAGCTCAAAAGAATGAAGGCGGCCATGAATAGGCAATCTACTACCTCAGCCGCACAATGTTGGGTGCTGAACACAGATACACACCGGTGGAGAAGAAATGCCTTGCACTAGTATTTGCCATCCAGAAGACACGCCACTATGTGTCTGGGCAGACTATCCACATTATATCTAAAGTCAACCCTCTCAGAATACTCATGACTAAACCGGGCTCTCTCAATTCCCGTTTAGCTACATGGGCAATGCTGTTGACTCCATACGATATGCTCTTCGTTTCTCAGAAGGCAGTAAAAGGTCAAGCATTAGCTGATTTCCTAGCAGCTCATCCGGTGCCGGAATCGTCCAAACTCTATGACGAAATCCCCGATGAAGTGGTAGAGTCTAATAATGCAACTGGAGAAATCCCCATTTGGCGAATGTTCTTTGACAGTGCATCAAGAACAGGACCCAAAAAAATATTGTAGCCGGAGTTGGCATCGTGCTCGTGTCTCCTGATCATCTGGTTATACATCGTGCATATTCTCTCATGGAACCATGCACCAACAACGTAGCCGAATATAATACCCTATTAATCGGCCTGCAACTAGCAAAGCAACTAGGAGTTGACTAACTAGAAGCTTACCGCGATTCCAAGCTAATAGTTAGTTCGGTCCGAGGGGATTATGAAGTTTGCCACGAAGATCTCATCCCCTACTATAAAGCAACAATCGATTTGGCGTCTACTTTTGCTGGATTTTTCATCGAGCACCTGCCTCGACTACAGAATATAGATGCAGATGCTCTAGCCGCTCTTGCTGCTTCCTTGACCATTCCTACTAATACTCAACAGTCGATCACAGTGTCTGGTCGAGAACTATTCTGTGTGAAAAATGCCTTGCATATTCATCATAGTTACACAACGGAAACAAACGTGGATGGTAAAGACTAGAGATTTCCTTTCATAGACTACGCCGTCTATGTTATCTTCTCCGAGGACTCGAAGGAAGCAATGTCTATCCAAAGGCGATCTCTCATATTTTACTACGACACAGCTACCAAGATGCTGTACCGACGCTCTTACGACGGGTTGCTGTTATGATGCTTATCAGAC
This sequence comes from Iris pallida, assembly GCA_029216955.1. Taxonomy (NCBI): domain Eukaryota; kingdom Viridiplantae; phylum Streptophyta; class Magnoliopsida; order Asparagales; family Iridaceae; genus Iris; species Iris pallida. Next base: position 19,570,451 of record JANAVB010039219.1, read on the forward strand.
ACAGAAGCCAAATATGCACTCTGGGAGGCTCACGACGGAGTTTATGAAGCACATCAACCAGGCCCTAAATTACAAGATCGTCACAAACGAATGGATTATTACTGGCCTACAATGATAGCAGATGTTGTTGAATATGCAAAGAAGTATAGAGATTGTCACTTCCACGCCGATTTCATTCATCAACCTTCGGAGTTTCTACACCCGACGGCAGCATCTTGGCCGTTTAAAGCCTGGAGCATGGACGTCATAGGACCAATCATCCTGTCATCCTCCAAAGGATATCTGTTCATCCTAGCCATAAGCGATGACTTCTCCAAATAGGCGAAAGCTATACCGCTCACCGAAGTGAAGGCGTCAGACGTGATCAGTTTCATCAAACATCACATCATCTACCGCTTTGGCCTACCTCGCAGGATTATCCATGATAATGGTCCACAGTTCGCAAGCCATGCATTCTATTGATTCTGCGATAGGAATCGAATCCAGAACGTAGCCTCTACTGCCTATAATCCAGCGGCTAACGGGCTAGCAGAAGCCTTCAACAAAACCATCATAAAACTTTTCAAGAAGTTCGTGTCTTCAAATAAGCACGATTGGAATGAAAAGCTCGACGAATGTCTATGGGCCAATCATACAACGGTCCGGACTCAAACAGGCAGTACGCCATTCTCTCTGGTTTATGGGAACGAGCGAAGCAGTTCTTTCCCTAGAAATCTAGATTCCTTCTCTTCGAGTAGCCCTAGACAGCGAGCTGACTACCGAAGAAAGCTACCGTCTGCGACTCCAGGAGCTCGAAGCGCTAGACGAAAAATGCTTGTTAGCTGAGTAGCGCATTGAGCTATACCAAGCACGCCTTTCCAGAGCCTTCAATAAAAAAGTAAAGAAAAAAAATCTTCCAAGTCGGCGATCTAGTCTTAGTAGTGAGAAGACCAATGGTCATGACGCACAAAACAAAAGGAAAATTCCAAGCTAAATTGGAAGGTCCTTTCATCATAGGATCAGTGTATTTTAATGGTGCATACCGACTAACCAAGCCCGATGGTGACTTTCTCATGATGTCTATCAACGGCAAGTTCCTAAAGAAATACTATGTGTAACCTTTTTTCACATATGTTCAGTCATGTAAATGTACAGTGCGATGTTTATATGATCCAAAAAATTATCTAACTATTATCCATATTTCAAGAGTCTTAAATATGCCCTGGATAATAGGTCCTCTAAAAATTTCTCCAGTGGAATCACTCCCGTTTTTTTACTCTGTCCAAACTCGATTTGACGAAAACAAGTCACGTCCCTATTACCTATAAATTGTTTTTCGATAATTATTTCCCCAGTGGAATGATTAAATGTTTTGCCATGTCCACATAACCTCTGAGCAAAGCATTCATCAAGGATAATCATGTCTATATTACCTCAAAACTATCCACTCCCACCTAATATTATATATCTTTCCACGTCTATATTACCTCTGGTCAGATATAGAACATCCTCTGCTATTACGTCCATATTACCTCTACTAGCAGCTTCGTTAAACTTATTATCTATATTCGAATAACTTGAATATAAAACGGATAATAGGTCCACATCAAAATTCTCCAGCGGAATACCTACCAGATATATCCTTGCTACGTCCACATTACCTCTAGTTCTGATATTTTACAAAACCACATTTACTTTGAAAAGATTCCTTATTCTTTACTCAAATGTCTATCAAGAGACAAAAAAAGGGTACAAGAGCCGTGACGGCTAAAAAAAAGAAGGTTACAAAGAATCTAAGGGGCACATAGGCGATTGATGTTGTCCCTTAGAGCCGCGATTTCGGCTTCAGACTTCGCGGTAGCTCGATGGCGCGCATCTTCTTGACGAGTAGCTTCATCCTCGAAAAGGATCAGACTCAGATGCTCTCCCTCCAACTTCGCCAGCTGTTCTTCTAAATGGGCAAATGTGTTGGCAGTCATGGCAGCCTGAGACAAATAATCCTTCTGTTCAGATGTCGTCGCCCTCAAGTCGGCTTCCAGATGGGCGATCTCGTTCTTGATCTATGCGATGTGATTATACCTCTCGGTAATCTGTGTAGCCAGTTTATTCTTTGAGACGGCATGTGCCTCACTTGCAGCATTAAACTGACCATACTGGTCAGCCAATTCGTCGATCTCTCGAACAAGGGCGTCCTTCCTTGCCTGGAAAGTAGCCTTCTCCTCCGTAAGAGCCGTCATCAAAGCCTCGTCCTCTATGCGGAACAACGACGTCGGGCTCTGCTGTTTGGTATCCCGGAACCTGGCTACCTGACCATCTAGGTCATTTAGAACTTTCTTCAGAGTATTGGCCCGCTCTTCATAGCCGACAATGCTCTCGACGGCCGCCACTTGGCATTCGGCAACAGCCTTCACAGGACCGAAGGTAGCATTCCGATTCAAGACCCCAGGAAAGCTTTGACACCTCCTGCATTTCATGGAGAGCCAATCCCATATCCCCGCCCGGAGTAAAGAAGGTACAGGTGTGAAGGTTATATAACTCTGCCAAAGAGACAAACATTGGCCAGTTGATCCTTACACCATATTGAGTGGCCTTAATAGCATAGTAAAGGCCAACAGTCTTCAGGTGGCTTCATACGTGGAAATCACCCAGCCAGTAAAATTGCTCCAGAATGAAGATGGATGCCTCCAGCCTTCCATCCGTATCTTTTCGGCAGGATATAACACATCCCCTGTCACCATCAAATTGTAAAGCGTGTCAATGACATAAGGATGGAGGTTAGTCGGAATGCCGTTCACTATGGCACTAGGTTGCAATACTCTCGTAGAATAAGATGCAGAGCCCCGGATACACTTAAAAGTGTCATTCTTCTGATCGCCTGAGTCAGACTATATCTTTCTATAAATAGCCCCGGGGAGCTCAGGAGTCAGCTCCCACTTCATTTGTCGCCGCACGGCCAAGACAGTAAAAGCAGCCAAGGATATTACCGCTATATCGACGGTAACCATATCATCTGATTGTTAAGATAGATCACCATTGGGTTTTTCAAGCGTATAGTCTCACCATCTTCAAACCCCACACTAACGCCAAACAGAAAGTACGGCTTCTTGAAACAACGTGCCCCTCCACGCACGAACTTCTTATTGTTAATCATCTGCTTCAAGAAGGTCTTATCCTGTTCAAGTATGGCGAGTGTCCACTCCGTAGGCTGGTTTTGACTGATCGCAGCTTGAACCTTATTGATCATATTCGTTATAAAGCAAGTATCCAGGACTTGATAGGCAGAGCCGAAAGGATTCCCTCAAGCTCCGGGACAAACATGTTTACTGCAAGGACAGAAGAAAAAGTCAGACTCAAAAATCCGTAGGAAAAACTATGCTGAAGGGCTCTTATGCGCCCTAAAGGATATGCACCCAAAACAAACATATGGGAGCATAACACACGAACAATACGTGGGCGCATAACATACAAATGGCATATGGGCGCATAACATGGCAATATGTGGGCGCATAGCACACCACAGTGTTGGTACATGACTTCTGCAGGCGCATAATGATGCTCACAAGAAGTATGTTGCCTTAGTCGCATGCGCCCAGGTAGAAAAAAAGTCTGAGCATCACAAATTAATGCTCGAGACTTTGTTTTTGGAAGCATACCCTCACCCAGAATCGGATCCTGGACTGTCGAGGACACTGCCGCAGGAAGAGAGCCACTCGGTGCAGCCCCTTGCCCTTTGCGGATCTCTTGGCAACCTTGGGAGACATGGTTCTTAGAGAAGAAGATGAAGAGTTTTTGAAAAGTTCTAAGAGAGGAGAATAATGAACTTCCTCTCTCCTTCAGAGCCTATTTATAGGCACAGGCCACTTCTTATGCGCCTACTACCTTTATGCGCCTATCCGTCTATTGTGCAGTATGCGTCTACAATGGCATATGCGCCCACGTAAAGAACCAGGCCCTTGTAAACTATGCGACTGCTACTCACTGACGTAGCCGATGCATGAAGGATAGACCTCTTCAAATTCTACCCCGATGAATCTATCAGTTCAGATTTTGAGGAAGATCTCAACAGTCATATCTCTCTGACAGGTTGGCCAAATACTATGTGTCCAAGGAGAGAGCCTTGCTATGCGCCTATTGCATCATGAGAAGACGATCTATGCTTCTTTGAAAGTATTTCGAACTCGTTCAAGTATCAAAAACTTTGAAGGGGGTCTTGTAGAAGCATAAAAATTTCAGCAAATAAAGCCTTATGTGCCCAAGCCAAAAGAGGACATATGCGCCCAAGTGAAGCTCCTATGTGCTCAAGTCACCCTGTGAAGCTCCTATGCGCCCATCCTCCTACGAAGCTTTATGCGCCCAAGCCTGCGAAGCTCTATGCGCCCAAGCAACCCTCTGTGAAGGAGGGCACATAGCCTGAAACAAGGCTATGCGCCCAAGCCTGACTCGGTCAAAACCAAGATCAAAACGTGTACCGAAGTGCACGGCCACGTCAGTCTCCACGAGCAGTCGTGCAACGAAGCATGCGACCACGTCAATACCACGACCAATACACGATCTCGCAGCCTGCATACGCCTACACCCTATGCGTCCAAGACAGGACTATGCGCCCACATGAAAACCAGTAGGTTTTCCTCATGTGGGCGCATAACATCATTCCAGCTCAAGAATGATATAGAAGCATGGAAAAGAACAGAAGAAGCCCATGCGGCTCAAAACAGAAGAAGCCCATGCGGCTCAAAACAGAAGAAGCCTATGCGACTCAAAATAGAAGGAGCCTCATGCGGCTCAGAAATCTATCAAAGCCCCATGCGGCTCAGAAACTCTTCAATAGACTCATGCGGCTCAGGCAGAAATCACGTGACCCTATGCAGCTTGCCTTTACAGCTGGCCATAAAGTGATTGCTCCTATTAAATGCTCTGACATAAAGTGATAACTCTGACATTAAAGCTGAAACGATGAACTTCGACATGACGGCTTATTCTTCTGGAAACGAAGAAAATCTCCTCTGTAGCTGGCACGATCCACCAAATACAAAGCTCCCTATGCGGCTACCACCACCCATACGGCTGATGCCCGCATGCGGCTCGAAGCGTGAAGACCCTTGTCATGCGGCTCAAATTATGAACAGTCACCCTATGCGGCCGCTGTTCTCATATAGCTCAGATCATGGGGATCATCTCCATGCGGCTCAAATATTGAGAGGCCACGCCCATGCAGCCTTGACACATGGCTAGTCCTATGCGGCTCAATTGGAAACTACCCCCATACGACTCAAATTTTGGAGGCTACACCTATGCGGCTGCCACCTTCATAAAGTTCAAAACCTAAGAAGCTACCCTCATGCGGCTGTGGCTCGCGGTTATGACACGTGGCAGAAGATCAGTTTCCCATGTGGCACTAAATCAATCAAAAGTTATCAAATCCAAACAACCAGATTTAGTACAATCATCATAATTATCCGAATCAAAACAGATTTATGGCAATCACATAGATTAAACACGTGGCAGGAGATCCGAGCTTCCCAAGATTCATGACAATCAACATTGATTGCCCACACAGATTCTACACAATCAGCATTAATTATCCAGATTCGTTGTAATCAAGATTAGTGGTCCAGATTAATTACCCACAAAATAGGATCAAGGAAATTGGCAATTAAATCCCCAAGCCGCCAACTTTTTAGGGTGATCATTGCAAACCCTAATGATGACACCCCACCCCTATAAATAGCAAGGTGCCATTCCCTTGTAAAAAAGATCGGATCCAGAGAAACAAAAAATATAGCAAGGTGCCATTTCCTTGTAAAAGAGATCCTATCCACCCGACTGGACACACAGAGAGACAAAGGCGCGCACAGCAGAGTCTTCCCATCTTGATAGCAGTTCTTTACCGGAGCTAATGCTACATCTGATCGTCCAAGGAGTAAGGCAGAGCGGCCGTCGCTTTCCCGAGCCTCTAATGTCACCCTCCAGAATCAAAACTAAATAATCGTGCTTAGATTGTTGTACCTAGGTTTTCGTCCCTATGCTTTCTTTGTACGAGCGAGTTTGTATTGTGAAGTAAAAGTGTAGTCCTCCTATATAATTGTTCTGTTCTTTTATAATCAATGGCAAACACGATGGCGACTCTGCTGGGGACTAACTTCTCCACGGCTGAGGAGTTGGTGATGCAATCAGACGCAACCAAACTTGGCTCCACTCAACAAATACTGGTCGCCCGGTTCGACCAACAGGCGTTTGAAGAAAAGCCCTCCGACGGAAGCGCTGGCCCGGTCCAGCGGCGAGCCCGCACAAAGAAGGCCCGCAGGGAGTGGAGACCCAAAAATTTTGCTCCTCCCAAAGCTCTCGAAGAAGTACTCTCTGTTGCCCGAGACAGCGGAGAAGTCTCGCTTGCGGCCCTACTTCAGACCACAGAGGACTCTGCTGTCCCCAAGTCTGGCAGAAGAAAACAATATAATGCCAGACTTACAGGGGCAAAAAGGAACTCTGTGCGATCCGAGCCGCATAAGTGCGCCAGCCGCGTGGAGGCTCATGCGGCCGCAACTGTCAACCGCATGGAGAAAACTCGTATGGCCACACAAGTCAGCCGTATACAGAAAACCCATACGGCCAGAATTTTTAGCCGTATGCAGACAGCCTGCACGGCCATGACATCTAGTCGTATACAGAAAGTTCATGCGGCCACAATGGATAGCCGCATGCCGATAGCCTGTACGGCCACGACATTTAGCCGCATACAGAAAGGTCATGCGGCCACACATACCGGCCGCATGTAGACAGCCTGCACGACAATCGATTCTAGCCGCATACCATCTATCCCATGCGGCTCGCGGTCAGTCTTTGACCGCCTCTCATACGGTCCTTACCATGAAAGCTCTCTGGAGCATATGCCAGACTCTGTTGTGACCAGCTTGGACTCTTCCTACTACACATTCTCAAGTGCTAGAAGAAAGAAGTCTCGGGCAGCGCGGGCTCGACGAGCTCAGTCGGTTGTCCCGAATACTGACTACCAGGGCGTCCCGATGACTATTACTCGGGCCCCTGATGGAAAGTTGTACAGAAATACCCGTGTCCAGCCCCTGGCGGCCGACGAACGGGATAGTTATCAAGAATCTCCTAACAAGGATCAGGGGCGAGTACTCACGCTACCCCCACATCAGGGAGCAGGAAGGAGGCCAACGCACTCATCAGCCCACAAAGCAGGTGACCCGTGCAACGTGATTCTTTACAAGCGCAAGGAAAGAGACGAAGATTTGACGTGCAAAAAGTCCTGTCAAGGACATCAATGCACCCAATTCATAGTCAACTGCTGCTGCAACAAGGCAGCAGCACAAAAAGGACGGCGGTCCATCTTCCAAAGGCTGCAACACCCAAGCTCAGAAGATGAGGCGCTTCTCGTCGCCTCCTGCAATTCTGCTCTGAAGATTCCTGGCAGCGGAAGAGGGAAGAAAATAAATGTCTCCAGCCCGAAAATTTCAACCGACGTAACTAAAAAAATTCTTCTAAACGGCTGTCTACCACCGTTGTAGGAGGAGTTTACCAAGGTACCCACTCAAAAATAAAATCGGCCACACTGGGAGATTCGTCCACATCTATGGGAGACACTGGTGCCAGGGGTAGCATTCCTCCAAATATCCCCAACAACCCGGTGTTCCAAGAAGATAGTCTGGGGGAAATAGTTCACCCAACAGATACAGCAGATCTCGACGTCCCCGAGGACGTCCACAATTCCCAAGACGAGGCAAGTTCTGAAGCTGGGGGTACCACTCTTTCTGAGTCAGAACCAGAGAAGAACATTCCTACATACCCAGACGACTTCTCTGTACAATGGTATGACTCAGAGGAAACGTCCTCCACCGTTCCTTCCATCTCTCCTCATGTGAGGACGATGTTCATGACAGACAGCAACCAAGAAGGTTCCAGGGATCGCCAATGCATCGACACTCTGGAGGCCATACTACATGCTTTGGTCAAGTTTGTGGACGAGATCAAAGCAGCCCTTCCAACTCTGCAAGGAAGAACGCCTGGCCAAACAAGCTTGGGTCCCACGGTCAATGCGGACTCGAACTCAGCTGCACCAAACCCGGACGATAGTCCTCCTGAAATATCGGCTCCTACCGCTGCAGACGAGGCCAGGGATGCAAGAAGAGGTCCAGGAGCTCCGGGCCATGTTCCATGCCTGAGAAAACTGCCAAGACCTCAGGATACGACAACCGTACCCCGCTGCATGGAGAGATGTTCCCTTCCTACCAAAATATAAACCATTCCACATCAATCCATATGATGGGAAGACATCTGCAAGTAGGTACATCTCCTACTTCGAAGTCACAACCGACCATCTGCCTCATGACGACGCCATCCTTACGTGGTTGTTCATCGGAGCCTTGGAAGGGGTCGCCTTCGACTGGTACTACAACTTGCCAGAACATTGCATCCACTCCTTCATCGGCTTCAAACGCATGTTCCTAGAGAGGTTCTATGAAGTAGGACAAGACGTAACAATGTCCACTCTCATGGACGTTGTTTAGGAAAAAAAGGAGCTAACAAGAAATTATATCGAGCGGTTTCGCCAAACCGCGATGAAGCTGCCTTCTGGCAACCCTGATTCCTCTTTGATTAAAATTTGCCAAAAGAGACTGCTTCCCACAATCAGCCTCTGGATGGACGAAAGTCAATTCAAGGATTGGAAAATGTTCATCATCAGTGACACTAGCGCAGAAGACAAGGTAAAAAAAGTCTGCCAACTGGGATTGCACATCTCGGAAGGGGAAGACAAGGGCAAACGCCCTAACGTCAACAACAACAACGGTGGTAATTCCTCCAGCAACCGAGACAACAAGGGCAAACAGGCTATGGTGACCGACACAGTCCCAAAGCCCGAATCAACACCGACAGAAAAGCAGTAGCCTCAGATGACCTACTCCTTCGAGGATGGCAGTGTTAAACCCATCTTAGACATGCTCATCCAAGAAGGACGAATTCAGCTCCCTCCTTCTAGGCGTAAGCCTCGTCCTGCAGATATGGAGAGCCCCAAGTACTGCTATTATTACCGCTATGTTCACCATGCTACATAAGACTGCTATCAGCTGAAGCGATACATCCAACATCTCATCGATTCTAAAGCCCTGGCCATTGATTTCGAAGAGGTGACTGTAGCAGCCAATATGGTGTCAGTATAATTCGGCAACTTTCCTTCGACAAGGACTCAAGATGGAGTAGTACCTATCCCCCGAGCAAGGATGGAGGTCGGTAACCTTCCGTCTCCCCGAGACCAAGCTGCTGGTTTAGTACCCCTTACCACATCATGAGGGGAGATCATGTGGGTCCATCCGGACTTGGTACCTGAGGTGACTCAGTCTGCGTCTCCCTCCACCAGCAAGAAAAAGAATAGGAAAGTCAAATCAAGTCGTACGATCTCGACAGAGGTCGAAGAAGCTACTGCTGTTTTTACTCGCTCCGGCGCACGAACCCAACCTCCACCGGGTAACTCGGCTGAAGATCAGCAGCCGACAGCTGCTGATGCTCCAGGACCTCCGCAGCCTTCGACGACCGACAAGCCTAGGCCGAAGGAGACTCCTTCGACAAACCACTTCGAAGAGAGATGCCTCATGGGCTAGAGAGGCCATACATCTTTGACATCCTGGCACGATTGGCCAACACACCGGCCAAATTGTCGCTATATGAGCTCCTGAGACTCTCTAAGGATGGCTACGTCGTACTAAGCGAAGCACTCCTGAATGCCGACGCATACCTGGCTCAGTCCAATCTCACTGGGGAGGTCTCGCCAGCAGACCTCCAGGACAGCGCTTGCACAGGGTCAATGCCAAACATTGTCTTTACTCTGCAGGATACGCTTATCAAAACTAACCTGTACGATCGCCCTCTGTATTATACTATGTATATTGGCAGTATCAAGGTCGATCGGATGCATATTGACCTCGGGTCCTCCATAAGCATCATCCCGAAGAGCCTACTACACCATCTGCACATCACGATGCATCGCCTGACGTTGACAAGCACCGCCATCAGCAGTTTCAATTCGGGCAGGAGCTACCCGATCGGGAAGATCCGCCTAAAATGCCAAATCGATGACCTTCAGTCGGAAGTGACTTGTTATGTAATAGATACGGACACCTCCTACAATATTCTTCTAGGGCGTCCTTGGATACATGATTATATGATCGTGCCCTCCACACTGCACCAGTGCTTCAAGTACGTCGACAAACACGGCTTCACAAGAACAGAATTTGCCGACATCGATCCCTTCAAAGGGGTCGAATCCTACTACTCAGACTCATGCTTGTACGAGAAGTCAAAAAAGTATCTTGCCGAAGAAGATATTCAAGCTCAAACTGAGGCAGTAACCGGATCAGAAGAACCTCCGACGATCCCCCTCCAAACCCGCAAGCCTGGCATAACTGCGCCCCTTACAGCCACTCTGCATAAGGATGCAGTTAGCCTCTCTGCACATGAGGAACAGATGATAATCCGACTGCTAAGGTCTTGCCAAGTGCCAAGACCCACGACAGAGCCACTGACAATCACGCTATCTAAAGCTAGCCGACCATGAGCAGAGGAGCTCAATCCCTCTGTCAAACCGTGACAATTCATCTTCCCAGAATGAATCGACAACCGAGCACTAAGCCAGGGACTGCTAGCCAGCCAACAACTCCCTGCCCAACACCGAGCACCAAACTGGGGGTAGCTAGTATGCCAACAACTCCATGTTCTGCTACACCTATGGAGCCCCTGATAATCAAGTTGTCCAAGTCATCCTCTCAGTCTGCATTTACACAGGGGGTGGCTGAAGAAGAGTCAGAGCTGGCCAAGTATGTGACTGCTTACACTGATATTCCATCCACAGATGATGTAATCCTACTGGAAAAGATACCTTATTTTATCAATAAAGGGCTATCTTTGAATTACCTCGAGCTTAATAAGCTTTGTACAATGTATGCTATGGAACACGGTATAGGCGCTCACCTGTACACACAAGTGACGAATGTCTACACTGCAAACCAACTTACCCCCGTGGAAGACGCTTACCGCATAATCCAGAAAGGGGATCACCCAATCATCTTCGGCCGAAAGAATGATCCACAGCCCTTCAAGATAGAAGAAGTTGAGCTCGAACCCGACACCGGAAGATTTTCCCTTTATCTGTATAGTCCCCAATCCAAGTACCTTATGCAAAAATAAGGGTATGATCTGGAAACTACACCAGGCTTGAACTACGCCACTTGACGGCGATTACCCTTACAATCGCCGATCCCGACTGGAAAACTACGAGACTACTACAACAAAACCAGATGTGGGCTAGGTTATGTCACACCCGCAACGACACCTGAAAGCTCAGACGAATAATATGACTGGCACTCACACTCAACCGGATCACCCACTTCCGATTCAGATATCAGTATCGGAGACATGCTCAGGCAAGTCTGGTCCGTCAATATGGCACTTGCTGATGCCTACAAAGAAGATGAAGACATTCACGAACTTCTTGAGCTAGAGCCATGGGCACAACAGCTAGATGCGCAGTGGGAGAAGCGGTTCGAACAAAGAGAGCCTCCCACTGAGGATGAGGTCGTACAAGTCGATCTCGGTGATGAATCCTCTCCAAAGCCCATCTTCGTCAGTAAGAATTTGACCGACGAAGAGCGAGAATCACTACTACAACTCGTCAGAGAATATATCGACGTGTTCGCCTGGAGCTATAAAGATATGCCGAGACTGAACCTCGAGATTGCACTTCACAAACTCAACATCCGTCCAGACGCAAAACCAGTCAAGCAACAGCAACGTCGGTTTCGTCCTGACGTCATGAATGCTATTGAAGCCGAGGTAAACAAACTGATAGCCAGCGGCTTCATCCGTGAGGAACAGCATCCTGACTGGGTCGCCAACATAGTTCCAGTCCTCAAGAAGAGTAGAAAGATTCGAATCTACATCGACTTTCGTAATCTGAATGAGACGTGTCCTAAGGATGAGTTCCCTCTCTCTATCACAAACATCATGATCGATAACACCTGCGACTTTGAGCGTATGTCATTCATGGATGGTTTCTCGGGATACAACCAGATCAAGATGTTCCCTGACGACGAAAAACATACATCATTTCGAACACCAATTGGTACATTCTGCTACACAGTCATGCCTTTCGGTTTAAAGAATGCTGGTGCCACCTATTAAAGTGCTATAAGCATCATCTTTAGAGACCACTTGCGCAAAAATGTGGAATGCTACGTTGACGACATCGCCATCAAAAGCCGCTCTAAGGAAGATCATCTGCATGATCTAAGGACAGTGTTCGACCTGATGCGAGCGCACAATTTAAAAATGAATCCTACAAAATCCTTCTTAGGCGTATCCAGCGGGAAGTTCTTAGGTTTCATCATTACCTCCCATGGTATCCACGTAGACCATGAGAAGACGAAGGCAATCATGGAGATGGATCCCCCGAGAAATCTCCGTGAACTCCGAGGCCTTCAAGGGAGGCTAGCCTATATCAGGAGGTTTATCTCCAACCTCTCTGGGCGATGTTAGCCATTCACCCACCTCATAAAAAAGGGTATTTCATTCGTATGGGATGAAGAATGCCAGTGCACCTTCGACAGCATCAAAGAATATTTGACGAACCCTCCAGTTCTTGTAGCTCCGATTGCTAGAAGACCATTCTTGCTCTATGTACGAGCGATAGAACATTTTTTCGGTGCTCTGCTAGCGCAAAACAATAATGCAGGCCATGAACAGGCTACATATTACCTCAGCCGAATGAAGATGGGGTCGGAACATCGATACACTGCCGTAGAGAAAGAGTGTCTAGCTCTGGTTTTCGCCATTCAGAAGACGCGACACTACGTCACATGACAAACCATCTACGTCATATCAAGAGTTAACCCCCTCAGGCTCCTCATGACTAAGCCAGGTGCACTCAGCTCTCGCCTCGCTACCTGGGCGATATTACTGTCCCCCTACCACATGATCTTCGTCCTACAAAAGGCTGTTAAAGGTCAAGCTCTGGCAGACTTTTTAGCAGCTCATCCAGGTTCGGAGTCAACCAAAATAGACGAAGAGATGCCAGACGAGGTTGATAATTCAAATATGGCCACCCGTGGTACCATATGGCGAATGTTCTTCGACGACGCTTCTAGAACTGGGCCCAAGGGCAACATTGTCGCTGGAGTCGAAATAGTGCAGATTTTTCCCACCGGGTTGGTGATCAATCGAGCTTATTCCGTCACGGAGCCCTGTTCAAACAACGTGGCCGAGTACAATGCTTTGGTCATTGGCCTCCGACTTGCAAAAGAGCTGGGTGTAGAGTACCTTGAAGCATACGGCTATTCGCAGCTAGTCGTCAATTAGATCTGGGGCTCATACGAAGTTTGCCATGAAGATATGATCCCCTATCACCAAATAGCAGTTGACATCATCTCGTCCCTGGAGGGGTTCTTCATAGAGCACGTTCCCAGGCTCCAGAACATTGAAGCCGATGCTCTAGCAGGCCTAGCCGCTTCTTTAGCAGTTCCAAATCATGCTTACTACTTGATTGACATCATAGGACGTAGGTTGGTCTGTCCCAGGAATAATGTTCAGTATACCGAGAGCTACTCCACCCTGACAGTCGACGAAGCACCAGACTGGAGACAACCATTCATTGACTTCGTAGTCTACGACATCCTGCCAGAGAATCCGAAGGAAGCTACTTCTATTAGAAGACGTTCCCTCAGATTCTTCTACGATACAGAGACAAAAATGCTATATCGACGATCATACGATGGATTACTGCTTCGATACCTGTCAAATACAGAAGCCAAAGAAGCCATGCGTGAAGCTCACGATGGCATCTGTAGGGACCATCAGCCTGGCCCGAAACTACAAGATCGCCTTCGCCGAATGAGTTACTGCTAGTCCACAATGGTTGCAGACGTAATAGACTATGCACGAAAATGCAAAGCCTGTCCAGTCCATGCAGATTTCATCCACCAGCCATCCGAGTTTTTGCACCCGACGGTGGCATCCTGGCCCTTCGAAGCATGGGGAATGGACATCATCGATCCGATCACTCCGCCTTCGTACCGAGCACATCGCTTCATACTCGCAATCACAGATTACTTCTCCAAATGGACGGAGGCTTTTTCGCTTGCAAAAGTAAAGACTTCAAACGTGATCAGCTTCCTCAAGCATCACGTCATCTATCACTTTGGACTGCCCCGAAGGATCATCCATGATAATAGTTTACAAGCCACGCCTTCTATCGATTTTGCGACAAGTACCGCATCCAGAATATTTTTTCGACACCATACAACCCAGCGGCTAATGGTCTGGCTGAAGCATTCAACAAAACAATCATCAAGCTTCTCAAGATGTTCGTGTCATTACACAAATGCGACTGGAATGAAAAGCTCAGTGAATGCTTATGGACGTACCGTACCACAGTACGGACCGCCACCGGGAACACACTATTCTCTCTAGTATATGGAAGTGAGGCAATTCTCCCACTGGAGGCTCAAATCCCCTCACTCCGTGTTGCTCTCACATACAGATTGACGACGGATGATAATCACCATCGCAGACTACAAGAATTGGAGGCTCTAGATGAGAAGCGCCTACTAGCTCAACAACGAATCGTGCTATACCAGGCACGTATCTCCGGAGCCTTCAATAAGAAGGTTAAAACCAGAACATTCCAAGTGGGCAACCTTGTTCTGGCAGTTCGGAGGCCGATGGTTATGACTCACAAAACCACCGGCAAGTTCCAGCTAAAGTGAAAAGGCCCGTTCATCATTGATGCTGTATTCTCCAATGGAGCTTACCGTCTCGCAAAACAAAATGGAGACTTGCTAATGTTACCCATCAACGGTAAGTTCCTAAAGAAGTATTACGTCTGAAATGACATCCTCCAGGGTAATGAGTTATGTACCCGCTAGTACCGCTGAACTCACATCCCGACTACAAATCTTCCATAATGACAAGTCATGTACTCTCTCGTACCGCTGAACTCACATCTCGACTACAAATCTTCCAGAATGACGAGTCATATACTCTCTAGTACCGTTGAACTCACATCCCGCCTATAAATCTGCCACAGCAATGAGTTACTACCCCCTGGTACCGCTGACCTCACATCTCGAAAATAAATCTTCTGAAGCAATGAGTTACATACCCCCTGGTACCGCTGAACTCACACCCTGACTACAAATCTTCCAGAATAACGAGTCATATACTATTTCGTACCGCTGAACTCACATTTCGACTACAAATCTTCTAGAATGACGAGTTATGAACTCTCTCGTACCGCTAAACTCATATTTCGACTACAAATCTTCCAGAATGATGAGTCATGTACTCTCTCGTACCGCTGAACTCACATCCCTACTACAAATCTTCTAGAATGAGGAGTCATGTACCCGCTCGTACCACTGAACTCGTACGTTGACTCCAAATCCCCCAGATTGTCAGGTTATGTACCCGCAGGTACCACTGAACTTACACTCTGATCACTACAGATGAATCTATACCGCATCTTTTGGGTAGTAAGTCACGTATGATCATACCTCTGAACTTTCTTCCTAAAAGGAGCTCCTTCCTTATGACCCTCTAACCGCACTTTCAGTGCACAAAAAGGGTAACAGATCCACAAATTTTTAAGACAACCATGTCGATGCTACCTCTGAGTTGTTTCACTTCCATCAAAAATAAACTGCCCCTTATTACCTCTGAGTTGTTCTATATTCCCTTCATGTAGCCCACTCCTGCCATGTCCTCATTACCACTGAGTGGGAAGGCTCCATCGAAGAAACCCTCATATTTACCACGTCCTCATTACCTCTGAGTAAGTATGTTGGTTCTCTCTCGACCTATTATCCGTACCAAAAAAAAACCAGGGTACGCCAAGGATAATAGGCCCACAAATGTCCTCTGTTGACCATAAATCTCCACTGTTGACCATAAATGATGTACTAAGTTTCCTATTACATGCCCCTCACTTTTCATCATGCCCCGGGTGCCCAGCTGCCCCACGACATTCTTTCTCCCGATACCAGGAACATCCATAGCTACCTTACTGTGGATTTGTTCCAAATATATCCATCAACTTGTTATTTGTACCTAAAACTAAGGTATGCCAAGGGTAACAAGTCCACAAACAGCTCCCCAGTGGGGCAAATACCCCAAATACCACAAACACAATAAGTAGTACAAATAAAGGGTAGGATAAAGCATACTCTTTTGTTTGAAAGGCAAAAGTACTACATGTTCTGGGGACCACGTCCCACTTAAGAAATGAAAAGAACGAAAACGAAAGAAGGAAAAAAGTCGACTACTGTTCGGCGATACATAGTGCCCTGAGACGATCCCTCAACAAGGCAGTCGACCGCTCAAATCTTTGCTTGGCCCGACGTTCAGCCTCCTGAGTCAGCAGCGCCACATCTTCCAAGGGCGCATGAGCCCGCCAGCCCTCCTCAAACTTCTTCAGAGCACGTTCCAGGTTAGCGGAAGCTCTGGAAATCCTTTCGACATCTTGAATAATCAGCTCTTTGTCCGTACGAGAAGCTTTAAGCTCAGACTCCAAGAAGGTCAGCTTCTTTTGAAGTTCGAGAATCTGCTCCCTTGTATCGATTACTCCCTGGAAGGCGGCTGCTTTTCGAGCCCTGCAAACCTCGCTCCGGTGGCTCAGCTGGTCGTACAAGAGAGACAGGTCGCCGAGGTCCTTTATTATAACCGGCTTAGATGTATCCCGCACGAGCCTTATCTTCTCTAAGGCGGTAGTGAGGAACCCCCGCTCCTGATAAGTTGCTGCGGACAGATCAGCTTGTCGCAACACTTAAAACTGGGCCACAAGCTGATCAGCCTCTAACAGTTTGGGCTCTAGAAGCGCAGCTATCCTTGCCCCGGCGAATAGGGTTTTGAGAATGTCAATTTGGCCTTGGGCGCATTGTCGGGCCTAGGCGAAAGGGTTCCCCCGCTCCACAGCAGCATCTACTCCTCTCTTCAAATGACGGCAGAAACTATCAACCACATCCTGCGACGCCTCATCCAGAACTTCCGTAGAGGACGGTGTCAAAGGAAGTGTGGCTGGCAATGTCGAAGAAGATGCAACAGAACTTGCCGCCCCTACCACAAGGGAAATAAATTCAGAGCGAAAGGACGCTTGAACATCGACCAATTCTTCCTCTGCGGCCCGAATAATCTGGATGCTCGGTAAAGCTGAGAGGTCAACCCACAAGGTCATACGAGCAGAGGACGATGTAGGGACCATTGCTCCCTGTCCAGGCTGTGCCGCCATATGACCTTCCGAACTCGATCCGGCGGAAGGCCCCTCAAGATAAGTCGGACGAGGAGGGGGACGCTCCCTTCCTCCAAATCCCCGCTAGCAGAGCCTACCTTAACAATGTCCGTCATCGACACTGAAAGGGCAGGATCTGTATGTCCAGAGCAACCATCAATCAACGTAACCCGAAGGATGTGATATAGAGCGAATGGGCCTCCTCATTAGTTAAATTTTGGCTTATCTTACCAAGGAAGGGTTGTGGAGGCTGAGGCTCGCTTGCAGCTGCCATGGTACCCTCACCGGCGACCTCCAAGTCGAGTTCAGCTGGTTCTTCTGCCCCAGCCACTCCGGAAAGGGATACAACTGGTTCAGCATCATCGTGCTGAAATTCAACCGTCTCAGGGACAGGTGCAGTAGAGCCCCCGTCACCATGGGTTGAGCCTTCAGCAATGTGGGACTCCTCGGCCGCCTCTGGAAGAACCCCAGCAGAAATAATAGCGGTACACATGTCATTGACCAAAGTGGTCAGGGCAGAATCAACCTCAGTGGCCGGTTCTCGAGAAACCGACTCCTCCGACGCCTACAAGAGCAAAGGAAAATGATTAGGCCATAGTGCAGGAAAAAGAAGGAGAAGATAGGTATAATTCAAGTTACCTCGGAAATAGTGTCAACATCCTCGATAAGTAGCCGACGGGATCTGACAGCAGCCCATTTTATGGAATAAGTCATGCCGATATCAGCAGACTCGCTCATGCTTCGCTTACGCGAAGGACCAGGAACATCAGGCGGCTGATCCGCCACCACTTCATCAAACGCAATGGGCGGTTGATCTGCCGCCACCTCGTCTAGAGGAGGGAGAGAATCATCAACACCCTGCACGCCATCTTCTTTATCCGCAGTGGTGGACTCCGAGTCCGGCACGGGAACCACATTTGCCTTCTGCTTCCTCATTTTTGACCCCTGGGGCTTCTCTGCCAAGCCGGTACCAACAATAAAACTGGTACGCGGGTCAAAGTTAACAGAAAACCTGCTCGCAGTGACGTGGTAGAGAGCCGCTAAATACAAAATCTTTTCTTGCGTCTCAGCGTCAGGGACCGAGAAACTAGCACGGATATGCACAGTATCATAGTAAAGCCAGGCCCTGATGCCATCCAGAACACTGCCTTCAAAGCCCAGGCAAGATATGGGACTCTCTAGGAATAGCTGGCCGTACCCAAACTGGCGGGAGAACTGGCTGGGCAAGTAAGGTTCCAGTTAGACAGTATTGCGGCTGCGATATACTAAGTGCGAGGGACGGATGTTACGAAACCAAAGAAGCATCCTCCCAGGTAAAAGGAGAGGAGGCCCGGTACCGTCAACATGTACACTCCCCACCTCCTCAGCAGAAAAATAGGGAACAGACACGAAGAAGTTATATCCATCCACCTTCGCCAGCGCCCTCCGACAGGCGGGCATAGTGTTGTACTCCCAGGGCATCCAGCAGTACTGTAAGATAAAAGCATCGTCGTCAGTTACACCATCTGTTGGGCTAGGTCTCATTAAAGACCGGCAGTGCATTAACAACCACCCCATCAAATAGTGGTAGGGCAACTCGATTCGCTCAAAGTTCATCGCCGTGTCACATGCAATAACCTTGGACAAAAAAGTACGGAGGCCACGGTGTATACTGCACACCATGGCCGAAAGAAGAGCCAGTCTGACCCCAAAGGCCAGCTTCACGGCAGGAAGGATAAAATTTCGGCTGATCCTCTCAATGGAACCAACTCCTCCTGAGACCACGCAATTTCATAGCCATACCATCAGGAACCCTGTCAGGATTGCTTTCTTCGACAGCGGCTGGGTATCCTGATAAAAGTAATCAAAGGAATCAGTTTGACTCCCAAACGTGTCACTCAAGGCCCTCGACTTCTTGGCAGTTAACACGAGATCTTGTACTTACTCTCGGGTCAGAGGATTCCGGGGATTAACCCGGCCTGAGGCACCTTGCTGAAAAATATGGGAGAGCTAAGCTCTAATATGCGGAAGGTTCCCTTCTGAGCTGTTATCCTTCTTGGTCGTCTGCTGACAGTAACTGTGGTGACACAGTAACTCCTGATAGACAGCAATAAAACCCGGATGTCGTTGCTCCAAATCTTCGAACTCTTCGTTCGTTGGAGTATATACTTCAAACACTTCATTGCCCCAAGGCAGCCTAGAGACTGTGTGCATCTCATGAAGAGCAAGACCAATCTCCCCTCCAGACGTGAAGAAAGTCCCCGTCCGCCGGTTGTACATCTCCAAGAGAGCCATGAACAACTCTTTGTTGATGGGCAGTCTGTGACATGTACCCGAATGGCATGGTAGAGACCAACCTCACGCAGAAAAGTCCCATATTCATGCAAAATCCACCCGGTCAAATTGGCCCACGAAGGGATGGGGCGTATCCAGTTCAAAAGCGAGAGCCGGCCAATAGGATAAGACCCTTTCCGAGCAAGTTGATTCAGGAAAGTGTCGGCTTGAGAGAATAAGAAATTGGGACCTTGCGTATTTAAAAAGGCACCCGGGGCTAGCCCCATCATTTGGCAGCTGAACGGTTCCCTGTTCGTGTACGCTGATATAATGTGCTTATTGTAGTGGATGTTACCCACAATCATTCCCGACCGACTCGGGATCAAGGATTCCGACATCTTCCTGTCCACCGACAACATATTGAACCATGCCAATGGAAAATGATGCTCCATCTGGGGGATATGGATTGCCCTTCCAGCAGAAATAAAATTCCAATTCTCGGATATATCCAATACCCGGGAGTTCTTCATAGTCAGGGCGTCTCCGAAGAAGAACGCTGGCTTCAGGTACTTTTCTTCCAATTGTCCTGAGTTCAGCATGGCACAGAGAAAGCGAAAGGGCTGGTTCTTGATAAGATTCAGCCTCTCCTTAGGCTCGTTCTGGGGCAGTTGCTCCACCACCTGCCGGACTACATGGTCAAACCGAACTCTTATGGCGAATTGGGCCTGACCCACCAGGGGTTCTCCTGCAGCATTAACTGGCAGATTTACTGAAAAGAACAAAAGAAACAAAGTCAGAAAATGGCTAGAAATTCAGAGTTCATGCGACTCTGATTAAACGAGTTCTTATGCGGCTCGGTTTCTACAGAGCACATGCGGCTCTGTTTAGATGAGTCTTTATGCGGCACGATGTTTTTTTACAAAGTTCATGCGGCTCGACGAGCCCTAATGCGGCTCTGTTTAGGTAGGTTCATATGCGGAACGCTATACAGCTCAGTCCATTAGGAGCTCATGCGATTCTGTTCAGAGGGACTTCATGCGGTTCAATTCTCAAGGCGTTTATGCGGCTCAGACGATCTCATGCGGCTCAAACATAAGGTATACCTCATGCGGCTTAGATATGAGAAGTTCATGTGGCCCATACAACATATGCGGCTTCATAATGATGAAGAACACATTGAATGCTGAGGGAAAGAAGGCTTGTGCATAAAAAAACATTCAACAGAGCCATTGTTTCAGGGTTTGAAGTGTTCGATCTTCCACATAGTCCTTACCCTGGATGGTTGGGTGGACGTCAGGATGGACTAGAGGTGCTACAGTCGGCAAGGGAGCCGCCACCTTCTTGCCTTTCGCTACAGCAGAGGCCTGGGAAGCTTTCGAAGCTTTCGAAGCTTTCGGGGCCATTGGTGATGATGATCGAAAAAAGAAGAACAACAGCTTAGGACAAGAGAAGAGGATGACAAAAGAAGACTTCTCTATCCTAACAGCACCCTATTTATAGGCAGACATAGGAAGGGGGCACGTGGACCGATAAACCGCTTCGGGTCGTGTGCTGCAAGCAAAACTGAATACTCAGATTTCGCCCCCTCTCTCATAAAAAAGATTCATCCAGGGCATAAAATCCAAATATTTAATGAGCCAACTCTTGGGATTCCCCCAAAAGACGGCTCTAAAAAATGAATTAAGGGTAATTAATGAGACGCACGTGAGGCAGGGAGCCCATGCGGCTAGGAAGTCTATGCGGCCAGACAAGCCATGCGGCCAAGAATATCCTATGCGGCCAGCGGAGCTCATATAGCCATGCTTATTATTCAAAGTATTCCAATTTTTCAAATTGAAAACTTTGAAGGGGGTATTGTAGAAGCATGGAAAAGAATAGAAGAAGCTCATGCGGCTCAAAACAGAAGAAGCCCATGCGGCTCAAAACAGAAGAAGCCCATGCGGCTCAAAATAGAAGGAGCCTCATGCGGCTCAGGAATCTATCAGAGCCTTATGCGGCTCAGAAACTCTTTAATAGCCTCATGCGGCTCAGGAAAAAATCACGTGACCCTATGCAGCTTGCCTTTACAGCTGGCAATAAAGTGACTGCTTCCAATAAATGCTCTGACATAAAGTGATAACTCTGACATTAAAGCTGAAATGATGAACTTCGACATGATGGCGTATTCCTCGGAAAACGAAGAAAATCTCCTCTGCAGCTGGCACGATCCACCAAATACCAAGCTCCCTATGCGGCTGCCACCACCCCATACGGCTAATGCCCGCATGCGGCTCGGAGCGTGAAGACCCTCGTCACGCGGCTCAAACTATAAACAGTCACCCTATGCGGCCGCTATTTTCATGCGGCTCGGATCATGGGGATCATCTCCATACGGCTCAAATATTAAGAGGCCACGCCCATGCAGCCTTGACATGTAGCTAGTCCTATGTGGCTCAATTGGAAACCACCCACATGCGGCTCAAATTTCGGAGGCTACACCTATGCGGATGCCACCTTCATGCAGTTTAAAACCTAAGAAGCTACCCTCATACGGCTGTGGCTTACGGTTATGACACGTGACAGAAGATCAGTTTTCCACGTGGCACTAAATCAATCAAGAGTTATCAAATCCCAACAACCAGATTTAGTGCAATCATCATAATTACCCGAATCAAAACAGATTTATGGCAATCACATGGATTAAACACGTGGCAGGAGATCCGAGCTTTCCAAGATTCATGACAATCAACATTGATTGCCCATACGGATTCTACACAATCAGTATTAATTGTCCAGATTCATTGTAGTCAAGATTAGTGGTCCAGATTAATTGCCCACAAAATAGGATCAAGGAAAATGGTAATTAAATCCCCAATCCGTCGACTTTTTTAGGATGATGATTGCAAACCCTAATGATGGTACCCCATCCCTATAAATAGCAAGGTGCCATTCCCTTGTAAAAAAGATCGGATACAGAGAAACAAAAAAAATATAGCAAGGTACCATTCCCTTGCAAAAGAGATCCTATCCACCCGGCTGGACACACAGAGAGACAATGGCACGCACAGAAGAGTCTTCCCATCTTGAGAGCAGTTCTTCACCGGAGCCAAGGCTACGTCTGATCGTCCAAGAAGTAAGGCAGAGCGGCCGTCACTTTTCCGAGCCTCTACCGTCACCCCCCAGAATCAAAACTAAACAATCGTGCTTAGATTGATGTACTTAGGTTTTCGTCTCTAGGCTTTCTTTGTATGAGCGAGTTTGTATTGTGAAGTAAAAGTCCAGTCCACCCATATAATTGTTCTGTTCTTTTATAATCAATGGCAAACAAACGACTATAGAAAGGGGGCCTCATCTCTCTTCAAAACACAGAACGGAGAGCATTTTCAAGAGCCAAATTGCTGTACTTCTTGCCAGTGAGCCGAGAGTTAGAAATTTTCTTAGGTTTTCTTCCACTTTTATAATCATAGTGTCAACAGAGTAAAGGAGCAATTGCCACTCGATCTCCATCGTCCCATTCCCCATAATTCTTTTTTATACTCCGGGATCCTCAGGTCAGGATCTCTCAGGCATACTCGATTTGTGGTACCTTGTGCCAATAAAGAAAAGACTGTGTTTTCTTTTTCTTTTTGTGTGTGTCCACATAAACTATCTCTAATACTTAAAGATATTAGATATAAAATCTCTTCTAGTAATACGGATGATATTTCTTCTTTAAAATGGAGATCACATGACACTCTTGAGGAGCTTGAGAAAGCAAATCAAGAAAATATAAAACTCAAAGATCTTTATGAATTAGAGAAGAAGAAATATAACATTGTTACTCAGAGAATAATAAACTCACTACCAAGTATGATGAAGCTTGTGATGTCTCTAAAAGGTGAGAGATAAAATTGGGTTAACAGGTTATCAAATATGCGACTCAAGTGAACACAAATCACACAGCTAGACACAAACACAGTACATCTAACACCACTAGAACTTCCAGAGATCAAGCATTCATGTATAAGTTTCCTTATAAGAAGTCTCACTCTATTTCAAAAACTTATATACATGATTTTCGAACTTCACCTAACACAAACTCATCTGCTACATGTCACTACTGTGGTTTGAAAGGACATGTATTGTTGGCCTACTGGTCATGATCATACCTGATATTGATAATCAACGTCAACTTTGGTCGATAAGTAAAATATATGCAGCTACAGGTATCAAATAAGAATGTCTGCACCTAGTGCTACAAATGTCTCGTCGTCATTAAGAACCAAAATGATGGAATCAAGATCAAGACTTTTACATACTTCTTCTATATTTTCATTTTATTTGAGTCTAAGAAAATATGTAAGATTAATCGGATCGGTACTAGCTTAGCTATTTTCATTCCACGAAATACAACCTTCATATCCACAAAATTCATATCCAAAGTCCATAAACAAAATAAGCCCAAAACCCATCAAAATGGCCCAAAATAGTTCTGTTAGAACACTGGCAGAACTCGGCCAGAACTCGGTCCTAGTTCGGTCAAGGTTGTTTCAACTTATTTTGGAACTCCCTGAATATCTTTATCAAAGTTCGAATGCGAGATTTATGCATCCGAACACTGCCCAAACTATACCAAATTCGGTTTATAAAAATACTATAAATAGATAAGAACTTTCACATTTCTTAATCATCCAATCTCATTCATTTCTCTTCTATATATTCCTTAAGTATTTTCTACGAGCTATACACTTTCGAATTTGGCCTATACTACTCTTAGTTAAGCCAGTATCAGTTCAATTCAATTTAGAGTTTGGTTCTAAAGAGTTGTATCAGAGGTTATCTCAAAAACTATTTCAGTTTTCAAACGCCTTCAGGAGTCGATCGTGCACTCGTCACCAAGCACGATGTTGTTGAAGTTGGTCGTGCACTTATCCCTAAGAACGGTGTTGTAAGAGTTGCAAGCACTAAGTTAAAGCTTATGCCATAGTGGATTAACATCAAGCAGAAATACTCGAGACTAGACTAGTCCTCCAGGAAGGATACCTGTATATATCGCTGTGTCACTGAGATTGATTTTTCTTAACTCTTACTTTTACTGTAATTCATATACTTTTATTGATCTACTCTTACTGGCCATATTATATATTTTACCTACACACTCTATTCACCCCCTCTAGAGTGCTCAACGGTCCTATAATTGGTATTAGAGCAGGTTATACATATGCATGACCACCTAGATAGTATATATGGTAGCCGTTAAATCTATGTTCAAAAGTGAAGGACAATCCACAAATAGACCTCCACTATTTGATAGAACAAACTATACATACTGGAAAACAGGAATAAGTTTCTTTCTTAAGTCACTGGACTTCGATCTTTGGTCGATAGTTATAGAAGGTTACAAGAAACCGCCTAAAATAGTGATTGATGGTATTTTAGTAGACAAACCCTATGATAAGTACACTGAGCATGAAAAGACACATGCTAGTCTAGATACACGAGCCATTAATGTACTATTCTGTGCAATTGACAAAACCTAGTACAATCGCGTTTTTACTTGTGCTAAATCTAATACGATTTGGAAACTTTTTGAGGTAACTCATGAAGGAACTCTCCAAGTGAAGGAATTCAAAATCAGTAGATTGACACAAGAATATGAGACATTCAAGATAAAATCCGGTGAATCAATTACACAGATGTTCACTCATCTTCTAGATATTACTAATCCTCTACAATCTCTTAGAAAGGATTATACAACCACGAAAAGATTAGGAAGGTACTGCAGGCTCTAACCAAGAACTGGAACCCAAAAGCCACCATGATCATAGAAGGAAACAACCTCACCACGATGATATATGGAGACACTTATGGGCAGACTCATAACCTATGAGCTAGATTTACAAGACTTTGAAGAGGCAACCCCAAAAGAAAAATCCATTGCCTTCAAAGCTCAAGCCAGAAGAGTCTCATGTAATGTTACTGATAATGAAGATTCTGATGGTAACGAACAGGCC
>JANAVB010039219.1:19600938-19697729 GCA_029216955.1 Iris pallida
CAAAAAATTTCCAGCTACCGACGGACTGGGGGCCACTTACCGACGAACTATCCGTCGCTAATAAGGGGATTCCCAGTTAGCGACGGATGCGCGACTAAAAGCTGATGGATTATTCGTCGCCAAGGTTCTAGAATTATGAAATATTTACAGGATATGGTCGACGGATATTATGTCGTTATGTCATCTCTAGTAGTCGGTAATACACACAATGTTTCGTCTGATATTGGCGACGGATAATCCGTGCTACAAGGCCGACCGATTGGCGATGGTCTAGCGACGACTCACGACGGAATAACGACGGATTATCCGCCGCCAATATTCTGAAAATATGAATAATTCACAGAACCGGAACGACGGATATTTTGTCGGTATTCCGTCACGAATCCGTCAAAACGTAGCGACCATTCGCGACTGATTGGCGATGGAATTTGCGTACCAGAAACTCTCTGATACACTTTTACCGACCAAATAGCGACGGATATGTCCGTCGGTAAGTGTACGTCATTACTTCTTTTGATACGTGATTTGATGGTAATCCGTCGGCTAGTCGTCGCAAACTGTACGAGTATGGTTGACGGCAGTCCGTCGCTAATTCGTCACCGAGCGACAACTTGTCGACGGATTGTAGTAGGCTTTTTCCGACGACCTTTTTTAACCAATATCAGTCGAGCAACCGTCGGTAATTACATTTATCGACGGATTTTTGACGGATATAGCCGTCGCTAAATCGATGAATTTTTGTAGTACAATAAGAACTATCTGGAGAGTCTGCCTAAGAAGATAAAATTTATGCCAGACCATCCAGAGACCCTTGTTATTGGTAATGCATCCAAGGGAGTATGTACGCTCTCTTTTACTAGAGACATAGCATCTAATATAGCTCTCATTTTTCAAGTAGAACCTAAATTAGTAGCATATACTTTTTTGATGAATTTTGGATTGATGTCATGCAA
The DNA here is from genome assembly GCA_029216955.1 of Iris pallida. Classification (NCBI taxonomy): domain Eukaryota; kingdom Viridiplantae; phylum Streptophyta; class Magnoliopsida; order Asparagales; family Iridaceae; genus Iris; species Iris pallida. The sequence continues at coordinate 19,601,892 of JANAVB010039219.1, forward strand.
GATGAACTTAATCAATTTGAGAGAAACCATGTTTGGGAACTTGTTCCTAAACTTATTGGTCAATCGATAATTAGTACCAAATGGTTGTTCTAAAATAAACTAAGTAAGGATGGACAAGTTCTATACAACATAGCACGTCTAGTAGCACAAGATTATAGTCAAGTAGAAGGAATTGATTATGACGAGACTTATGCTCATGTTGCTAGACTAGAATCTATTCACATATTTTGTGCATTCACATGTTTTCATAATTTCAAACTTTTTCAAATGGACATTAAGAGTGCATTTTTAAATGGATTTATAAAAGAAGAGATTTTTGTGAAGCAACCCCCTGGTTTTGAGAATTTTTAAAAATTTGATCACGTTTTTAAGTTATAAAAGGTACTTTATGGACTCAAACAAACACCTCATGCTTGGTATGAACGCCTAAGTACTTTCCTACTTGAAAATAGTTTTTCAAAATAAGGATTGATACAGCTTTGTTTATCAAAACTTTATATGATAGTATTTTACTTGAGCAAATATACGTTGATGACATAAAATTTGGTTCTACTAACGAAAAACTCGGTTAAGATTTTGCTAAGTGTATGCAGAGTGAATTTGAGATGACTATGATGGGAGAGCTTAACTACTTCCTAGGACTTCAGATCAAACAACAATCACAGGAAACCTTCATCAATCAAGCCAAGTACGTGAAGAACTTACTAAAGAAGTTTGACTTCGACAACTGAAAGCCTATCGGCACTCCAAATGGCCACATCAACTCGACTCTACCTTAATGAAAGTAGAAAACCAGTCGACTAATGTAAGTTTCGAGGTATGATTGGTAGCTTACTGTACTTAACTGCTAGTCACCCTGATATTATGTTTAGTGTTTTTATTTGTGCACGATATCAAGCTAACCCTAAGAAATCACACTTGCGTCGTTAAGTGTTTCTTTTGATACCTTAAAGGAAGTTCTATTGTTGGCATATGGTATCCCAAAATTATATCATTGACCTAATTGGTTACTCGGATGCTGATTTTGCTTGATGCAAAGTAGACCATAAAAGTACCAATGGTACGTGTAATCTCCTAGGTAAGGCTTTAATCTCTCGGTTTAGCAAAAAAAATTATGTTGCATTATCAACAACTGAGGCTGAGTACATCATCATAGGTCGTTGTTGTGCTCAAATTTATAGATAAAAAAAACTTTAGAAGACTATAATCTACACTATACTAAGATTCCTATATTCTGTGTTAACACTAGACTATTAATATGACTAAGAACACTGTATATCACTCACGAACTAAGCACATAGAAATACATCACCACTTTTTACGTAATCACCAACAACACGAAAATATTTGTCTATAATTTATTAACACAGATCATCAACTAGCAGATATATTTACAAAATTACTAACCTAAGATCGTTTCAATATTTGCATCGTGAGCTAGACATTCTTGAATTTTCGGAGTCATTATGTGTTAAGATTAATAAAAATACTTAAAACTTAAAATTTAATGATTTATTAATCAAAGTTATTTTGGGTATAAGCCAAAATGGGCCTTCTGTCAATAAGGCACAAAAGCCTCAAGCGATATAATGCCAAGTGTCTTCGGACTACCGCAACAGCCTTCTGTCAATAAGGCCAACCCCTACAGCTAACCCGAGGTAATAATTATTAATTAATCAATGAATTACAAGTTTCTAGGTAATTTTTATCATTTATTACTTAATAGATGAACAAAAATTCAAGCGACCGAACTCGGAACGAGTACAGACCGAACTATGTGGGGACTTTTATATATCCAGCAATTCGAAACAACAACCTTTATCACCTTCTTCTTTCCCAAAAATAGCCATACACAGCCCCTTAGAACCCTAATTTTTAAAACCGTAGATCCTAGAAAAGCTCCATGTAAGGCTTCCCAACCCAAAATTTGTTGGATCTAAGGCATTTTGAAGGTTTCCACTTCCATTCTTGTTCATCTTTAGGTATAAGTCTCTCTCTTTCTCTCTCAATTTCGTTGTGACACCTAGAGTGTTTAAGATAAAGAAATAGAGATGTTGCCTCATTTTCTACTTATGAGTACAAACCCGTTAATTTCTTTAGTCCCCCTCGTCTTGATGATGATAAGAAATTTGATCCTACTATATTTGTCTCCCTAGAGAGCTATAAGTTGGTTTGATCATTTTCGTTTTCGTAAAGCAGGTCCGGGTAAAACAATTAAATTACTGTTTTATCGGAATAAAATACTTTTGAAAATCTAGGTCTTTATGAATTCTCGGAAGTTTCAAATCCGATTAATGAAAATGTTGTTCGTATGTTTTATTGCAACTTGCAAGAATCCGACGATTGCATTCATTCATCGGTTAGCGAGATGGAATTTGAATTTAATTCTGCAGACTTGAACGAGTATTTTCAAATGCCAAACAACGGTGACGCTCTTGTAGACATAATAAAAGTTCAATTTCCTTATGGCATGAATCTCGAATCCTTCAAAGTCGTGTTGTGTTATCTAGATCCGGTTCCGCAGAGACGGCTATACGCACACAACTTGAACTAGCATTTCTATGAGTTGCATCGCATTATTATTTCATCTCTCTTACCGAAGACGAGATTTACTGTATATAGTCCTAGTGAATTTCATGCCCCAGTATCAAAATATAGGAACAGACATGGCCAGCTACCCCGTATGAGGTACGAAGAAGTCATATGGCGATTATGACTGTCAAGAGAAAATGGAGTACATGCTACAATCAAGTCTCATATGATCTCATAGAGCACCTATGTCTCAGTCAATCAAAGCAAAAAAAGCAGTAATTAATGATCATGTAAGACAAAGCAGTAAGGCGTCCCCGACGCTTCATCAAAATGATTCATGAGTCTATCTTTACAAGTGTCAGCTAGTATGGAGAGTCAATAGTATATAAACACAGTTAGCTACAGTCTGATTTGGTTATAACTAGGTAAGGGAACTAAATATCCAGAAGAACCGGCTAAAAAGGTGTCGATGGCTAAACGCCAAGTACAAAATAGAAGATAGTAGAGTAGTGGAAAAGAAATCCACACATGGCCCCCGACGTGTTGGTACAGTTTATTTTGATAACATTAACAGCATCTTCGTAGTCTAGCTTTCTCTGTATTTCAGATTGATATTCTTTCAGAAGCTCTACTACATAAAGTCTGTCCATTCAAGCCAAGTCATTAAAGCTTTGAAGACTGAAGAAAAGACCAGCAATCCTTAAAGACGGCTCTCAACACTTCAAGATATCGAGTCTGTACAAGGTCTAGGTCTTTCTGTAAACACTTAAGGTTCGATGACAAAATGAAAAGCTCTTCTATTCTTTCAGTCAAAAATTAATATCTAAAAGAATAGCATACCGACGGTATACTACGACAAACCAACGGTATACCGTTTTGTTGGCCACAAAACGTTCTGTGACAAATATCGGCATACTGATGGTATACTACGGCATACCGACGGTATACCGTTTTGTTAGCCACAAAAACCTTCTGTGATAAATATCAAAATACCGACGGTATACTACGGCATACCGACGGTATACCGTTTTGTGAGCCATAAAATATTCTGTGACAAAACATCGGCATACCAACGGTATACTACGGTATACCGATGGTATACCATTTTGTTAGCCCCAAAATGTTTTGCGACGAACATCGGTATACCGACGGCATACCGCGGCATACCGACGGTATACCAGTTCATCTAATTTGATTTTTGAATGGACGAGACTAGCATTAAATGCTCCCTAACGGATATAATTATTATCATTACTGTTCAGAATGGCATACCGATGGTATATCGGTCTATACCGACGGTATGCCGTCTGGGCTATATCCAGGAGCATTAAATGTTACCTTCTCTTGGTTTCTTTATAAATGGATGCCTTCTCTCTCTTGAAGGCTCATCCACTCAAGCCATAAATTTTTCAACAACCAAGAGCTCCACCATTACTACTCTACTCAAGCTTTTAATTATCATCCATTCCAAAAGTGCTAGAGTATTCAAGAGTTGTACTTTTCGATCTTCAAGTGTTAGAAGATCAATAGTTCTCTTCCTTTCCTTTTGAAGTTGGCGAGCCTTCGTAAGAAAACTCGTGTGTAAGAAGTTGCCGAGTTCTTCGGATCCAAACTCGTGTTGAAGTTGGCGAGTTCTTCAAATCCAAACTCATGTGTACTATTTTACTAAATAGTGGGATACCAGGATACATCGCGTGTTTGATTTTCTTACACTCTCTCTTTCTAATTGAATAATATAGCTTTTGTGTTTAAATTATTTTATTTTCCTATTCAAACCCCCTCTAGGGTTCTACAATTGGTATCAGAGCTTTGTTCTCTTGATTTGGATTTACACCCTTAGAGTGATCCATGGCCACTAACCCTAGTATCAACACATTCCACAATGAGGGACACTCCACAAATAGACCTTCTTTATTTGATAGAGCCAACTATAACTATTAGAATATTAGGATGAACATTTATCTGAAGTCCATAAATTTTGATTTATGGGATTGTGTGATAAATTGTATCCCTACTCCTTCCGGAGTTATTGAGGATGTTGTATCTGACACCCTTAGGGACAAACTCACTGAGAATGTCAAGAACCTTGCTAGTCGAGATGCTAAGGCTATGAACGCTCTTTACTGTGCTCTCGATAGTAGTGAATTCAATAGAATCTCTACTTGCAAGTCACATACGAGGGAACATCACAAGTAAAAGAATCAAAGATTAGTAGACTCACACAAGAATATGAGTCTTTTAAGATGAAACAAGATGAGTCTATTACTTGTATGTTTACTCATTTCGGTGATATCATTAATCCTCTTTTTTCTCTTGGTAAGGAATATCCTGCTCATGAAAAGATCAGAAAAAATCTTAGAGGATTGACTAAAGGATGGAGTCCTAAAGCTACCTCCATTATTGAAGGAAACGACCTGACAGTCATGAACCTTGAGACCCTCATGGGGAAGCTTATGACTCATGAACTTGACATGAAAGATCAAGAGGAATCTTCCATGCAAGAGAAGGAGAAGGAGAAGGCCAAAGAGAAGGAGAAGTCTCTAGCTCTCAAAGTTACAAAATCTTACTCAAAGGATAGCTCCAACGACAACGAGTCGGATGATGATAAAGAAATAGCTCTCATAGCTAAGCACTTCCGAAAGTTTCTTAAATTCAACAAAGCCAACCGCTTTAGATGGGACAACGATGAAGATCCGATATGCTACTAATACAGAAGAACCGGTCATATTAAGAGAAATTGTCTTGTGACAAGAAAAGACTCAAGTAAGTACGAGAAGCCTAGCAAAGGAAGCTCCTCCTCCAGAAAATTTGCCAACACTAGCATTTGGTGTAAGAGCGATGTTAGCGATTTAGACAACGACAAAGATTGCAAACACAATACAAACATTTGTCTCATGGCAACCGATGAAGTACTCGATGATCTCTCTTTAAATACTCTTACTTATGATGACTTGGAAAATGCTATTATTGAGCTACACGAAGAACACAAAGGTGTTAGAAATAAGTACAAGAAATCTCTAAAAGAGGTTGATGCACTTCAACTTGAAGTAGAAAGACTCCCTAACATCATTATTGATGTAAAAGGAAAATCTCCTGCTTCCGACATGGATGAGATAGAGTCTTTGCGAATCAAGTTACAAGTTATCATTAAGAAAAAGGATAATGAGATTCAATCCATCAGAAGGGCTTATGATTTTGCTATGCATAAAGTTTAAGCTGCTAATAGAAGAGAATATGATACTTCTACTAAGTATAATGATCTTCTTGTGCAGAGTAAGAAACTAGGTAATAAGAACACTACTCACACACACGCTCCAAGACACCCCCACACTCATCATAATACTAGTCATAATTCTTACATAAACAAGAACACTACACACAAGTCCTATCCTAACACAAGGAAAGGATCGTTTGTTAAGAAAAACACCTCGCATCATGCCTTCTATTATCATCATCATAACACTCATGATAGAACCCTTTGTACTAAAGCTTCACACGTGCATAACACTCACACATTTTCTTCTAAATCTTCTATGATATGCAACTATTATGGCTTGCTTGGACATACTTCTAATTATTGTCTGACAAGGAAATAAGTTGATATGAAAGTTTATAAATGGGTTCCTAAGACTAACAATCAAGGACCCAAACAATCATGGGTACCAAAATGTTCATCTTTAACCTATATTGTAGGTAAAGAATCCTTCTCATGCTAGAAGCAAGTGGATCCTCGATAGCGATTGTTCACGACACATGACCGATGATGCTTCACTTTTTACAACGCTATCGATGAAGAAGGAAGGACATGTTTCTTTTGGTAACAATCTAAAAGTTCATATTATAGGAAATGGTAATATCGGTTCCCCTCCTTATCCTTGTATTAAAAATGTTTGTCTTGTTACAAATCTCAAACACAATCTTCTTAGTTTTAGTTATCTTACCGATAATGGTTATGATATTAAGTTTGTTAAACTCAAATTCTTTATTATCGATAGCTCTAGTAGATCTACAGTATATAAAGGCATTAGAGAAAACAATATCTATGTTCTATATCTTGTCGAAGGTACTAACAATGACCGGTGCCTAGTTGTAAAAAACGATGAAAGTTAGCTTTGGCACATGAGGCTCGGACATGCCAACTTGGATACCATTTCTTGTCTTGCAACCAAGAAGCTTGTACGAGGACTTCCAAGTATTCCTTTCAAAAACGATATAGTGTGTGAAGAATACGAGAAAAGTAAGTTGACCAAGTCATCCTTCAAATCCATCAACTCTGTGAGTACCACTAGACCACTTCAACTTATTTATATGGATCTATTTCGTTCTAGTAGAGTAGCTAGTCTTGGAGGCAAGCTTTATGCTTTTATTTTGGTTGATGATTTTTTTAGATTTACTTGGGTTATTTTTTTTGCTTGTAAAAGTGATACTTTTCGTGAATTTGTTGCATTTTGTAAACGTGTTCAAAATGAGAAAGACTTTTCTATTAACAAGATTAGAAGTGATCATGGAGGAGAATTGACAATGCCGATTTTGAAAGATTTTATGAAAAGAATTATTTTGATCATGATTTTGCTTGTCCTCGAACTCCTCAACAAAATGGTGTTGTGGAGAGAGAATAGAACCTTTGGCTATATGGCCCGGGTTATGTTAAACCAATATAAGCTTCCCTAATACTTTTGGGCGGAAGCCGTTAACACGGCATGTCATGTTATTGTAGGACCGATTGTAGAAATGAGTTGTAAAGCGTAATACTCTAGAGGGGGGATGAATAGAGTAGGCAGCAAAAATTAACTATTTAAAAATGTTAGTAACAAGATCACAGATAATATATCACAGATATGTAAATGAAAAGTAGAGAGTAGAGAGCAAACACAAACACAAGGATGTATACTGGTTTCCCTCTGTTGAGGACTAGTCTAGTCGGAAGAACTCTAGCTTCCAGTTGAATCCACTATGGAAAATCACCACAAGTTTTCATCCGAAGATCTTGCAACTTCTACAACGCGAGCTTTGATCCGAAGTACTCGACCAACTTCAATTGTGAAGTGTGTAACTTCAATCAAGCCTCTGATTACACCCACTCTGAAACTTCTAGACCGTACCGCACTGGCAAATCGACTAGAGGATTGTAACTGGCTTGGGATTTAAAAATAAATAGCTCAGAATACTTTGGAAGAAGTAGTAGGCTTATAGAGAAGAGATATGAAAGTGAATGAGTGTGTTGAAATGATCGAAATCCTTCTTTATTTATAGTTTTTCCATTGGCAGAATTCTGACAGAATTCGGACAAAATTCGGGCAGAACTCTATGAGAAAATCTCGGTGGGATCCGTAACTGCAGGAAGACTAAGTTTAAAAAGCAACGTTCACTAACCGAACTCTGGCCGAACTCTGGCCGAATTCGGGCCGAACTCTGGCCGAATTCTCCTGGAGTTCTGTTGGAGTTCTGTCAGGGTTTTTGCAAATTGGTTTTGGGCTTTTTTGAAAAGTAAAACAGTTAGGAAGTAGATTGGGCTTTTGTAAGTGGGCTTGTTTTCAAAATAAAAGGGTATTTTAAAAACATTTCTTGGGTAGCCTATTTGCCAGTACGATACAGTGTACATCGTATTCCTAGACTCAATAAATGTGAAAAATACATTGATAAAATAGGAAAACCAAGAGCCCTTTGATGACGCCTTTCTTCAAATATTTGAGCAGACTTGAAGACGCTCTTTTCCTTGACGGCGGTCGTCCCCGATGCGAGGCCCCGGATAGGTCGTTAGGCGGTTCAGAGAAATCTTCTTGTATGACGCCGTCTTTGGCCCATCAATAATTCTCTATTGCATATGTCCTGGTTTGACAAAGCTTGATCATGCTTACTACATGTCTATAAGAACATGTTAGACAAACAAACCAATATGATATAAGTATAGCAATATGATATAGAACATTTAGGACAATGCTAATATTAGGACAATGCTAAGTTTAAGTAGCAGCAACATGATAGTGATTACATGAATATTAGTGACGTCAATATGTTAAACTTAATTGATTATCCATATTCAAAAATATGATGTAATCATTGGGCTAACAGTTATAAATAGGGTCTTAATTAGACCTATTTTTAAAAAGACTCCTTATGAGCTTTGGTTTCACAAAATCCCTCTATTGAGTATTTTAAAGTTTTTGGATGCAAATATTTTATTTTGGATACCAAGGACAACCTAGGCAAGTTTGAAGAAAAAGCTTATGAAGGTATTTTCCTTGGTTACTCAATGCATAGAAAAGGTTTTCGTGTCTTTAATAAAAAAGTTTTGTTGTCGAAGAGTCAATTAATGTCTCTTTCGATGAACTAAACTCTTCTACATCCTCCTCATCCGATGATCTTGATGACATCTCGTTTCGTTTGGAGAACTCTTCTATTGGAGATCCTCTTCCTTCTTCATCTAACAATAAAATTGCGACCCCTCCAACAAAAGATTCTCCACCACTCGAGCCTCCTCAAGAGGATCTCCCAAAGGAATGGAGATTTGTCCCTAATCATCCTAAGGAGCATATCATTGGGGATCCTTCTTTCCGTGTAAGTACTAGATCCTCCACTCGTGATCTTTGTGCAAACGTGGCTTTTATTTCTCAAATAGAGCCTACAAATATTAATGATGCTTTTCATGATGAATTTTGGATGATAGCGATGCAAGAAGAGCTAAATCAATTTGAGCGAAACAAGGTTTGGGAACTTGTCCCTAAACCTAACAACCACCCCATTATTGGAACTAAATGGGTGTTTCATAATAAACTTAATGAAGATGGGTTAGTGACTCGTAACAAAGCCCGATTGGTTGCTCAAGGCTATAACCAACAGGAAGGCATTGACTACGATGAAACCTATGCTCCGGTTGCTCGTCTTGAATCCATTCGTATGCTATGTGCTTTTGCTTGCTTTAATGATTTTAAACTCTTTCAAATGGATGTTAAAAGTGCTTTTCTAAATGGTATTATTAAAGAGGAAGTTTATGTTAAACAACCTCATGGCTTTGGAGATTTTCAATTTTCTCATCACGATTTCAAACTACACAAAGCCCTTTATGGCCTCAAACAAGCTCCTCGTGCTTGGTATGAGCACCATAGTTCATTTCCTATTTCATACAATTTTTCTAAGGGCAAAGTCGACACCACACTTTTCATCATATCCATTAATGGCAATCTTTTATTAGTTCAAATTTATGTCGACGACATTATTTTTGGTTCTACTAACAATGCACTTTGTGTAGAATATGCTAAAGTAATGTAGGATAAATTTGAAATGAGCATGATGGGCGAACTATCATTCTTTTTGGGCTTGCAAATCAAACAATGACCCAAAGGAACCTTCATCAATCAAGCAAAATATACAAAGGATCTCCTCAAGCGTTTCGAACTTGACTCATCCAAATCATTGAGGACTCCTATGGCAACAACGACAAAGCTTGACAATGATGAAGATGGCACTTTGGTCGACATTCGTAAGTATTAGGATATGATCGGTAGCTTATTTTATCAAACTGCTAGCCGACCTGATATCATGTTTAGTGTATGTCTTTGTGCACGATACCAAGCAAATCCAAAGGAATCGAACTTATGTGCTGTAAATCGTATTTTTTGATATCTCAAAGGCACCATTAATATGGGCCTTTAGTATCCAAAATTTTTATCCTTTAAGCTTCACAGCTTCTCGGATGCAGATTCTGCCGGATGCAAAATTGACCGAAAAAGCACTAGCGGCAGATGTCAATTCCTTGGAAAATCCTTGGTATCGTGGTTTAGTAAGAAACAAAACTCTGTTGCTCTTTCACCACTGAGGCCGACTATATAGCAGCCGGATGCTGTTGTACACAAATTCTTTTGATGTCACACACACTTGTAGACTATGGCATTTTTTTACTTGCACCTCTATTAAATGTGATAACACTAGCTCGATAAATCTCACGAAAAACTCGATTTTTCACTCCCACACGAAGCAAATTGAGATTAGATAGCATTTTCTTCGTAACCATCAACAAAAGGGGGATATTCGCCTTTATTTTATTGACACTACTTATCAATTAGCCGACATTTTCACCAAACCACTCCCAGAGGATCGTTTCATTTTTCTCTGCCAACAATTAGGCATCATTCATTTGGACTCTTAGCTCATCTCCAACGGCACACCGATGGTATACGCCGGCATACCGACGGTATGCCATTTTGCATTCAAAATTTTGTTTTGTGCATAAAATCGGCATACGTCGGTATACCGATGGTATGTCGTTTGAGGCGAACAGCTGCTGTCAACTCTGTATCGGGCCCCACAATCTCTTCCACTCCTCCTTTTTCTTTTTCCCTCATTAACTACCTATCAAATCACCATCTATCTCTCATTAACTACCCATCTAATCTTCTCCTCTTCCCCATAACTTCCCATCCCATCCCACCCCTTTCACTACTTTCATTAACTACTTTCATCTTACTTTTTCAAAACTCTCCCTCATTTACTCCTCCATCACTCCTCCTCAACTTTCAAAAACCCTCTCATCTTTCCAATATTCTTTTATAAACTCCACCTTTTTCTTCTTCCTCCCCTTCACTCTTTATCTATTCTCCTTCAAAACTCTCCATCATCCCATGGAAACCCACAAACGTCCTCGCTCCTCCTCCACTACTGCCAATCCGTTCAACCCCGTGCCTCTCCCCCATGGCTATGATCCAAAAATCTTCACCTCCGCCATGGCTGCCGATGCTTGGTTCCAGCATTTTGCCAACTACAACGTCTACGAGGGCCGTGCCATCAACTGGAATGTTTTTTTCGGCCATCTCTCCCTCTTCGAGTTGTCTGGTCTATCCTCTCTTCTTCAGCGTTAGGTGCCCGTCTACCCCGCGGCAGTGCGCCTGTTTTACTGTAATCTTATTCCCGACATCCAGAACAACGCCATTGAGACCATGGTGAACGATCGCCACTTCTGCCTGACGGCTCGGGATATTGTTGGCATTCTTGAAGTCCCCGATAAAGGAGACACTCTGTCGACCTTGGCTGCTCTCTATCCTTCTATCGAAGTCTCTTTTGATGAGTCCTGTGCCATCATTTGCAAGGGACCCAATCCTCCGGCCCTTTTCTCGCAGTTGGAGCCGTTCTACTACGAGCTCCATCGGATTGTCTGCCACACCATCTACCCCAAGGGTGGCAACTATGATGCGATCACCAATGATGCACTCATATGCATGTACTATCTCTACTCTAAGAAGACTTGGTCCTTTTCCAAGACTCTTCCCAATACCTTCTTCAGTGTCCTGCCCGCGGGAAAGCAATCTCTCTATTATGGCGCTTTTATCACCCTATTCCTGGAGGCGAAGAACGTGGATCTCTCACTCTGCTAGTCGGAAGGCGTACCATCCTACCTTGCTATCTCTCGTTCCATCCTCGGTGCGTCAACGTCTCGTGTATCTTTCTTCCAAGAACCGTCGAACGCTACTCCTGCTACGCCTTCTTCTACTCCTCATACATTCGGACGTTTCATTACGCTGACCCAGCAGCATTTTGACATGCACATGGCTCAGGCAGAGGAGTAGATGAGGGCCAACACTCGCGACCTTGGAAACCTTATCCAGAGCCGCTTCCATGACCAGGCCTATTTCATTCAGCGCACTCTACAGGACCGGAATGCCTATCTGGATCTCAACTTTCAGGATGCCATGTACCAAGGCTCCCGCTTCTCTGACCCCAACGCCTACGGCTTCATGTACCCAGACGGTGTAGATCCTTTCGGTACGTTTCACCATGCTCAGGGTAGGGACGACGATGATCCGACGGATGAGTAGTTTGCGGCCTCCTGTTGTTGATGGTGGTAGAATAAAATGGTTGTCGTTTTAGTGTGTGTCCTTTGCAGTCCTTCGGGGACCATAGTTTGTTGCTTTGTTATGTGCAGTCCTACGGGGACTAGTTATATGTTTTGATCTTGTCTTGTTCACTCTCCTGGAGGAGAGTTTTATCATGTCTTATGTAGTGTCAAGCATGTACCTACTTTCCAATTCTAAAATATGCATACTTTTGTCTATCATACTGTTTTCCATATTTTTTGTGATATTTGTTTTATTTCCCATCTTTGACTAAGTGACAAAGGAGGAGAAAACGTATTGAGGGAGAGTTGTCTACCTACGAGGGATTCACTCCCTGAAGATGCTATCTCTCTGTTTTGTCAATTATCAAAATGAGGGAGATTGTTGGCACAGTTTATTTTGATAACATTAACAGCATCTTCGTAGTCCAGCTTTCTCTGTATTTCGGATTGATATTCTTTTAGAAGCTCTACTACATAAAGTCTGTCCATTCAAGCCAAGTCATCAAAGCTTTGAAGACTGAAGAAAATACCAGCGATCCTTAAATATCACGACCCGCACCCTAGAGTAAGGGCACGAAAAGTGGGTAGGTCCAGCCTACACCGCAGTATCGGCGGTAGAACACTGTCCTAGGTCAAACATCTAACAATATAAAGGTACATGTACAGTATATACACTCCGAATGGAGGTGACATAGCAAATATAGTCTCAATCACATCTAAGGTAGAGCATGATAAAAGATAGATAAAATATGAAATCCATAAAGAGATACCGCAGATAGAAGTCTAAGTGTCTAAGATACACAAACCCAGAAAACATCTCAAAATTCAAGTACAGTAATCCATAAAGTAAATGATGGAACTGGGATTCCCAGGACCCTTCCTTTGGTGTGCGTATTGATCGATAGAAAGTTAAACAAATCTAATACGTGTTCTAACCCTTCATAGGCGGAAACAAGGGTTCACGAATTATACCTGCGGCGGAATGGAGACAAGTAATTCCTGGCAATCTCGAGCGGACGACCCCAAAATCTTCTGCACGTATTCCTTCCTCGAGTTGGACGTCGTGTGGGCGAAACGATCTCCCAACCTTTTCTTTTCCTTGGTAGTCCTCTCTTTCTCTCCTTACATGAATCACGAATTTAGAGAAAATTTCAGATTTCTGATCCATAATCTGGCGGCCAGAGAATAGAGGATATATATAGGCTACGGCAGGGACCATGGGGAGAAATTTGGGTTAGGCCTCCTAACGGATCTGGATATCCCGTGTTCAACCCGAACACACAATCCTGGCCCATTAACAATAGCTCGGTCCACTAATGAGCTATTGTTGCACTACCTCCCTAATCCCAAATTATATTTGTGGGCTCCTTTTATTATATGCTCGTTTGGCTCCCCATGTTAAGATATCGTATGTTAGTCGATCAAATTAAGTTACTGACAACTATATTGATTCGACATCTTTTATCCTTAAGTAGTACCGCTCAACTTTATTTGTCATGTCGGATATAATCCTCCAGCAGGGTTTACATGACAATCCTTATGATCTCCTTAAGAGGTCATCATCAACCCGATGTATTGGGACATGGATTCCATTTATAATCAACAGCCCACCATACATAAAATGTTATTACCCAATTCATAGAGGTTGTTGATCCATAATGAATCTCACTCTTTTATGAGTCAAAGTAATGCACACTGCATATACATGTCCGTTATTATATCCGGATTAAGAGCACAAGCATCCATAATAACTGAGGTGTTTGTTCCCTTTATGTAGTCAGTACAAAGAGAACAACCTCAAGTGGTCATGTTCAATACACACAAAGTGTACTAGTGTAAACCTATAGTCAAGATAGTCTAATACCAGATTACACTACAACCTTTCCAATAGATTGTCCAAGTCCATCTAGGTTGTGAACTATTTATATACTCCATAGGAAACTGATAATATGATCTTCTGTGTGACACCACACACCATATTATCTACAATATAGAATATCAGATATTTGTATTAACACTTGCAACAAATATAATATGCAAACATTTGCCCATATTATTCTCATTCAAAATTTAAGAAAATAAGGTTACTACAAAAGTGATGCTTTTAGTATATAATCCTAACAGTAAATACAACTCAAGACAACTAAAATAACTATCTATACAACCTCTACTGTGTCTCCTCTAGGCTAGCAGGCAACCTCCAAGCTATCTGTAAAATTTATCAACAGGTCCAGTCAGTACAGGAACGAGTACAACTCATCAAGAAAACCCAAGTAATGACAGAGAACTATAAAGTAGTTATAAACAGTTTTATTGATGAATATGGCAGTTTATATTTAGGTGATAGTATAGAGAAGCAGTAAGATACAAGGAAAGTAAAGTAACTAAAACAAGAGAAGAATGATGGCAATGAAGACTGTAAAATAAATCTAGCTGAACTGAAGTAACATAATAAGTCCAGACAGTAAATGTAAAACAAGTGTAAAACTACTATAAGTCCAGTACGAGATGAATCTAATACAAGATGAATCCAGTACAAGATGATTCTAGGTAGTGATCAAGAATACAGGTGAGCCCGGCTATTCTAACAGTGTGTTTTAAAATACCGAGATCGACATGTAAACGACTGTAGGTAATCAGGTATATCTCTCACTGATCATGCGAGAGATGGCTATGCTTCCAGTAGATTCCAGTTGGGAGATTCCAGATTTAGGGTATGTCTACATGTCTTACTCAATATTTCCCTGCCCCACAATACAAATGAATCCAGAATTCAACACGAGAATCGAGATGAGTCCAGCCAAAATATGATGATTCCAGAAATAGATTCCTGAATGATTCCAGTGATTCCAATAATAGAGGCCAGATAAGTTTGGTATGTGTGTCGCATACATGAATCCAGAAATATCTATACGTGTTGTAACATAGAATCACATAAAACTGACTATAACTGAAGTACAGTAATTGACAATTAAATGAGAAAACTATCAGAGAATGTACTCGCCTGATAACCTGAACAACTGATAGGTATAGAGGTCCAAACTGAAGCCACAGATTCCTATTTAGAGCAACACAGGTCAAGATGTATACGAGAGATGATAAATGAAATGTACAATGCATCTGCATGCTGTCTAGGTTAAACTAGACTAAAGTCAACACTTGGTCAACTCAAGTCAACCACACTAGTCAAATTAGGTCAACTATATTAAGTCCTAGCCCAACAAGTCTAACAAGTCTCACTAGGCCTAACCAAGCCTAGGCTAGCACTCACACAATCACAAGACAATGTGAACCACAACAATACATAATACAAAATAGATAATATATATAAATACATACCTTCACACATACATGCATATCCACATTACATACATATTTATTTATATAGGCATATGTTACATCATGCATATTTACATAGTTACATAGATATATACATTCATGCACATTTACATACATACTTTTATACATTATATATGTTAACATTCATTACAATGCATTATATTTTACTTATACCTTTGATTGATTCATTCATTCATATATGACATTCATTCATGCATATTACATACTTACATTCATCTGTACATTATATACATTGTATATAACATGTAAAAATAGAAGAGGAAAAAAAGGGGGAAAAACTGAAATGGAAAGGGAAGGGAAGGAAAATGTAAGAAAAAAGAAAAACAGTGGACATATACATGCTTGCATCATATATTCTACATTACCATACATGCTATCATTATATATTGCATTACAATATTTATACATTATGCACTCATATCTATCATTACATATATACCTTGCATTCATATCTAGCATTCATTATATACTTTCATGCATACATTGTATATCATTCTTTTATTCATGCATTTATGCATTGCTTACATACATTATATTAATTGCATTCCTACATGCTTGCATTCAACCATATATATACATTAATCCAAAGAGAATATATATCATATATATATATCATTTTGTTCATCTAACATATCATGTATTACATACTCTATATTCATTTAATGCCCATACTACATAGACTCATAGGTTACACAAAATACATATATCGTATAGTCACTCTTCTACTTAAAACTAATACTATACCAATTGGGCCTCTACTAAACTCTAGGATTAATATATGTTGTAGCCCTTCGTGTTAGCTTTCCTAAACTTCAAACGGATCGCATTTTTGTGTCCGTAAGCTCCCAAAATTGCGAAAATACCGAAACACGTTCGTCTTTCGTACAGCTGACACTCAAATAATTCTACAGAATGTTACATAAAGAATTTGGCTTATTAAAATATATATTTGGAAAGCTAACTTCGATATATTTCTTTTAAAAAAATGGAAGATAAATCAGAGTTCTAAGCTAAAAGTTATGACATTTCTAAGTTGCTTTGGTTACTAAAAACGTGGATAAAAATTATGACGAATTTGACAAAAAAACACATATAGGCCAAGATACTTGGATACAAACATAGGTATCCAAATAAAACTCATTCTAACAATCCTAACTAAGATCATTCCACTCTCTAACCATTCTAAAACTGAATTTAAATACCTATTTAAACTATTATCATACATACATACATACACATGGGGTGTCCTAATTTGGGATCTATCAAGTAGGACACAAGACACAAATGTAAAATCCTCAAGAGAGCTCCAAATGGCCTCAAATTTGAATCTAAATGGGACACATGCATAAGGATGGATCCTACATATTCAAAACTAATTTATATGCAAAGAAAATTGATTTAGAGGATGGGTTTTACCTATTGGGAGTGGAATCCCAATAAAATCCTTTAGGACAGGGCTCCGATACGAAGATCCCTCAAAGTGGACACTCCTTCTTGTACTCCTCTTCCAATCCTTGGTAGCACCCTTCCCTTGGAGAATGGGAATGATTGAGGAAAGGTTTGGTGAAGGAATGATTTGATTTGGAGATCAAATCAATGGGAAGGCTCTCTAAAATTGGGGAAGAACAAAAGGAAAATAAAAGAGGCAAGATTGTAATGAATGAAATGAATCATTCTCTCCTAAAGGTGGCTGCCATTAGGAGTCCATTAGGGCTAATGGGGAATGTCCTAATTGCCCATCTCTAGTCTCATATGGTTAAGTCTAGACTAGGTTCAAGTTTGGGGTCAAAATGATCTAGTTTTGAGTCTCTAACTTAACCATTCTAACATGATAAAAAATAGTTTAATTAACTAACTTCATGTTGGGTCTTGTGAGCCATGCTTAAGTTAATATTGGGTCCCATTTAGAGTTCAATCTACCCGGGTCACAATACAAGTCGAAACGAGACGAAACTCAAACCCGACTAAACAAATCCAATAAAAACAATATTAAAAATATAAATTTTCCCAAAATATTAAAATATGAAAAATGACCAAAATCATAATACATCAATTTAATTATTATTAAAATAATCTAAAATTCACCAATTAATTAAAATCCTAAATAATTCAAAAGTCACAAAATGACAAAAATACCCTTAGCCTAAAAAGTTGTAAATAGTCATTCTAATCACATGGTTAGGTCCCCATGGTTAGTCTCTAAGCTTAGCAAAACTAGAGATTAACAAGTTAACCATCAAAATCACAATTCAACATTTTAAATAGTTTTAAATTGATTAAAAAAATTACCAAAATTACAACATGAGTTAAATCTTATTATCGATTAATCAAAATTATAAAAGTTCAAAATTATCCTCATTTTAGAAAAGTGGGTGTTACATTAAAGATGGCTCTCAACACTTCAAGATTCGAGTCTGTACAAGGTCTAGGTCTTTCTGTAAACACTTAAGGTTGGATGCCAAAACGAAAAGCTCTTAAATTCTTTCAGTCAAAAATCAATGTCTAAAAGAACGGCATACCGACGGTATACCATTTTGTTGGCCATAAAACGTTCTGTGACAAATATCAGCATACCGACGATATACTACGGCATACCGAAGGTATACGGTTTCGTTAGCTACAATAACGTTCTGTGATAAAATTGGAATATTGACGGTATACTACGGCATACCTACGGTATACCGTTTTATTAGCCATAAAATATTCTGTGACGAACATCGATATATCGACGGTATACTGCAGCATACCGACGGTATACCGGCTCATCTAATTTAATTTTTGAATAGACGATACTAGCATTAATTGCTAGCATTAAATGCTCCCTAATGGATATAATTATTACCGTTACTGTTCAGAACTGCATACCGACGGCATGTCGGTCTATACCGACGGTATGCCATCTGGGCTATCTCCAGGAGTATTAAATGCTACATACTCTTGGTTTCTTTATAAATTGATGCCTTCTCTCTCTTGAAGGCTCATCCACTCAAGCCATAAATTTTCCAACAACCAAGAGCTCCACCATTACTACTCTACCCAAGCTTTTAATTGTCATCCATTCCAAAAGTGCTAGAGTATTCAAGAGTTGTACTTTTCGATCTTCAAGTGTTAGAAGATCAACAGTTCTCTTTCTTTCCTTTTGAAGTTGGCGATCCTTCGTAAAAAAACTCGTGTGTAAGAAGTTGGCGAGTTCTTCGGATCCAAACTCGTGTTGAAGTTGGCGAGTTCTTCGGATCCAAACTCGTGTGTACTATTTTACTAAATAGTAGTTTTAAGCCGGAGAGAGTTCCGGGACTGGATTGCCTCTAGGGAGGATACCAGGATACATCGCGTGTTTGATTTTCTTACTCTCTCTCTTTGTAATTGAATAATATAGCTTCTTGTGTATAAATTGTTTTATTTCCCTATTCACCCCCCTCTAGGGTTCTACACGACGCCCATGCTTCTGTTATGCACCATGGTTCGCGTGGACGGCTGGATCCTCAGGCTCTGCTATGAAATTTGGCCAAACAAAACCAGATAAGTCAGGCCCCGAATAGCAAGTACCACAAGGCAGCACAAATGAATGAGATATAATCCAAATATACATAATAAGGCCGAAACACAATCATAGGCATATATTCCATCATCTAGGCAATAAGACATCACTACACCAAACAAGGACAAGAGAGTCATATCGCAACGTGACAAAATTACGTCTTATGTTCATGACAAGGTTATAATCTTATGTGTCGCAACTTTGGTTCAGAGCCTGTCGTAACACAATGGCCCAACCCAACAACCTAACAAGGACATGGATTGGACCACGCACCAGAACTGTCCATGTTCCTTGGCTATTAACAAAAAGAACATTTCACAAGTGAGTCAGTTTACAGGCGACCAATCAATCCTATGGCTTTCTATGGTTTGTTAGGGTTATCCCAGTAAAGCTTATATATAGGAATCCTCAGATCGTGCCTTATCCAAGCAGGGCTAGCCAAACCAAATATATAGTCGTGAACAGTGAAGAGGAAACAATAAACAACAATTAATAAGCACCGGTCCCTTGCTAGGCTACCAGGCTGAATAAAGTCAATAACGGTTCCAACCTTCCTATATGGAGAGGCTGGCTCGGATCAGTATAGTAGGCAGATATTGTACTCCACTATGGTGGATGATATACAGTATTTGTGGTGGCCAACCTGCACGCCAAGACAAGGCCTGGGGTGATTTGTCATCCACGATCTCGAGATTCCATTCCCACCCAATGCTTCTACCAATACAAGTTGTTTAGTTTAACCTTATATTGGTTTTGGAATCACATGTCATAGTCACATGTCCATATCTACCATAGTACGTGTGCCCCCAAGTATAAATCCACTTCGGATCATAGAGTCCCAAATCTAGATTCATCTTTAGTATAATACATTAAGCAACAATCATCATACTACGTCAATAATACTAACCATTTACCAAGACTATACTGGGATCAGGAATGTACTGACATATAACAGGCAGGATCAAGTAGTACAGTGAGTCGCACCTCAGTGCACTCATATAGATTGTATCTCAGCATACACATAGAATTGTACCAGCACGTATTCAGGTAATCGAGTCAGGAATATGGTCAAACAATCAATAATAGTCTTTCTACGCATAAAAATATGATCTCTACGCATTTTTGCATAAAACAAGAGCTTCTACAAAATTATGAGCATAAAAGAGGATCTTTAGCCAATTTGTGTGCACAAACAGGGGCCTCGGTACAATTCTGCATACCAACATGGGTCCCTGCATAATTCTGCACCCAAATAGGGGTCTCTGCGTAATTCAACACACAAACAGAGGTCTAATATGCAAAAATATGCTCAAGAAGAGATTCTATGCAAAATTACGCACATGGGAGGACCTTCGCGTAAAAATATGTGCAGGAATGAGTCTGTTGCAAAAATATGTGCAAAGAGGGTCCTTTGTGTAAAATACGTGCAGGAATAAGTCTGTTGTAAAATATCCGCAGTGAGGGTCTTTTGCGTAAAATTCATGCGGGGAATAAATCTGCTACAAAATACGTGTAGAGAGGGTCCTTTGTGTAAAAATACGTGCATGATGTTGTTCTTCTTCCTGGAGACAACATAAAGAAGCTGAAAACTTGTTTCGGCCCTAAAATCTTCAATGCAACTCCAAATCCAATGATTCAAAGGTCAAAATTGTATAGAATAAAATTTCCTATAACATAGGACAATTATTTTTCAGAAATACTAACTTTTAATAGCTCAAAAACCTCTAGAAGCCTATAATATAAACTTAAATCTAAAAATACAAAAAACTAAAGTTGTAGAGAATCTAAAGATACAAAATATAGGCTAAAATTATGTAAAAATGATAAAAATAAAAATGAGCAATGTGGTCTCTCCATTTGTGCAAGATGTACTTGCCTAGGGTTGGTGGGGAAAATAAAATGAGAGAATAAGGAGAGAGAAAGAGAGAGTGAAGAAGAGAATATATATGGGGAAGGGGGTTGGTGGCTCCACTAAATCCTAACCCTAATCCAATGTCTAACTCAAGTCAAGTCTAAATGTCATGCCACATGATCATAAGCAATTAAAATAAAATAAATAATCATGTACATAAATAACGTAGAAAAATTACGTATACTGAAAACGGGCAGTGATATTTCTACCCTCCATAGAAAAATTTCCTCCTCAAAATTTCTGCCAAGACAAGATAGAAAAATCAGGATAAGCAAGATACTAACTACAAGCCTAACTACACATGCAATCGCATCAATCAACCAGTCGATATCTTATCTCATCCTCTCGCTCCCATGTCGACTCTCCCGGAGATTGATGGCCCCAAGCGACACGGACAAGCTTGATAGTCCGGTTCTTGAGCACCTTCTCTCTCCGATCCAAAATAGATACGGGCTATTCCTCATAAGTCAAGTCAGTACCAACGACTAGCTTAGAATGATCGAGGATGTGGCTCGAAACCGGGACACCTACGCAACTAAGAAACATAAAAGATGTCATGTATATCATGGAGCGAAGGCGGAAGGGAAAGATGATATGCAACATCGCCCACCCGTGCAAGAACATCAAAAGGACTAACGTAAAGTGGACTAAGCCTTCCTTAGGCTCCAAATCTAATGACTTCCCGAGTAGACAAAATCTACAGAAACACTTGGTCACCGACACTAAATTCTAGGGGTCTTCGATGCTGATTTGCCCAATGATGATGCCTATCCATTGCAACTCGAAGCCGCTCTCTGATTAGCTTGACTATCTCCATTATCTATGCAATCATTTTTGGTCCCAATAATTTTTGCTCACCCACATCGTCTCATGCTAGAGGAGATCTGCACTTTCTTCCATGTAATACCTCAAACAGAGCCATCTGAATACTCACCTTATAGTTGTTGTTGTAAGAGAACTCTACCAAATAAAGATGATCATCCCATGATCTGCCAAAATCTATGGGACAAGCTCATAACATACCTTCTAAGATCTGAGTGGTTCTCTCTGACTGCCCGTCTGTCTGTGGACGGTAAGCGGTACTGAACCTTAATCTGGTGTCCAAACTCTAATGGAAACTCTGCCAAAAATGAGAGGTGATTTGGATGTCTCGATCTGATACAATGCTCACTAGTACACCATGGTGCTTTACTATCTGCTTCACATACATGTCTGCCATCTGTTCAGTAGACTGTCCCACTTTAAAAGGAAGAAAATGAGCCACCTTCGTGAGCCGATCCACTATTACCCAAAAAGTATTTCGACCAGTCGGAGATCTAGGTAAACCGGTCACAAAATCTGTCGTAATGTGCTCCCACTTCCACTCCGGGATAGAAAGTGGGTGCAACATTCCTACTGGCCTCTGCTGCTCTGCTTTTACTTGTTGACATATCAAACAACTAGAAACAAATATTGCTATATTCCTTTTTATGTCATTCCACCAAAAGTGCTGTGGTATATCCCGATACATTTTCGTTCCTCCAGGATGCATGGAATAAGGGGAACTATGAGCCTCTGCTATAACTTTATGTCGAAGGTCTCCGCACGGCACACAAAAACAACTTCCAAATCTATGTATCCCATCCTTATGGATTACTAACTCCTTTCTGAGACCCGACTCAAATTCTGATCGAAGTTTCTGGATCTGCGGGTCTCCTGCCTAAGCTGTTCTAATCCGCTCCACCAATGAAGACTGAATCTGCAAACTGGCTAGAACTCCTGTATCCTCCGGTAGAATTACCTTAATTTTCATTTCTTGAAGATCTTACAAGATGTGCCTCTACGATGTCAAGACGAATGTACTACCCATTCTACTAAGGACATCTGCTACCATATTTGTCTTGCCTGAATGATACTGGTGATCCACATCAAAGTCCTTCAATAACTCTAGCCATCTCCGCTAGCTCATCTTCAGGTCCTTTTGGGTGAACACATACTTCAAGCTCTTATGATCATTGTAAATTTTGACTCGATCCTCATACAAGTAGTGTCTCTATAGCTTACGCACGAACATTACTGCTGCTAACTCCAAATCATGAGTCAGATAGTTCTACTCATGATTCTGAAGCTGCCGAGATGCATATGCTATTGACCTTCTATACTGCATCAACACATACCCGATTTCCTTCCCGAATGCGTCACAATACACTGTAAATTCTTTTAATCATACTAGAAGTGTCAGAATTGGTGTTGAGGACAATCTATTCTTTAGTTTCCTCAAATGATGCCTGACATTCTGCTGACCAAACAAATCCCCCTTCTTACGCATCAAATGCGTCAGAGGTCCTGAGATTCTGACAAAATTTGCCATGAACCTCCTGTAGTAACCTGCCAATCCTAGAAAACTATACACATCTGCTACAGTCCTTAGAACTGGCCAACTCTCGACGTCCTCAATCTTCTTCGAATCCACTGATACTACTACTCCAGAGATAATGTGTTCAAGAAACAAGATGCGATCCAACCAAAACTTGCATTTACTAAGCTTCGTATAAAGCTGGTGCTCTCTCAAGGTCTACAAAACTGTCCGAAGATGCTCTTTATGCTCAAATTCACAATTAGAATATACAAGGATGTCGTCTATGAACACCACCACAAACTTATCTATATAAGGTATGAAGATGCGATTCATGAAATCCATAAATACTGCTGGAACATTAGTTCATCCAAATGGCATCACCAGAAACTCATAATGCCCATATCTTGATCTAAATGCTATCTTGGGCATGTCCTGCTCCGGGACCCTCACTTGATGATACCCAGATCGAAGATCAATCTTGTAGAAGATGCTGCTTTACTTAACTGATCAAACAAATTATCGATCCTTCGTTATGGGTACTTATTCTTCATTGTTACTGCATTCGACTGCCTGTAGTCAACGTACATCTGCATAGATCCATCTTTCTTGGGTACCAAAATCACTAGCGCTCTCCAAGATGATTTACTTTCTCGAATAAACTTCTTCGCCTTCAGTTCCTCAACCTGCCGGTACAACTTGTCTAATTCTGACTGTGATATTTTGTAAACTCTATTAGCTATAGGCTTCGTCCCTGGAATCAACTCGATACAGAACTCCACATCTCTAACTGGTGGTATCCCTGGAAGCTCATCTGAAAAGACAACAAGAAACTCCCTGACCACCCTTAGAATTTGCTTCTCCTCTGCTATAACTACTGCAATTACATGCTTGGAATGATCCTCCAATGATCTGACAAGGACAAACTCCTCAATGCCCGGGATACTAAACAATACTCTATCTCCTCAACAATCTATCGTCGCATGACTGTCACTTAACCAATCCATACCAATGAAGATATCAAAGTTACTAATAGGGAACTCTATCAACCTTGCGGGTAATAAATGCCTGCACACTACTATCGGACACATTAAGCATACTCTGTTAACTCCTACGAGCCTATTACCAGTGAGTATATTCATCCTCTCTGGCAATGTCTCGAACTCCAGTCCAATATGTGTCGTGAATCATGTAGATACAAAAGAATGGGAAGCTCCTGAATCAAATAATGCGACTGCATAAAAAGATGCGACAGAAATATTACCTGTAACCGCATTATTGCTGCGGCCTCCTTGGTCGTGTACTTGACGAAACATCTGATCTTGCTGTAGAAGCATGAAAAATTATAGCTGATACAAGGCGAGAGAGGGTACTTTTATTACCCACCCTCTTCCTACCATGGTCCAAATGACATATGGCACAGGTTAGTGTCCCCACTACCGACCTAACATCACAGACGTGCAAACAGTGAGATGCGCAGACCAACCAAGGACGAAGACATTCTCAGGTTAAAGTTCAAAAAAAGCACTCTTCTTATTGATCGTAGCTACAAGGGTCTTTTACACGGGCTTATCGTAAGTATATTAAAAAAAAAGTTTCTTGAATCTCATTTACAAGAATCAATTACAAGGTCTTTGTTACACAAGTGAGAATAGAAATTTCTATGAACAAATACGAAGGATTGTCTTCAATGGGCAGCCTTCACTATGTGATCGTCATAGACAGAAGAGAGATATACAGTCTACATCAAAGTCTCTTCTCCACCGACTCACAGCATCATCAGAGCCAACCCTCTTGTCACCAAGAGAAGCTAGAGCTTTAATATATACTGAAGTAGTGGAAAACCCATAACTACAACTCGGCAAAGCCCCATTGCTTCCAAAGATCAAGGCAGAGCACGGCCGGCTATTCGTCGGATGAGAAAGCGATCTCGAACCCGTAGCTTGGATCTTCCACATCCCTCAGACGTCGCTCAGAGTCGAACTCCCTAAGAAGGACATTTGCATACTTCTCAAGGGCAGCAATGGCCCCTTCTACACAGAGTTCCTTCATAAGAATGTGGCTCTTACAAACGAGAGAAGCCTCAACCAGCAGCCAACTTACACAAGGTCGATCGCCGCTCGAAGTTAAGTTTGGATCTCTTATGGTAGTGAAGGATGCTAAGAAGAAGACAACGACTCTTCAGAGAAGAACTTCCTCTTTTATAGGATCGAGAGTAGCCTAGAGTGCGCGCCACGTGGCCGACGATCAGAATTCCCACATTAATAAGATAAACCTAAGACTCAGCACTTTGAATATTGGTCTTAGACCTGAATTCTCCATATTACAGTGGAACATAAGAGAGAAGCTCCTTAAAAGAGTGAATATTTATTGTTCTTTGCTTCAAAAGCCTTCAAGTCAGAGGCGCAGCTACCTGCCTATGCCAACTTCAAAAACAAGATGGTGGTAGGCCCTCCTTCCCTTCTTTTACTTTAAAAGCCAGTGTCTTCACTCCAAAGACGCAGCTACCTGCCAGCGCCAATCTTAGACGCACAGGGTGTCATACCCTTCCCTTCGTAGCCAATGCCTTCTCTGTTCAGAGGTGCAGCTACTTACCTGTGTCCACCTGAGGCTTAGGATGGTGATATGCTCATGCCATCTCCATTCCCACGGCACAATTGTCTGCTCCAGATCAGAATCTTAAGTCACTTTTCTACAAGAAACTTTGGAACTCCCATCGCAACCAATTCAAGTCAATATGTCGCTCCAAAAGCACAGTAACCTCGCCAACCAGAAGCACAAGCCTACATGTCGCCTATAGCGCAGTGACTCCAGTAGCCCAAAACACAGCTTCATAAGTTGTCCTATATGCACAGAAGTCTCATCATCATTCGAAGCCATGTCCACTCGTCGCCTGAAAGTACAGAGTTTCCGTCGTCTCTAGAAGCACATTCTACTTATCTCCCCAGAAGAACAGTAGCACTTAGTCCTCACCAGAGGCATAGGAAGCATGGGTCCATCCCAACTGGTTTGTTTAAACCGCCTCTTACAGAGAAGATTGGGATGAAGTCATGGTTGATATCATATCAGATTGATTTAAATCTTAGACGAGGATCAGTTAGACTCCAAATCTAGGATAAAATCCCAAGATTTACTCGGCTGGATTCGAGCAAGAAAATTGGCATGCGCCATGTGTCACCTCCTTCAGTTATGTTTATAGCCACTAGAGATCTCGTTTGAGGAAAATCTTGATATCCGCCACGTGTCAACGCCACAGAAGTCTGTACCGTACAATGACGGCAGATCCTTTCATATCTCAGGAACCCTGATGCACATCGCATATGTGCTCAATTCTCTATAGATAGAAGTAGTTCTTCTTCTACCAAGAATTAGATGAAAAGAAAGGGAACATTGACAATTGACAATCTTCAAAGGATCAACAATCTCTATCCACGAAGAGTCGACCACCCTCATCCACCTATCAACTAAAGAACCAACCAACCATCTTCAAAGAATCTTCTCATCCAGACAGCCTCTTGATCGATGACCCCAGAGTCCCATCAAAGGCACCAGAGAGCCATAGCAAGGTTGATTCATCGTCAGATCGTCAACGGAGTAAAGGAGCCACTGTAGCGCTCGATCTCCACCGTCACACTTTTTCAGAAACTCTTCTCCATGTACTTAGAATATCATGTTTAGGACTTCCTTCTTTGAACACAGATACCTTATACGTTCAATAAAGCAAAAAGTTCGTTCAATATTTTGTTACGTCGAACAAAATGGCGACTCTGTTGGGGACTACCTTCTCCTCCAACGAGAAGGCAGTGAAGCAATCTGATGACAACTTGCCGGGAGCTTCTCAAGATTCGCTGGTTGTACGCTTCGACCAACAGGCTTTTAAAGATCTTTTCTCTGATGAAAAGTCAAAGACTTCAAAGCGGTTCATAGAACCGAAGAAGACTCGACATATCTGGTAGCGTAAGGTGGCTACAGCCAGCAATACGATGGCGGGAACTACGTCTCAGGACCCCCTCAACGTCAAGGCCACATAGAAGATCCCGACTGCTATAGCCTTATCCCCTCGTCCGATTCCCGTCCGAGAAAGCATAGTGAGGAAGATGGTGGTTCCATGGTTGATCTGACGAAGGAGCGATGCCAAAGGAAGCACACACCGGTCCAACCCCTCACGTCGGGAGTATTGCCGGTAAGGAGATCTGTCTTTGACAGAATATCTTTTCCTTCAGGTAAACCTTCGACGGACTATAAATACTACTCGCCCGCTGGGGGTAGTAGGAAGAGATCCTAGCAGCAGACCAGAGGCCCGGGTTGACAGTAACACCGCATCCGACGGAAAGCTATATAAGACTTGCTCTCATTCTCCGATGCCTCAACCAGTCGAACCTCCCTTGTGGTACTCATGTACGTAATCTAAGCCAGGGGTACGTCCCACGAAGAGGGAGCCACGCAAGCAGCGTTCTCACAGGAGCGACAGGAGGCTTCCTCGCCAGACTCGCTCAGACCGTACTTACATTCAGCTTTCCTGCATGTACAATGGGAGTGCTACGACAGAAGATCCAACCCTCTCCCAAGCGAAAGAAGAATCTATGGCACAAGACGTACCTAAATCAAGGCAGTATTGTACCCAGATTACCATCAACTGTCGTTGTCAGCAAACGGATGCGCCATTGCCGAGCAGGCATTCCGTCTTCCAGAGACTCTACTCCACGCCGACCCCACACCAGAGGCTTAACAGGGGGTCAGTGAGCCATAGAGAAGACGAGCCCTGCATCGTCACATGCTACGTGATGTAGGGTTCCAGAGCTTTCAAGAAGCTCTTCCATAATCCTTCTATATCGGTTGCTAAACCAAAGAGGAGGTCAGAGAACAGTAAAGCTAAGGTACCCAATGCAGGTGTGTTCCAAGGCACTCGTTCCAAATCTGTATTGGGTGCCTTGTCAAAAACTAGGGGTAGCCAACCGCCAACCATGCACGATAACCCTGTGTTCTAATCTGACGAGGCACAATATGACATGGATGTCTCTATTGGCATAGCCAGTCACCAGACTAGGGGTAGAAACCATACTGAGTCTGAAGAATATCACAATCTTATTATATTTTCTCAGGACAGTGAGACTCAGGCATTTGAGCCAAAAAGTGAAGGATCCACTGCTCTCTCGAGTCACCCTCATACTCGGTCTGTGATCATGATCGATGGCAATGAGGAAGACAACAACAAAGCTCTTAGACGTGTCGAAGTCCTCGAAACGAAGTTTGATACGCTGACGGACACCATGAAGACCCTGTCCTCGGTCATAATCATCCTTAAGAGTAGCATGACCCCCACTGCCTCTACACCTGTGCGTGATCTACCAACCAATGACGAATCCAGCAGGTTGTCTACTGCCAATCAGGCAGGACCATCCTCATCTACTCCATCGGCTACAGGATCTGCAATATTGGTCGAGATACAACAGGCCATCAAGGAGATGTATGCTCGCTATGATGCCAAGGAGAAGTGGTCTTCCAGATAAAACTTGAGGTACTTTGCCTCAGTAATGAGGGACCTGCCAAAAAATGATGCCCTCATGTCCAACATATTCATATGAACCCTGCAGGGGGTAGCCTATAAGTGATTATGTAGTCTTCCGGATGACTGTATCTCGTCATTTAAAGACCTGAAAACTCGGTTCATGGACCAATTCTACATAGGAGGCACAGATATGACCATGTCGACCCTCATAGAAATTGTCCAGAGAAAGAAAGAGTCTGTCCACGCATACATCGAGCACTTCCACCAGACGGCCCTCAGATTACCATCCGACATGCCCGAGCCTATGCTTATGGACTCCTACCGCAAGAACATGCTGCCCGCTAAAAAATTGTGACACAGTGCTCCCTGCATGGAGTGGACGCCTTTCATTACAGAGGCGGATGCCGCGCAAAGGAAAGCCTAGGACGCACAGCTCCTGGGGCTACACTTTTCTGTGCCCGAAGACAAGGGAAGACGGTCGTCAACCAACAACCCTAAAGATGGAAAAGGCAAGCAAGCCATGACCGTCAACATCTTCAAAGGTTCAGTAGCTGTGAACCCCAAATCTGCAGAAGCGTGGAGGCCGAGGAAGACTTACTCTTTCAATGACGAGGATATGTTGGAGCTCTTCGTGATGCTTACGAAGAGTGGTAAACTGTCCATCCCGGCACCCAGGCGTCCAGATGAAGTGGGAATGGTGGACCATCCCAAGTATTGCCATTAGCACCAGTACGTCCATCACTCAACATAGGACTGTTATATATTGAAGGAGGAAATTCAGTGCCTCATTAATGCCAATGTCATATCGTTAGATTACGAGGAGAAGACCGTCATGGACAACAGGGTTACTCTCCAGTTCATGAGTTTTCCAGCCACAGAGGTATAAGATGGCGTCATCCCTATTCCAAAGGCTACGATAGAGGTAGTCAACCTTCCGCCAGCACGGGCCAATGCTCAAAGGATTATCCCGTTCTCCACGCCTCAAGACGGAGTCATAAGGGTCCATCCGGACCACGCTCCCGACACGATGAACTAGTAATCATCGTGAATCTCTAGAAAAACATTTCATGACCTCATTTTTGAAATGACCTCATTTTTGGGAGATTTACGCTGGCACCTTAGATGTGGGCATATTTCAGTTATTTACGCTGACACATTTGTGGGCGTATTTTAATTTTTACGTTGGCACATTTGTGAGCGTATTTTACGCTAACACGTATAAATGTGGGCGTATTTTTGAATTTTACACTGACACATATAACGTGGGCGTATTTTGATTATCTCAATTTCTACGCTAACACGTATAACATGGACGTGAAATAGAGGACCTTTGGTCTTTTTCTTCTTCTTCTCCGATGAAGTTTTACGGCCATAAAGGAGTGCTTTACCCCTCATTGGAGGAGCTACGACGGGTTGACTTTGCTGAGATGCGGCTGATGACAGGACAGGGGTTTGTGCATGGTCGATCGATGAAGAATCGACAGCGGGCTTCTTGCTTTTGCTGCTGCCAACGGTGTTCTTCTTGGGGGCCATTGAATGGAATGCAAGAGGAAGGAGAGAGTTCGAGAAGGATCGGGATTATGAGAGCAAGAAAACAAAGTAAAGTTCTCTCTCTCCCTGAAGAACCCTATTTATAGGGAATTTTCAAATCGGTTCAAATTCCAGATTTTACGCCGACTGTTGGATATCCCGACTTTTACGCGGATGACTGTTACGTATCCCAAATTTTACGCTGACTGGTCAAAATCCCAAATTTTACGCTTCTGTTCAAACTATTTCGAAATTCCTGAAGTATGTTTCAAATTCCGAAAACTTTGAAGGGAGTCTTGTAGGTGCGTAAAAAGTACCTCATAAATCAAGTCAAAGAAAGAGAGCTCTACACTCAACCAGGCTACTTTATGCCAGGGTTATTTTGGCTATCCTTTACGCTGGATATCCTTTACGCTAGCTACTCTGTACGCTGGCTACCCTTTATGCTAGCTACTTTATGATGGAAATATGCTGTCAGATCATGCATTTAATGTATCTGACATAATGATTTGTTGACAGCGTATAAACGCAGAATTCGAAGAGATTTGATTTACTCAGAAATCGATATTGTTGTTTAGTGCAAAATAGGCCACTTTACGCTCAATGAAATTACTTTATTTTTACGCACGATAGTTATATAAGTTTTTACGCTCAAAACTATTGTGAGTGTAAAGTCTATTTGAGCTACTTTATGCTCAAGGCTATTTTAGCCACTTTACGCTGGGAAGTTTATTTGGGCTGTTTTTATGCAAATTTGTCACTTTACGCTCAGTATATGTTTTGGGTCATTTTTACGCCCGATTGTTTCTGGCTACATGAGAACGTGGTTTGTCCACGTGGCTTTCATGCCACACATATTGAAGAACGTGTGTACGTGCTTCCTGTTTTTGTTGATATAATGGGACACGTGTCAACGTATGAAGAGGGTAATTTCCATCATAGGTGACAGTTGCCAGCGTAAAAACTCAAATGTGTTGCTTTTTACGCCCAAGGAGTCATGTCTATAAATAGACTTATTTTACACATCAAGAGCATCATGCACAGAGAGACAGGAGGGAATACATAGAGATCAGAGCCCAAAGACTTTGATTTTTCGGAGCATTCTTCTTCAACCTTTCTTCCAGAACAGAGTGAAGCAAAGCAGGAAAGCATTCGGCCTCGCCATCAGTGCCCAAGTGCGTCGATACCTTTCTGTGACTTAGTTCTTCCAACTGTTCATCTTCTAGCAGTGATCTTCATTATCATCGTATGGTCCAAGGAACAAAGTGATCGCCTTCAGATCAGACTTCCATAGCAATACTTCCCAGAATATTTGTACTCTTTTGTACTCTTTCAAGTTTTATTTTCAAAAGCCGATTTCCAGGCATTTTGTTAAGTGAAACACAGACGAGCTAGAACCACCATTGGCTTCACTCTCGGAGGGCACCGTTCCTGATTGAAATAGAAAAGGCTAAGGACAGGTTTCAAACTTCATCCCTTCGAGTAGACTCTGCTGACGATCATACTCCGACAGGAAGATGTTGTATACAAGTAGAGCTAGGCAGCTGAGTATAGAAGAATCCCACATCCCTGTAAAGGAGGGATGGTAAATATTTCCTCGGTACGACTGGCATTATAATAATACCAAGCCAGAGCACCGTCCCAGAGACTACCTTTATGTCGAAGACAGAGACGAATACCTACCATCGCCTGGCTATAGCCAAATTGGCGAACGAAACGACTAGGCAAATAGGGCTCTAAGAACACCGGATTCTGATTCCTATAGACTAGGTAAGAAGGACGGATGAACTGCAACCAGAAGAATGCCCCAGCAGTCAGGTTGTCATCCACCAACTTCTCGTCTGAACGGAAGCTACGGAAGGAGGGTAGGACCCGGTAGGTGGCATATTTATCTAATCGGCCCAGCATCCACCGACAGGTAGGAAGATACAGAGGGATCCATTTTGTGCACTCGTAATTGTGCAGAGTTGCATCCCCCGCCTAATATCCAAAAACTGTGTCGGGCTTCATCAGACCAGGACGATGAAGAGCCAACCAACCCATCGGATTGTGGTATGGAAGCTCAGCTGGCGGGAAGTCCTCTCCACTCCCTTCACAATCAAGAATCTTCTGGGAAAATTCCCTTAAGCTTCGCAGTAGACTGTACACCATCGCCGGTAACAACGACAATGATTGCTTAAAGGCAAGCCTCACAGCAGGCAGGATCAGATCCGGGCTAATCTGACCAGCTGGACCAGAGCCCCCAGGCACTACGACCATCCACAGCCATATCACCAAGAAAGCCGCCAAGGTCGCTTTCGGGCTCACTGAGACCAGATTCTGGCTGAAGAAGATATGAATATTAGAAGTGGGGCCACCCTCGACATCAATAGACGGAACTGACACCCCATCGATGCTCATCATTTCATCTACCTCGTCGGCAGTATACGCTGGGCGCAAGGTAGAGTAAGGCATCCTCGACGTCGAGGGAGTCCGAATAAAAATATAATTAACCAAAGCTTGGATCTGGGGCAGGTTATACGCCTGTTCTTGATATTTACACACGTGATAATGACAGAATAGCTCCGTGTATACATTAATCATAACAGGATGCTCAGTCTCCAAAGAGAGAAACTCTTTCTTACAGAGAGTGTACTCCGCATAAGGCTGATCTCCCCATGGTAGCTTGGATAGTGCGCGCATATCGTGAAGAGCTAAACCCAACACCTCACAGAGAGTAAAGAACATCCCCGTATAATGATTAAATTTCTCCAGCAGGGTAAGAAAAAGAGCACGATTGACAGCGATTTCGTACACAGAGGCTCTAACACAGCGGTAAATACCCCCTTCCTTCAAGTCTTCCCTGAACTTGCTTATGGCCCAGAGGGACAAGGCCTTCCACTCCAATTCAGGATGAATCCAGCCATCCGCATGAAAGTCACCTTTTGGTACAGCAGGCAAATAATAGCATGTTACAAAAAAGAGAAGCACGATAGGGGTACGTCTCAGCAGCAATTTCCTTAGATACCTGGATGGGGAGCAGGATCCGTAACATAGTAGGCAAACCCACAGGCACAACACATAAATAATCCTTTGGGTAAGAACAAATTTTCTCTTTAATACGGCCAACTAGAAGGTTCTGGCACTCGGGTATCAGATCCCAGCACATGCTGCGCGTTTTAGATAGGTAGAAGAAAGCAGAAAGTGGAAGATAACGAGAAACTGAAGGCAGAAACAAAAAAGTGCCACCGGCGTTGTCGAAATACCAGTCTTCGGTGATGTCTAAAATTGATACGTTCTCCAATACTGATTCATCACCAAACAAAAAACGAGGTTTCAGCATTTCGGTAGTATTGCGAGTATCCGACAACCGGCCTTGATCCATCATGCGACCAAGATAGGTAAGGCCTTGCTCCCTAATCATGGCCAGATGCCTTTTTGATTGACCTGAAGCGACTCGTTGAGCAGAAAGGAAGTCCCTGAGGAAAGCTAAAGGTACATAGACTGCGTAAAAGATGCCAGAACGACGAGAAGTTAGGCATAGAAAGTCTGTATGTCTTCAAAAGCAACATTAGCAAGACAAAAATGCCAAATGCCGCTTCAAGACTATATCGCAGAAAGCACGCAATTTATGGTAAAAAATCAAGAAATGAAGTCAGATGCTTACCGACAACAGAAGGTCATACTTTTTTCTTAATAAAGAGTTGCTCGATGGCGACATCCTCAGAAGCCAACTATTTGCCTCAAGCCGGATGACTACTTGTCCCCTCTTTGCTAGTTTGCTCCAGGATAGAGACCTCAAATGGCCTTGCCGGCTCCGTGGCTGTTCGAAGGTTGCCCCTTGCTATAGATCGAGGAGAACCGATTATGCCAATATAGGTTCTCAGAGAGCCAGCTATAGGTGTTTTTAGGGTTTCGGATCTCTTGGGGGTCGTGGCAAAGAGCTAGGATTTTAAAGAAAGAGAGAACTCTGGCGTAGACTGCAGAAGAAAATTATGAAGGCATGAAGGTTCTCTCTCTCTCCAAATACCTACTTATAAGAAAGGACATATTCGCGAGAGAAGACAAAATACCTTGGACGACGTGAGTTCAGAAAAAAAAAGGGTCATGATGAACGTTCGCGTAATACGAGGAGTCATGATCACGCTTAAGGAGGAGACAGCTTAACGTATTTAATGCTGGAGCCTAAGCACATCGTCAGCCTGTCTACAGGAGGTGATGGGAATGTCCTCTACAAAAAAAGAGATGAGACACGTGTCATGCTTCTTTTCAAAGTGCCTCGAGCTTGACCCAAGTTTGAGACACTTTGAAGGGGGTCTTCTAGAAGTATAAAAAATTACAGCTGGTACAAGGCGCAAGTGGATGCTCTCGTTGCCCACCGTCTTTTACTATGGTCCAGATGACATATGGCACAGGTTAGTGTCCCCACTACCGACCTAACATCACAGAGGCACAAACAGTGAGATGCGCAGACCAACAAGGACGAAGACATTCTCATGATAAAGTTCAGAAAAAACACTCTTTTTATTGATCGTAGCTACAAGGGTCTATTACATAGGCTTATCGCAAGTACATAAGAAAAAAGTTTCTTGAATCTCATTTACAAGAATCAATTACAAGGTCTTTGTTACACAAGTAAGAATAGAAATTTCTATGAACAAAAGGGATGGATCGTCTTCGATAGGCAGCCTTCACTGTGTGATCGTCATAGGCAGAAGAGAGATATACAGTCTACATCAAAGTCTCTTCCCTACCGACTCACAGCGTCATCAGAGCCAACCCTCTTATCACCAAGAGAAGCTAGAGCTTCAATATATACTGAAGCAGTGAAAGACCTAGAACCATAGCACGATGAAGCCCCATTGCTCCCAAAGATCAAGGCAGAGCACGACCGACTATTCATCGGGTGAGAAATCGATCTCGAACCCGATGCTAGGATATCCCACATCCCTCAAACGTCGCTCAGAGTCGAACTACCTAAGAACGACATTTGCATACTTCTCAAGGGCAGTGATGGCTCCTTCTACACAAAGTTCCTTCATAAAAATGTGGCTCCTACAAACGAGAGAAGCCTCAACCAGCAGCCAACTTACACAAGGCCGATCGTCGCTCAAAGTTAAGTTTGGATCTTACATGGTAGTAAAGGATGCCAAGAAGAAGATAGCGACTCTTCAGAGGAGAACTTCCCCTTTTATAGGATCGAGAGTGGCCGAGAGCGCATGCCACATGGCCGACGGTCAGAATTCTCGCATTAATAGGACAAACCTAAGACTCAGCACTTTGAGTGTTGGTCTTAGACGCTTGGAATTCCTCATGTTACGGTGGAAATTAAGTGGGAAGCTCCTTAAAAGAGCGGCATATTTATTGTTCTTTGCTTCAAAGGCCTTACAGCAAGAGGCGTAGCTACCTGCCTGCGCCAACCTCAGAAACAAAATGGTGGTAGGGCCTCCTCACCTTCTTTTATTTCAGAAGCCAGTGCCTTCACTCCAGAGGCGCTGCTACCTGCCTGTGCCAATCTCAGACGCGCAAGGGTGTCATAGCCTTTCCTTCGCAGCCAACGCCTTTACTGTTTAGAGGCGTAGCTACTTACCTGCATCCGCATGAGGCACAGGATGGTGATATGCTCACACCATCACCATTTCCATGGTACAGTCGTCTGCTCCAGATCAGAAGTTTAAGTCCTCGCTTCTCTATAAGAGACTTGGGAACTCCCATCACAAATAATGTAAGTCAACATGTCGCTCCAAAAGCATAGTAACCTCGCCAACCTGAAGCACAAGCCTACTTGTTGCCTATAGAATAGTGACTCTGGTAGCCCAAAACACAGCTTCATAAGTTGCTCTATATGCACAAAACTCTCATCGTCATTCGAAGCCAAGTCCACTCGTCGCTGAAAGCACAGAGGTTCCGTCGTCTCCAGAAGCACTGTCTACTCGTCGCCCCAGAAGCATAGCAGCACTTAGCCCTCACCAGAGGCACAGGAAGCATGGGTCCACGCCAATTTATTTATTTAAACTGCCTTTTGCAGAGAAAATTGGGATGAAATCATGATTGATATCATATCAGTTGGTTTAAATCTTAGACGAGGATCAGTTAGACTCCAAATCTAGGATGAAATCCCAAGATTTACTCGGCTGTATTCGAGCAAAAAAATTGGCACGCGCCACGTGTCACCTCCTTCGGTTATATTTATAACCACCAGAGATTTTGTTTAAGGAAAATCTTGATGTCTGCCACATGTCAGCACTGCAAAAGCACGTACCGTGCAATGACGACGGATTCTTTCATATCTTAGGAACCCTAATGCACATCGTATATGTGCTCGGTTCTCTATAAATAGAAGGAGTTCTTCTTCCACTAAGAAATAGATGAAAAAAGAGAGGTAACATTGACAATCGACAATTTTAAAAGTATCAGCAATCTCTATCCACGAAGAATCGACCACCCTTATCCACCTATCAACCAAAGTACCAACCAACCAACCATCTTCAAGGGATCTTCTCATCTAGACAGCCTCTTGATCGGTGACCCCAGAGTCCCATCAAAGGCGCCAGAGAGCCATAGCAAGGTAGATTCATCATCAGATCATCAACGGAGTAAATGAGCCACTTCAGTGCTTGATCTCCACCGTCACACTTTTCCAGAAATCTTTTCTCCCTGTACTTAGAATATCCTATTTAGGACTTCCTTCTTTGTACATAGATACCTTATATGTTCAATAAAGCAAAAAGGTACATATTTATAACAACTATTTAAATCTCACTGCAGTGCTCTAAAATAAGGTACATATTTATAACAACTATCTAAATCTCAATCCATTGAAGATAAACTCTTATATAAACCAAGTAAACTAATACTGGTCAGACATTAGCAAACCGGTTCCTACAAGTAACAAAAAAGATAATATGCAATAAAGTGGACCAGACTCTAACGCAATTATCTTGAACATGCTTCTGAAGAAGAAATAAGCTTGCGAAACTATGTTGTACAGCAGCATGGTCAAAGTAAAATAAAATATACTATTGGACGAATATGAAAAAGGTATTAACTAAATATATACCTAAATTTTTGGAGAAATAGTCATCAATCCTCCAATGCATTCTATTTTGATAACTTCAGCTAATACCTTGAGAGATCACCATGTCCTAATAGAACTAGCAAGATACATAATATACAAGCCAAAATGTAGCAGTACAAAATATATAGAGAAGTAAGAGATAATCAAAAAAATCAACTGAGGAACAATGAACTAAGATACCAAGATCTAAGGCAGAAGGAACCTAAGACACTGGCATGCCATACTAGTCGTGGCAAACTGGTTAAAGCTATAGATTGTAGTCAAGGCAAGCACTCCCAAACTATAGTATCTCAATCGTAGTCAAGACAAGCACTCCCAATTGAGATGGTAGCCATTCCAAGTATCAAATTCAAATAATCCTATAGACCATAGTCAAGGTAAGCACTCACAATCTATAGAATGTCAAGGTCAAGTCCTACTCGAGTCAAGTCATGTTAAGTCAGTTCAAGCAATAGTCAAGTCAAGGGAATCGTGGTGTATGACTAGACGACTATATCAAAGAACACATGAAACTAAAGTAGTATAACAAATAGAAAACTCGTAACAGAAAGAAATAAGAACGTTTAGGTAAAATAGAAATATGTCATGGTAAAACTATAAACAAGATGAGTGAAACTAGACATAGAGTAAAGCAATCCTGAATATGAGGAAAAGAAGAACATAGAGGTAATAAACAAGAATATAAAATATACTGTATAAGCTGGCAAGGTATACTGCCTTGTGGAAACACGTAGAACCAACACTATTTAGTCAATCAACGAGCCACAAAAGTCAAACTCTCACAACAGTCGCCGGGGGCTGAAACAGATATTACTTCATATTAATAATAGTATTAATATTAATAATAATATTAATAATAATAATAATTCCTAAAAATACAAATGAGGAATAAGAATGATAAAAATAAAATAAAATCTTATAGCCAAATATTTGGGGAATGGCTGAAAGGATTTGCTTTGGATCTAGTCTTGTAAATCCCTTGTCCAATATATTTGTTTATTTATTTTAGATGTTCTTCAATATGATAGTTAATATATACATATATATATATATATATATTATTTCAAATAGTTTATATATATATATATATATATATATATATATATATATATATATATTTTATATATATATATATATATATATATATATATATTTTTATATATATATATATATATATATATATATATATATATTATATATATATATAAAAAAAAAATTATATATATATATATAAATATATATAAATATATATATATATATATATATATATATATATATATAAAATATATATATACATATATATATATAATGTATAGACAGTTGATTTAATTAATTAAAGGTTTAAATAAATAAGATAATAGTTAGAGTGAACTCAAATCTATTATACATACAGATACCTCTTTCCCTAAATCTGTTCCAATGAATATCTTATTTTATACTTAAGGAAGGAATTATTGTCACCACGTATACAACATAGATTTATACTCTATTATCTCTCTCTTTAAAATCAAAGGGTCATCTTTATCCATTTAAACTTGGCCTCATCTGTCACATATGAATCAAGAACACAAAATTATAATACAAACAAACACCTCTCTATATCACCGAACACGTCACCACCTAAAATCTTTTTGGTCATCTAAAATCTTTATCTTTTCCCCTTATTCACCTCTTATATATATATATATATATATATATATATATATATATATATATATATATATATATAAGAGAGGAGCTAAAATATATATATATATATATATATATATACATATATATATATATATATATATAAGAGAGGAGCTTCATCTCTCTCAACGCTAAATTTTTTCTCATATGGCGGCCCTCTCCGCGTGCCAACATCTCCCGTACGCAAGCTTCCGCCATCGACTCGTCAAGCTGACAAGCAGTCCCTCTAGTCGATCGTCCCACCAGCCAACGCTGGAGATGACGTCGAACCAAGGTGTCACGACCTACACCCACTGTGAGGGTACGAGAACGTAACAATGCCCAGCCTACGCCGCAGTGTCGGCAGTAGAACGCTGTCCTAGTTCACAACATCTAACAATATAAGCTTAGCAGTTTATACTCCCCGAGTAGGGGTGACAAGGCAGTAAATGAACTCAATCACAACTAAGGAAGAAGAAAGCACGATATGATATAGAACTCAAGGAAATACGGAAAATAGAATAGTCTAAGATAATATTCCAGCAAATATCCAGAGTACATATCTCAGCTACTGAAAATGAAAGAATATACAACCCAGATCTCAAAGACAGAAATAAAGTCTAACTAAAAGTCTCAAGACAACATAAAAATAAGATAAGGCCTAACTAAACTAGTCTAGGCAGTAGGGTAAAGCCGTCAGCTGGAGCTGTCCCGAAGAAGGTATCCTCACAGGCCTCCTCCTTGTCCTCTGTACTATTTTCAACAGGTCCAGTCAGGACAGGAGCTAGCATAATACATCTCAACAGTTCATAACAAGTTAGAAAATATAATCATGCAGTAAAGTAAGATATAGATACTGAAGAAATGCAGTATGTAAACAGAGAGAGGAAATAGAAATAGAAATATCTACTATAAGTAAAGAGCTACCAGTGACTAGTAATTTAGAGTACAAAGTCGACATGTGAATGGCTTGATTGTACATGGCTATACTAAATAGGCGTACATGGCTATTCTACTTTGGAATTGTTCACATGGCTATTTATACTCTTCCGTACCCCCAATTAATACACAAGGATCCAACCAGGTTATGTTATGATTCTATGTAACAGCCACCGAAGGGTGGTAAGCCCCCAAAGGGTGATAAGCCCCCAAAGGGTGATAAGCCCCCAACGGGTGGTAACCCCCCAAAGGGTGATAAGCCCCCAAAGGGTGGTAAGCCCCCAAAGGGTGGTAAGCCTCCAAAGGGTGGTAAGCCTCCAAAGGGTGATAAGCCCCCAAAGGGTGGTACATAGTAGTCCCTTAAATGGGGTTTCTGGAAAACCCAATAAATAGGATAAGGATTCAAAGAAGACTCTGTGATCATATGAGTATATGTTACAAGTGATCAAAGAATCAAAGAAGCATAGTGATACGCCATGTAAGTAAAACGCACAGAACATAGAGTACCCCGATGCTCCGTAAAGAGATAACACCTCAGAAAGGTATCCATATTGTACTAATCCGTATGACCAACGTGACAGTATCAAGAAAACTAATTTAATGCAGGAAAATAATTCTAAGCAGGATATGAAATGATCAGAGAATGTATTCGCCTGTATCTGAGTGTCCAGATGAAATGTACTGTCCGAGGAGAGGTGTCTGGCTTCTAATCAGAACAGCACAGGTCAAAACAAGTCTAAAATGATATAATGAAGTCCTACTATGCATTCTACATGATTCTAGGTCAATCTAGGATAAAGTCAACTCTTGGTCAACTCTGGTCAAACCTAGAAGTCAACCTAGGTCAACTATGGTCAAACTAAGTCAAACTAATTTATACTAGTCTGACTAGTCTATTCTAAGTATAACAAGCCTACACAAATCTAATCTAGGCCCTAAACTGACACACAGATAGGCCATAGGCTAAGAGCCTAGGCTATAGGCTATTAGGCAATATCATGCCTAAAACCAACCTATAATCACATCTACACATGACAATATCTATGTCTAAAATATAATACACATATTGCTTTACTACACAATAGAATATACCTAACATATAGGCTAACTATATGTATACCACACATACATATATATATCTAATATATGTATATATATATTAGTACACCCACATATACATAGGATACATATATTTACATCTAAATATATATTTACACATATATTTGCATATACACATATGTCTAATATAGAGAGAATAGGAAGACTAACAATGAGTGTGAATGAGAGTGTCACAAGGTGCTGTGTTAGTGAGACATGAGAGTGTGAGAGTGTGTGTAGGCATGTGTGTGTATGTGTGTGGGACTTGAGAGTGTATCATGAATGTGTGTGTGTAGAGAGTTTCAGGGTGTGAGTGGAGTGAGGCATGTGTGAAATTACAAGAGTGTGGGTAATAGAAAAATCTGGAATTTCAAGTGTATCACAGGTTCAGTTCAGAAAAATAGGAAAAGAAACCAATTTCAGGAATAGAAAACAGTTTAGAGTGTATGTGTGTTAGGCTGAAAATAGTGTGCCAAAACTGTGTAGATGTGTGTGTGAATGTTGATACAATTTCAGGTTATGTATATAGGAGAACTCAATTATCTACATTCTCATTCCTAACTATTCTTAGGTATAGCATATCAACCAACCAATTTCAGATATTTAGCAGTCCAATACAAATCCCCCGTCTCAGTTGACAGTAAGAAGGAAGGGACCCCATTTTAGTTTAATGCAAAGAAGTAATCTCAGGTATTTAATGACTTGATAACTCATTTCAGTTTATACATCAACAAAAACTCAGGAAATCATATTACTGATTTCAACAAAATCTCAGTTAAAAGAAAAGAAAATCAATACATTCCATTAACACAGTTTTCAAAAAATGTAGGAAAAGAAACCCACAACTAAATCTCAGAATTTAACATCAACTGAATCAACATACTCTTAGAAAAAAAAGAAAATTAGTTCACTAATTCACAGGTTCACTAATTCCCAGGTTCAGAAATTCACAGGTTCAGTTCAGACTTTGTAAAACAGTTCAAACATTCCCGTCCATTCCGAGTTCAAAATACTACCATACATCCCCAAAATAATCATACAGTTAGATTACACATAGGAGAATAGTATTAGGGACTAAAACTATACAATTAACAGTATTAGGTAGGTTTAATTTGATGACAAAATTCACTTTTCAATACTGGAAACCCAGGAAATTCATTCCCTATTTCAGAAATTGGGTAATGAGAAAATACCCATTGAAAACACATCAAAATACAAATTAATAGGTTGGTAATAATAATATAGGGTGTGCACGTGTCATGGGGAGTGTCTCGTGTCCACCACATCGAGACACGACGTGTCTAACATGACTGAACCAATTCATCAAACACAGATACTGCACAGCAGTGCAGTCTCGTGCACAGGTGCACGCATGTCGTACACCCGACTTAGGACACTTCGTGTCACGTGCACTCACCCACGAGTTCGCCAAGTGTCAGGCTACGACTGTGTTACCCTAACTCGTGTCGACATGCCGCTTTGTCGTGTCAACACACACGTATCCGAACCCAAAAATTTACGTGAACTATGTCAGTGTAAATCTCGTACGATGGTGATTCCTTCCTCGACACGCCACGTGGTCATCTAAAACTTGACACATGGCGTATCAGATACTGCCCCAAGGTGTGTGTCAAGTTTCACGTGTCCTCGAGCCGTGTCCAGAGCGCAATCGCCCCCGAGCAGCAGGACACGCATACTGCCCGTGCGCACGGCGTGTCCAGTGAGTCCAATGCAACACCAAACGATACGACACAGACTCAGACACTTGGGAAACCCTAAGCGACACCAAAACACAATTTCCTATTCAATTACAATCCTAAAAATCACTCGAAATGCCCTTTGGGGTATTTCATCAAACACTTGGTATGTGTTACTGATACGTGTCCAAAAAAGATACGAAATGGACACGAATTTTAGGACTTCCTATTCCTACAGTTAGGTTAGGTCTAGGGATCCCTAAATATGCAATAAAATCAGGATTCTATGGTGTAGATTGGAATATACCTATGTGTATCAAAATCCTCAAAAAGCTTCAAAGAGAGGTGCTCCTCT
The DNA here is from genome assembly GCA_029216955.1 of Iris pallida. Taxonomy (NCBI): domain Eukaryota; kingdom Viridiplantae; phylum Streptophyta; class Magnoliopsida; order Asparagales; family Iridaceae; genus Iris; species Iris pallida. Next base: position 19,645,251 of record JANAVB010039219.1, read on the forward strand.
TGATGGCCAAACTCCTCCAAAAAGTTCCCAAGCTGAGAATACTCATAACCAAGAGCAAGAGGAGTAAGATTAGAACCCAATGCAATTGGTTTGGGGAAAAAGGATTTAAAATGGATTTACTATGATTTATTGAAGATGGGGGCTTACCTATTTCTAAAACTTGGCAAAAATCCTAATGGAGTCTAGCCCTAACTTTGAGGGGTTTAAATAGGATGGGGGAGACCTATTATGTCCAGGTATGGGCTGATTAGGATTAGGGTTAGCTACATGGTGTGGGCCTATGGGCTTTAAGTCTCAAGTCATTAGTCATGACTTATGTAATCATAAGCCATTCTAGCCTAATAAATTCCTAATCTCTCCAAACAAGTTCCAATGAGTTAAACCTCACTAACTTAGGTCAAGCTAAGGTTACTTAACCTAACCAAGTGGTCATGACCTAGGTTAATCTCTAGGTTAGTCTCCTAGTCAACACTAGTCAAAGTCAACTATTGGCCCAAAATTAATTATACTAAAAATTACTAAAAATCACATTAATTCTAATAAATCTAATTAATACTAATTATCACTAACCATGGTTAGCTAAGACTAGCTGTGACTAATCTAGGTTAGGTCCAAACCAAGTTAGGCAAATCATAAAACATGGCAATCAATTAAATAATATTAAAATCACACCATTCTTAATAATACATTAAATTCCAAATAATATATATTAAATTCAATTAAATTCAAAATGACAAAAATACCCTCGAACTGGAAATGATAAGCATAATACCCTAATCACTAGGCTAGGCTCTAGGTCAACGAGTCTCCAAGGTTGCACTTATCAAAATACCATAATCACAAGTCATGAATTTAAATAGTTTAAAAAATAATTAAAAATCACTAAAAATCATAATGTGAAATAAATATCATTAAATAATAATTATAATTACAAAATTTCAAAATTACCCTCTTCTGGAAAAACTGGGTGTTACAATCCTACCCACCTTATAAAAATTTTGTCCTCGAAATTTAAGGTGATCGCACCCCTTCTAGGTTAAGCCCCCCAGCAATCATACTCTCAGAACTTAATCAATCATACAATCTAAAAGGACGGCATACAGAATCATGTCATACGGTGGTAATGAAAGTCTCATCTAAGTATACTAGTCACACTAGACCAAAGCAATCATAGGGTATCAAAACATACAAGCAATCAAGGGTGTTAAACTAGAAAAGTTACAAAAACAACAATCATCCAAGCTGTAAGGCAGTCTACCATCCTATATAAAAACTGGTAATTATCAAAAATAAAAAATATTATAAGGATAACTACCAATTATCTATTAAGGGATACCATTCAAGAAAATTAAAATCAAAAGTTAAGGAATGAAAGTCAATTGCATGGAATCCAATCACAATATGTATATATAGAGAGTGTGTTAGAGAGGAAAAAGCTAGCATTAGGTAAATGTTATGGGGTTCATGTGTGTATGGGTGTATGTGGACATGTTCATATGGTTAGATAGTAGGCATGTATATAGGAAGATTTGGGTTTCAAGACAATAGCTATCAAGTTACACTACTCATGGCATATTGGTTAAACATCCTACAAGGCACAAGCTATTTACTCATAACATGCACGGCTAACCATATATATGTATACCTATATGTATAGAGAGGTAGAGATTTAATTATCCATCTACATACATTATAACATGTATATAGAACTATATATATATATATCTATATAGCTATGTGAACATAACATAGAGATGAAGGATTAGGTTTTCATGGCATTTGTGAACATTAGTGTAGAGAGTCAAGTGTACATGGGTTAAAACCTGAAATGAAGGGTTCAATCATTCAGTTTAGCTCAACATTACATATTAGATCTGAAATTGAAATACACATTTGGAAGCAATGTAAAATATTAACATGTGTTCAGTTTTCAAAATTTTGGAGAAATTCGAACATCAAAACCATCTCAATGTTTACCACAACCACAACCTAACGTGTAAGAGTATGAAACCTAACTTATTTACCTACAAACAACAATGCATACGGCTCAAACATTACCATTAAAGAAAACTGCCAATTGACTAATCACTTAGAATTTAGACTTAAAGGGTTAATATGTACACAGTCTCAGATTTGATAATTTCAACACAAAACTCAACCAAACTCAACTAATATCCTTTAAGACTTGAAACCCTGCATGTAACATACATGTGCAGTAATGTAAACAACAACTAATAACATAAAATTAAAATTAAAATTATGATTTAATCTGGAAAACAGAGAACTAGTCACTGATACTGTCCTATATTAGAATCATTGGGATTTTAAGAAATTAACATCAACATATTAATATGCATTTAGATAGGTTGGTGATCAAGTGTAGCATGCATACGTGTCAGGCAAGCATCTGTGTCCACTATATTATATATTCTAAGGTAATACAAGAAATAATGGCAAGAAGAAAATAATGATAAAATCTATTCTGCTTATCTGTTTAAAAGAAGGAACCATTTGAAACCAGAGTTATAATATAAAATCTAAGTCAATGTCTAGCAAAATCATTGATTTATTGCATTAGGAAGAAATTTATAGCAAGTAGTTACACTAGATTTATGATAACAGCTAAGCTACCCCTACTCATACTCCTACTCCTAAGTTATTTGATGATGGAATACAATTTATAACAACAGAATGGTACGATAGAGATGATATGTTAAAAACCTTCTCAAGATACAATCTGATAATCATATGCGTCTGTCAAAAATCACGTTATTCAGAGTCCTCGCCACGCCAGTAAGCAAGGCTGCGATAAACGATAGATTCTATATCTGGGACATGCACCTCTATAATCATGTCGTCTGGAATTCTCGCTATGCCGACTAGTATAGCTGTGAGAAATTCCAAATCTCATAACCAAGATACGTACATCCGAAGTCAGGTCTCTATGTTTCTGCCATGCCAGCTAACATGGCTGCGATAAACTACAAGCTCCATAATCAAGTAGACGTTTTACCATCCCTGTATTCCTGTCATCATATGTTATCAGAAAAATATCGCAACTCAGTCCATAAAATTCATCTCGATAGAAAAATCAAAATCAACAACGATCCAACAAAAATCAAATTCAATGATCAAGGAGTGAGAGCGAACAAAACAAGGAGAAGGATTTTAAATTGAAGTTTAAATAAGATTCTCAAGGGTCGTTCCAGGAATCTCTCAATGAGTCCTAACTATGATTGCGTACCTCTCCGTTAAAGCCTATTTCTCAATCTTATAGCAGGCTCGCAGTAGTACAACTAAGTCGCCGTACTACCACGATATCGCACTAAAGCGACTCTCGACCTGCATGGGCCACCACTTAAAACGTGTCACGACCCGCACCCACTGTGAGGGTACGAGAACGTAACAATGCCCAACCTACGCCGCAGTGTCGACGGTAGAACGTTGTCCTAGGTCACAACATCTAACAATATAAGCTAAGCAGTTTATACTCCCCGAGTGGGGGTGACATGGCAGTAAATGAACTCAATCACAACTAAGAAAGAAGAAAGCACGATATGATATAGAACTCAAGGAAATACAGAAAATAGAATAGTATAAGATAATATCCCAGCAAATATCCAGAGTACATATCTCAGCTACTGAAAATGAAAGAATATACAACCCAGATGTCAAAGATAGAAATAAAGTCTAACTACAAGTCTCAAGACAACATAAAAATAAGATAAGGCCTAACTAAACTAGTCTAGGCAGTAGGGTAAAGCCGTCAGCTGGAGCTGTCCCGAAGAAGGTATCCCCACAGGCCTCCTCCTCGTCCTCTGTAATATTTTTAACAGGTCCAGTCAGGACAAGAGCGAACACAACACATCTTAACAGTTCATAGCAGGTTAGAAAATATAATCATGCAGTAAAGTAAGATATAGATATTGAAGAAATGCAGTATGTAAACAGAGAGAGTGAACTGTAATAGAAATATCTACTATAAGTAAAGAGCTACCAGTGACTAGTGATTTAGAGTAAAAAGTCGACATGTGAACGGCTTGATTGTACATGGCTATACTAAAGAGGCGTACATGGCTATTATACTTTGGAATTGTTCACATGGCTATTTATACTCCCCCGTACCCCCAATTAATACACAAGGATCCAACCAGGTTATGTTATGATTCTATGTAACAGCCCCCGAACGGTGGTATGCTCCCAAAGGATGATAAGCCCCCAAAGGGTGGTAAGCCCCCAAAGGGTGGTACATAGTAGTCCCATAAATGGGATAAGGATTCAAAGAAGACTTTGTGATCATATGAGTATATGTCACAAGTGATCAAAGAATCAAAGAAGCATAGTGATACACCATGTAAGTGAAACGCACAGAACATAGAGTACACCGATGCTCCCTGAAGGGATAACATCTCAGGGAGGGATCCATATTATACTAATTCGTGTGACCAACGTGACAGTATCAAGTAAAGTAATTTAATGCAGAAAAATAATTCTAAGCAGGATATGAAATGATCAGAGAATGTACTCGCCTGTATCTGAGTGTCCGGATGAAATGTACTGTCCGAGGAGAGGTGTCTGGCTCCTAATCAGAACAGCACAGGTCACAACAAGTCTAAAATGTTATAATGAAGTCCTACTATGCATTCTACATGATTCTTGGTCAATCTAGCCCAAAGTCAACTCTTGGTCAACTCTGGTCAAAGCTATAAGTCAACCTAGGTCAAATATGGTCAAACTAAGTCAAACTAGTTTATACTAGTCTGACTAGTCTATTCTAAGTCTAACAAGACTACACAAATCTAATCTAGGCCCTAAACTGACACACAGATAGGCCATAGGCTAAGAGCCTAGGCTATAGGCTATTAGGCAATATCATGCCTAAAACCAACCTATAATCACATCTACACATGACAATATCTATGTCTAAAATATAATACACATATTGCTTTACTACATAATAGAATATACCTAACATATAGGCTAACTATATGCATACCACACATACATATATATATATCTAATATATATAAATATATATATATATATATATATATATATATATATATATATATATATATACACCCACATATATATAGGATACATATATTTGCATCTCAATATATATTTACACATATATTTGCATATACACATATGTCTAATATAAAGAGAATAGGAAGACTAACAATGAGTGTGTCACAAGGTGCTGTGTTAGTGAGACGTGAGAGTGTGAGAGTGTGTGTAGGCATGTGTGTGTATGTGTGTGGGAATTGAGAGTGTATCATGAATGTGTGTGTGGAGAGAGTTTCAGGGTGTGAGTGGAGTGAGGCATGTGTGAAATTACAAGAGTGTGGGTGATAGAAAAATCTGAAATTTCATGTGTATCACAGGTTCAGTTCAGAAAAATAGGAAAAGAAACCAATTTTAGGAATATAAAACTGTTTATTGAGTGTGTGTGTGTTAGGCTGAAAATAGTGTGCCAAAACTGTGTAGATGTGTGTGTGAATGTTGATACAATTTCAGTTTATGTATAAAGGAGAACTCAGTTATCTACATTCTTATTCCTAACTATTCTCAGGTATAGCATATCAACCAACCAATCTCAGATATTTAGCAGTCCAATACAAACCCACAGTCTCAGTTGACAGTAAGAAGGAAGGGACCTCATTTCAGTTTAATGCAAAAGAGTAATCTCAGGTATTTAATGACCTGATAACTCATTTCAGTTTATACATCAACAAAAACTCAGGAAATCATATTATTGATCTCAACAAAATCTCAGTTAAAGGAAAAGGAAATCAATACATTCCATTAACACAGTTTTCAGAAAATATAGGAAAAGAAACCCACAACTAAATCTCAGAATTTAACATCAACTGAATCAACATACTCTTAGAAAAAAAATAAAATAAAATCATTTCACTAATTCATAGGTTTACTAATTCACAGTTTCACTAATTCACAGGTTCAGTTCAGACTTTGTAAAACAGTTCAAACATTCCCCTCCATTCCGAGTTCAAAATACCACCATACATCCCCAAAATAATCATACAGTTAGATTACATATAGAAGAATAGTATTAGGGACTAAAACTATATAATTAACAGTATTATGTAGGTTTAATTTGATGACAAAATTTACTTTTCAAAACTGGAAACCTAGGAAATTCATTCCCTGTTTCAGAAATTGGGTAATGAGAAAATACCCATTGAAAACACATCAAAATACAAATTAATAGGTTGGTAATAATAATATAGGGTGTGCACATGTCATGGGGAGTGTCTCGTGTCCACCACATTGAGACACGACGTGTCTAACCCGACTGAACCAATTCATCAAACATAGATACTGTACAGCAGTGCAGTCTCGTGCACAGGTGCACGCGTGTCGTGCACCCGACACGGGACACTTCGTGTCACGTGCACTCACCCATGAGTTTGCCAAGTGTCATGCTACGACTGTGTCACCCTGACTCGTGTCGACGTGCCGCCGTGTCGTGTCAACACACACGTATCCGAACCCAAAAATTCGCATGAACTGTGTCAGTATAAATCCCGTGCAATGGTGATTCCTCCCTCGACACGCCACGTGGTCATCTGTAACTTGACACGTGGCATTTCAGACACTGCCAAAAGGCGTATGTTAAGTTTCACATGTCCTCGAGCCGTGTCAAGAGCGTAATCGCCCCCGAACAGCAGGACATGCATACTCCCCGCACGCGCGGCATGTCTAGTGAGTCCAATGCAACACCAAACGACACGACACAGACTCAGACACATGGAAAACCCTAAGCGACACCAAAACACAATTTCCTATTCAATTACAATCCTAAAAATCACTCGAAATGTCCTTTGGGGTATTTCATCAAATACTTGGTATGTGTCACTGATATGTGTCCAAAAAAGACACAAAATGGATACGAATTTTAGGGCTTCCTATTCCTACAGTTAGGTTAGGTCTAGGGCTCCCTAAATATGCAATAAAATCAGGATTCTATGGTGTAGATTGGAATATACCTATGTGTATCAAAATCCTCAAAAAGCTTCAAAGAGAGGTACTCCTCTTGATGGCCAAACGCCTCCAAAAAGCTCCCAAGGTGAGAATACTCATAACCAACAGTAAGAGGAGTAAGATTAGAACCCAATGCAATTGGTTTGGGGGAAAAAGGATTTAAAATGGATTTACTATGATTTATTGAAGATGGGGGCTTACCTCTTTCTAAAACTTGGCAAAAATCCTAATGGAGGCTAGCCCTAACTTTGAGGGGTATTAAATAGGATGGGGGAGACCTATTATGTCCAGCCATGAGCTGATTAGGATTAGGGTTAGCTACATGGTGTGGGCCTATGGGCTTTAAGTCTCAAGTCATTAGTCATGACTTATGAAATCATAAGTCATTCTAGCCTAATAAATTCCTAATCTCTCCAAACAAGTTCCAATGAGTTAAACCTCACTAACTTAGGTCAAGCTAAGGTTACTTAACCTAACCAAGTGGTCATGACCTAGGTTAGTCTCTAGGTTAGTCTCCTAGTCAACACTAGTCAAAGTCAACTATAGGCCCAAAATCAATTAAACTAAAAATTACTAAAAATCACATTAATTCTAATAAATCTAATTAATACTAATTATCACTAACCATGGTCAGCTAAGACTAGCTGTGACTAATCTAGGTTAGGTCCAAACCAAGTTAGGCTAATCACAAAACATGGCAATCAATTAAATAATATTAAAATCATACCATTCTTAATAATACATTAAATTCCAAATAATATATATTAAATTCAATTAAATTCAAAATGACGAAAATACCCTCGAACTGGAAATGATAAGCATAATACCCTAATCACTAGGCTAGGCTCTAGGTCAACCAGTCTCCAAGGTTACACTTATCAAATACCATAATCACAAGTCATGAATTTAAATAGCTTAAAAAAATAATTAAAAATCACTAAAAATTATAATATGAAATAAATATCATTAAATAATAATTATAATTATAAAATTTCAAAATTACCCTCTTCTGGAAAAACTGGATGTTACACAAGGTCATCCATGCGGACAATGATGACCTTGCCAAGTCTTCACTAAGGTTTTCGCAGTATCTTGTTCTCCGCCGACCGTGCGTCCGGAGTACATCGGCCCAAGTACTTGGCTTCACGTCCATTGCCCGAAGGCAGCGCCTTTGTTATGACCGGTCTCGTCGTGCCGGAGGCGATCTTTCCACCATGCATGGTATATTTCATCTTATGCACCTCCGATTCCCATGGTTGACTCTGTGGATCGCCGACCCTCCTTCATCGTCATTGACCCCTCAATGACTCGACTGGAAGCTACGAAAGTCTATTAATTGACCTCACCAGGGGCAACCAAACGACTATGAGATGTCGTGAAAACTGTCACATGCCTACATGTCCCTGCAAGAGTTATCCATACTTGTACGCCGCATGCTAGAAATGTTGTCCGACTCTCGATGCCGATCGGACGAACCCAAGCCGAGCTCAAGTGTGCTGCTGTTGTTCTTTTCTTAAAAAAGAGGAGGAAGAATAAGAACACGTGGAGCTAGGGGTGTCAACGGATGCTTATCGGTACGGACAGGACAATATCCGTATCCGTATCCAAATTTATTTTTTAATATCCGAATCCAATCCGATATCCGAACAGATATCTCTTTTGACACTCCAAATTCGTATCCGTCTAGTTTAACGGATATCGGATAATATCCGATCCGATTAGCTAAAAAATTCGAATGCTAGTATTCGAATATCCGAAATCCGAAATATTAAGAATTTAGTTATTATCCGAAATCCGAAATATTAAAAATTTAGTTATTATCCGAATATCCGAAAACCAAATTCAATTTCTCTACATATTTGAGTCATTTCTTCTTCTATTGTAAATTATAATTAATATATATTACTATTATATATAAATTATAATATAATTAATTTATGTAAAAGTCATTTGAGAATAAAATACTTTAATATTCTCTATTAATTAATATATATTACATATATATTATACTAATATATATATAATTTTGGATATCCGAATTCGATATACAAAATTTGTAATTTAAAGTCGGATCGGATATTAACGGATTCGAATAACCTAATATCCGAATTCATATCCGAAAATGGATAATATTCGAAAAATATTCGGATATCCGAATCCGATATCCAAAATTTTGAAAAATATCCGAAAGTTCGGATACCAAATCGGATCGAATTCGAATTTTCAACTATCCATTGACAGGTCTACGTGGAGCTGTGCATGCATAAGAAGTGTTTGTTAGGTAATTAATTTTTCACATAACCCCTCCAACTATATATTAATTACAAGTAACTAGGAAGCAGTTGTTAATGGAATTTTGAGATTAATATTATAGTATTGTAATTATATATGTTTAAATAGTGGTTATCTAATTAGTGTTGGAAATAATATAAGTGTTTAACAAGGCTTCATGGTATTAGCAGCATATATATATGTGTGCATAATCTAAATATATTATTATAAATGTTATATGCAAATCATTTTTCACTAGGATGATGTTATATATATGCATAAATTTGGTGATACATATACATACATAAATAATGATATTGTGTATCTAAATAAAAGCATGGCTATATCTTGTAGCTTTAATTAAATATTTATGTTAATTAAATAATTTGGAGTGAATATAGGTACATTTTAAATATTTTGGCCAAACATATATGATATATATATATATAATTGCTATGTACATACAATTATTTATAAGAAAATATGTTATTTATAAATGAGTCTTCCTTACACATGTTATATAACTACGTCGATATAGGTATATTTATATAAATGAAGACTTACAAAAGCCTTAAGGATTTTTGTACAAATATTTACACCTTATTACATATATGCATTTTGAGCAAATATTCTTTATATTTATATACATGATCATTCCTATATATGAACTTATGTTTATAACTTAGTGAATTATATCTATATTGTTATAATTTTCGGTCATATAACTTTTCAAGAAAACTATTTCCTTAATAGAACTATTCCAATAAAACCTTTTAAGGGCGACTTATATGTATAGGTGTATGTATACACTGTGTTGATTATTGATTGTATAACTTGGACTTTGGTAGATTCCTTGAGAAATGGTAGCATATGCCTAGGATTGGATACGACTTTGTTACCTGCAATCTCAGTATGAATTGGACAAATTTCAGGCAAGTATACCTTGCCTACTATACAGTATTTTCATGCATTTTTTAATATTGCAGTTTCTTTCTTGTCATAATTGATTATTTGCTTCTTATGTTCATCCCAGTGATATTTTTCTTATGTTACGTGCACGTACATTATTTTTTTTTACTCCATGTATAGATCATAATAGAGTTGCTTAGTCCTGTTCCGCATTTATTGATATGTCTTAAACTGTACCTTACTTGTATCTTAACTTGAGTCGACCTGACTGGACACTGTATAGTTCCTTAAGACATAGAGGACATTTACTAGGCATGCGGGCTATATGATAGTTTCTGTTGGCCGGTAGTTTGGATGAGCTTCGGTTGTGTTGATGATTTTGTTGGCCGTTAGTTTCGTGCTACGGTTGTGATATTCTGTTGGTTGTTAGTTTCGTGCTGCGGTTGGGATATTATGTTGGTCATTATTCTTGGAGGAGATGCGATTGTGATTATTCTGTTGGCCGCTAGTTTCGGATGAGCTACGGTTGTGATGGTACTTGTATCTGTTAGGCCAAGTGTTGAACATTGTCCTTGATGTTACGTCTTCATGAAGATTGGTTAGACGTAGAGTACCATATTTCTGTCATTTTTTTTATGCATGTTTATTTACTGTTACATTCGGTATGTATATTATGTATCTTGTTACGTCCCTCTGAGGACCTGGTGATCTCTCCAGGTGTGTGCTTCTTGACTATCTGCAGGTATTCTAGCCAAGTCCGTGATCTTCTCCATTTTTCAAAGATGATTGCTCTTAGGTCGTCCCTGCTACATTACAAATTCTTTCTTTTGTATATTTTTCTCTCATAGTTGGTAGTGGATTTATCTCCGCCTAACTCCACGTACAAATGACAAATCCTTATTTGATTCTATAAAAGTTTTATCTTTAATTTTGTGGATGCGATTAGTTACCATGGCTTTACTGCACTTTACAACTTACTTATATTTACTATACGGCTGGCTTGCATACGCACTCGCATCCAAAAAAGCGAGTACGGGTCGTGACAAGTCCTGGTTAATTTGGTACGATCGGGTTTCCTATAAGTTCAGAATTATTACTAAATACTAATTAAACCGTTTATAGGGTTCAAGTCACAATTTTGACTTGTTTTCCTAGTTGGGACACTGCTATAGCTGGGCCTTCCTTGACATGGATAATACACTAGTCAAAGCGCATGAGTACGCTATCCGTGCCATAATTTCTAGTCATCTTGTACTCCAAATCTTAACCATGACTAAAGCGTTATAGAATAATAACAATTTAATTAAAATATTTATAAATTCCATAAATCCCTAATTAAGTCAAATAAATATTGAAAAAATAATTCCAAAAATTCAGGGGTGTTACATTCTACCCACCTTAAAATAATTTTATCCTCGAAATTTAAAATTAATTATATCATCAAAATATGAATTCCTCGAAATTTAAATTATTTAATTGTAATCTCCTCGACATTTAAATTCATCCAATATCATATTTCTAAAAAATCAAAATTTTAAATCATATCCTCTTAACTTTAAAATTATAAGAAGATAAGACCTTATCTTGGAGTCAGATAATGCTTATCTCTTAAAATTTCTAATCTTGGTTTTTTTTCTTAACTTCCTCAAAAATCAAAATTCATTCAATCGATCGTATATATATATATATATATATATATATATATATATATATATATATATATAATATATATATATATATATATATATATATATATATATATTAGTGGTTAATATATATATATATATATATATATATATATATATATTAACCAATAATATATTTTTTTTAATATATTAACCACTAATATATATATATATATATTAACCACTATAAAATATATATATATATATATATATATATATATATATATATATATATATATATATATATATATATATATATATATATTAACCACTATAAAATATATATATATATATATATATATATATATATATATATATATATATATATATATATATATATATATATATATATATATATATATATATATATATATATTTTATAGTGGTTAATATATATATATATATATATATATATATATATATATATTTTTTTTTTTTTTTTTTTTTTGGTTAATATATATATATATATATATATATATATATATATATATATATATATATATATATATATATATATATATATTATAGTGGTTAATATATATATATATATATATATTTTTATAGTGGTTAACATATTATAGTGGTTAATATATATATATATATATATATATATATATATATATATATATATATATATAAAAATATATATATATATATATATATATATATATATATATATATATATATATATATATATATTTATAAATTATAGTGGTTAATATATATTAACCACTATATATTTATAGTGGTTAATATATATATATATATATATATATATATATATATATATATATATATATATAAAAATATATATATATATATATATATATATATATATATATATATATATATATATATATATATATATATATATATATATAAACCACTATAAATATTAACCACTATATATATATATATATATATATATATATATATATATATATATATATATATATATATATATATATATATATATATATATATATATATATATATATATATTAACCACTATCTAAGGCCTTCACCTTCAATAAAAATTTTCTTTCTAATTTGGTTTTGACAAAACGGATTCCACTTACTTAGAATCCATCATTCTTCCATAAATACAAGTTCATAAATTCATAATACCATCAATCTTATAAACACAACTTCAATATAAACACAACTTCTACTTATTTAGAATCCATCAATCTTTACCTTCTCCTTATTTGGAATCCATCAATCTTCTAATTTGGTTTTATAGCTTTTAAAACCCCCTCAGAGTTTAAATTGAATCCAATCTCTTCTCATTCAAGTTCGTAAATTCATAATAACTTCAACAATCATTTCAATCATTAATTTACCACCAATTGATCACATTGTTCCTTGAGGACGTCTACCCACCTTTGGTCACCGTATGCTATCAAGCACACGCTGTCCTAAAATTCTATAACTCATGCATATTAGTTGCAAAAATATCTATACCACTAGATATCTATGACATATGGCATATCTAATCCCTTCCTATCTATCAAGCAACCAAAATTCGATAAGCAAACTAACTTAAGCTATAACTTAAGGATTTTTGATAAATTATATAAAACACGATCATTCGTCACGCCAAAATAGGAGGGACGAGAATCAATGTTAAAAGAAAGCAAAGGAAGAATAATCGAGTGCAAATACGAAGTTTAAGGACGATAGAAAAATTTCTAAAAGAATTGCCAAGGTAGTGTGGATTGAGATTCCTAAGGGTTTAATTATATTCGCATGCCTACTCGGTACAATAACGTAACCGAAATGGCTAACTCGACCTGCATGGGCCACCAAAAAATAAGTAACGCCCAGTCCCAAAATATGTAGGACTAGAAACTCGTATATATGCCAGCTATGTATTGAGAGGACTCGAGTCGGGCTCGAATACGTATAAGCTGTCTAAAATAAGGTGCATATTTATAACAACTATCTAAATCTCACTACAGCGCTTTAAAATAAGGTACATATTTATAATAACTATCTAAATCGCAATCCACTGAAGATAAACTCTTGTATAAACCAAGTAAACTAATGCTGGTCAGACATTAGCAAACCGATTCCTACAAGTAACAAGAAAAGATAATATACAATAAAGTGGACCAGACTCTAATACAATTATCTTGAACAAGCTTCTGAAGAAGAAGTAAGCTTGTGAAACTAGGATACATAGCAGCATAGTTGTCACGCCCCAGAACCAGAATACTGGACAGCGGGAGCAGACATAGCCAGCTACGTAAATTGAAATGGATTCCATCTCGCTATACGGTCACGGCTGTCTAGGATACATGAGGGTTTATCTACAAGCCAGCAGTCTCTTAAGGTCAAGAACAAGCCTATTGTCTCAATCACAAGCAAGTAAACAGATGTTACAAGATGTATGATCATTAAATATACAATAATAAGGCATCCCAAATATTACATATTCAGCTGATCATGAAGCTAGTCATTACAAAATGTTAGGACTAGCAAGAGTTTAGTCATACATGATCAACCCTAGGATTTGTCAATCATGTTACAGCCCGTAGGCAGACAGTAAGTAAAGTGCAATCGAGCTAAACAGGTGCTCGTCGGCTAAACGCCTAAAAAGAATATTTTTACAATAGAGCGGGAGAGCCAAAAATAACCCACTCGTTGCCAGGGTTCTGTCTAGTGGCCACCATCTGGCTGGGAAGTCGGTAGATCCTCTGGAGTTGCTCCGAAATCTGGCCACACAAAACCAGCTAGGTCAGACCCCAGAAAGAGCAAGTACCACAAAGGAGGCTTCACTTAAGAACTAAAACCAGCAATCAGCACAGGAATATAAATATAAATAAAAATAAGGACTGGAATAAAAGGAAACATATCAGGATGATATACGACGAGATAACCATAGAACTATTCAGATAGCCAGGTTACAACCCGTAAACCAAACAAGGACCGGGGTTGTAACCCTTCGTCTGAACGGAGCTTGGTTTCTTACCATTTATCGGTAAAAATAAATACAGGCATTCAGGTCGTGCAGCAATCTGGAACAGGATCAGAGTAAGACTTGACTGGTTAGACTCCATCCAATCATTTCACGGCCAAGCAAGAACTACGGCTTGATACTTTTTAACTAACTAGGGTTATCATAATCCTAGTTACTAACAAGATACAGCAAGATTATTCCACAGCCACAAGTCCTGCAGACCATCCAGGTCACCCAGGTCGAGAGATTAGGGTTGAATTCAGGTGGATACATCGTCCAGGAAACGCATGTACCCTTAAGCAGTTTGAAGGGTGCAACACATGACAGTGTGCTGGAAATGTGCCCTACTCGACGGCAGGCTACAGAACCCAAGCGCGCCTAGGTAACGGGATTGCCTGTTGCTGGGAAATCTCTTCATGACTAATGTATTAATCTAGTTGTTAACCTTAGTCCATTTTAGTAGGTACTCCTGACCGTGGTACTCAGGAGTCCCATCCTAGACATGATGCAAGACAGGACTGGTTTATTCATACAAGCAAAATCGCCCACGGTGTCCGGCCATTATACAGGTCATGTCATGTCAAGCAGCCGTCGTAACAGCTTATCAAGATATAACATGTCAGGTTATCAGGTCAAGTATACTAGTCAGGAGTGCGCTACGACGGGCCACTATCAGGTCATGTCAGGTTACTCATGTCAAGAGTACACCACCATGGGTCACTATCGTGTCAGGCTCAGTTATCAATTTCAAACATATTAATTAAATTCATAGTTGTCTAGTTCATGACAAAAAGTTTAAGGATATAAAATGAGTGCAAAATCATGCAAGGGAAAATATATGGGGTCACAACCGTCCAAGGGGAGCAAGGGGTACTGTGGCCAGCAAGTAGCATTAGCCAAGTTGAACCAGGGTGACAGGTTAGGCCAGCGTACGCTCAAGCCAGCGTACGCTTGAGGCCAGCGTACGCCTGCTCGCTTAAGCTAGCGTACCAAGGCACGCGTACGCTCAAGCTAGCGTACGCATCAGGTCTGCGTACGCTCGAGCTAGCGTACCAAAGGGTCCATACACTTCCAATTGGAAGCGTACGCAAGGGTCAGCGTACACAAGGGCACGCTCAAGCTACAGGTCAGCGTACGCTCAAGCTAGCGTACGCTCAAGACTGCGTACGCTTGAGCTAGCGTACGAAAGGGTCTAGGGCACGCTCACGCTAGCGTACGCAAAAGACACGCTGCCAACAGGCAGCGTATCAAGGCTAGCATACGCACGCTAAAGAGCAGCGTACTCAAGTTAGCGTACGCTCGCTAAAGAGCGCGCGCAGCTCAGTGGCGTAAGCTAAAAAGCTAGCTCACTGTTCACTGTCTTCTCCAAATGGCAAGAACAACAAGAACTCTAAAGTTGAATCTAAGCTTCAATTGTCCATATCTTGGTCAAAACAATTCCGAATCCAACTTTCCAAAGGTCAAAATTGGGTAGAATGAAATGCTCTACAATATGGAACCAACAAAACTTGAAAACAAAGAAGTTTAATAGATCAAAACCACCAAAATCCGAAAGTAAATAATTTCTAGATCTATAAAAATTAAAGCCTCGAAATAGAAAATGACAAGTTCTAATGTGTCTTAGAAACACGAGGAGAAGCTAATGGAACAATAAACATGAGCTCTCTTATGGAAGCAAGTTGCACTTGCCTAGACCTCTCTCTCCCTCTCTTTGGTAGGTAAGGAAGTAATGGGGAAGAAGAAGATGAGTAATGAAGAGAGAGAAAGAAGAAATGGCAATAAATATCAAAGGTGGTGGTAGGTAGGGGGTTTATCCATAGTTCATGATGAACCAAAATAATCCCAACCGAACCAAGCCAACCCGGGCCAATAATAAACCAAGCCAAGCCATGAAGAAAACTAAACAAGGAATCATGCAATACAAGAATAAATACGTACACGTATTCCAGAAATACGTAATACGCACCACAGGCATTACAATAGTCAAAGTAAAATAAAATATACTATTGGACGGATATGAAAAAGGTATTAACTAAATATATACCTAAAATTTTGGAGAAATAGTCATCAATCCTCCAATGCATTCTACTTTGATAACTTCAGCTAGTACCTGGAGAGATCACCAGGTCCTCAGAGGACTAGCAAGATACATAATATACAAGCCAAAATGTAGCAGTACAAAATATGCAAAGAAGTAAGAGATAATCAAAAAAATCAATTGAGGAACAATAAACTAAGATACCAAGATCTAAGGCACAAGGAACCTGAGACACTGGCATGCCATATTAGTCGTGGCTAATTGGTCAAAGCTATAGTGTGTAGTCAATACAAGCACTCCCAATCTACAGTATCTCAATCGTAGTCAAGGCAAGCACTCCTAATCGAGATGGTAGCCATGTCTAGTATCAAAGTCGAATAATCCTATAGGCTGTGGTCAAAGTAAGCACTCATAATCTATAGAATGTCAAAGTTAAGTCCTAATCGAGTCAAGTCATGTCAAGTCAGGTCAAGTCATACTCAAGTCAAGGGAAACGTGGTGTAGGACTAGACGACTATATCAAGGAACACATATAAAACTAAACCAGTATAACAAGTAGGAAACTCATAACAGAAAGAAATAAGAACGTGTAGGTAAAATAGAAATATGTCAAGGTAAAACTATAAACAGGATGAGTGAAACTAGACACGGAGTAAAGCGATCATGATTATGAGAAAAATAATAACAAAGAGGTAATAGACAAGCATATAAAATATACTATACAAGCTGGCAAGGTATACTTGCATGGTGGTAGCACGTAGATCCAACACTAGTCAATCAACGAGCTACAAAAGTCAAACTCTCACAACAGTCTCCAGGGACTGAAATAGATATTACCAATGTGTTCAGAATAATCAAATTAGTAAGGATAGAGTACCCATAAGTCCAATTATGGACATAGAGGCAAAACGACAATTTTGAGTCAAAACGGTGTCCGTCGTTGGACCCGCTTTATATCGAAAAATGTGCCAGAGTCTATGGTCTCTAAAGTTACCAAACTATATGTCTACAGATCAGGTTTGACGATACAAACCCATTGGTATGTCCTAAGTTGGATTTTGATGGGCCATGCACAAATTTGCCCGTTGAGTCGGGTCGTGGGCCTGCCAAAATAGCGTTCTGGTTTGATCATCTCAGAAACGAACCAAACTTGGCTCACAGGACTAAAAAAAATGATACGGTCCCAATGGCGCAAGTATCTTCTCGAGGTGACAAATGTGCACGACGTAATTGGAAAATTTTGGAAAAGGTCTATATGGTGATTTTTGAAGGATACACGTCGAATTCGTCGCGCACACGCAACCAATTCAAGTTCCGTCAAAGCCCAAACATCCAAAAAATCCGTACGCACCTTTTGATGCTCTCAGGTTGTGACCAAGTCGCCTGGATTGTCGGGGCAGACTCCGTATCGAGGTTTTTTGAGATTTTAAAAATAGATTTTTGGACAATTCAACCTAATTTTAAACAGAATATAATAAACACAAAAACAAACTAATTAATGGGTTCTGATCTCGGTTAGGTTGTCTAAAACTCTGTTCAAGTGGTTTTTTAAGATTCGTGATATCTTGGTCGCAAATCAACCACGAATAAGGGTCGTTGGGACAGTTTCTAACATCCAAAAATCGAGTTTTTTCTCTATTTTGGAACTCGATTCTCGTCGCACACAAGTCATAATATTTTAAACTAATTAAAGGGGTTCGAACGTGGTTAGGTTGTTTATGCACCTGCGAAGATGGTTCCGAAAATGAACGATCGTAGGAGGAAAAACATCGTCATGAAGTTGACAACATTGCTGCTACCACCGCTTTTGATGACTGCTACTGTTGTCGCTTTCACGGCTGTGCACACTCGGCCATGCGTCACCGACGGTCGACGGTGACCAAGACGACGTACGCGGTTGATGGCGAGGCGTCGGGGTCGTCGTACTGGTTAAGGTGGCAGTAGGTTAGGGTTTTATCTCCCTCTCCAACTCTCGTTCTCTCTTATATATTGCGTTGCTGCTGCGGGTTCGTTTCGCCTTTGGGCTCGGGCTGATGAGTTATGGAATTTCTTGCAAGAATTTCGAATGAATTTCTCGCGAGAATTTTGAATAAATTTCTTGCAAGAATTTTGAATGAATTTCTCGCGACAAATTCCCCTCTATTCTTTTTTTCTTTCTATATGTAAATCCCCTATATAACAAGTATGTATATATATACATATATTCCTAATATGTATCTTTAATACAAGAGTAATAAAATAATAATATTTTAGGAATTAGTTTTTTATATCAACTATATAGGTACAATAATATATTTACGTATATTTATTTAAATATTTAATTAAAACTCTATCGACATGTATGTAGTTAGATGTTATAATATAATTAAAAACAAACTCTAGGTATATATACTATATTTATGCCTCGGTATGTATATACCATAATTGAATGAAAACATAATAAATAAAAATGTATAGTAATTTGGGGGGGTTACTTCATATATAATAATAATAATAATAATAATAATAATAATAATAATAATAATAATAATAGTAATAATAGTAATAATAATAATAATAATGGTTCCTAAAAATATAAATGAGGAATAAGACTGGTAAAAATAAAATAAAATCTTATAGCCAAATATTTGGGGAATGGCTGAACGAGTTTGGTTTGGATCCAGTCCTAGCTAATTTGGTACGACCGTGTTTCCTATAAGCTCAAAATTATTACCAAATACTAATTAAACCGTTTATAGGGTTCAAGTCACAATTTTGACTTGTTTTCCTAGTTGGGACACTGTTATGGCAGGACCTTTCCTAACATGGCTAATATACTAGTCAAAGCGCACGAGTACGCTCTCCGTGCCACAATTCTTAGTCATCTTGTACTCCAAATCTTAACCATGACTATAGCCTTATAAAATAATAACAATTTAATTAAAATATTTATAAATTCTATAAATCCCTAGTTAATTCAAATAAATAATAATAAATTAATTCCAAAAATTTAGGGGTGTTATATGTTGTCAGCAATCCTCGAATAATCTCCTAAAGTGCTGCAGATTCGGGTACTGCTAACACTGTCGGCATTATTAGAGGTGCAAGAAATTCTTGAAGCTGTGACACAGCTGGCTCTGTCACTAGCTCATTAGGAATCTGATCCGAAGAAGGCACTACCTCCTGCGGATGCCCTATAGAACCTTCCTCTACTGGATTTTCTTCCATGACGATCCCTCCAACTTCTGAGAATGAGGCACCCCTAGAGAGAAAATACTAGATATTAAAAGACAGGACAAGAAGGAACGAGAACGAAAAATCAAGTTAACAATTAAGGTGGAGAAATAGAAATACAAATCTGGAGATCAAGGAGGACTTGTATTGATTAAGACTCCTATAATAATAATACCCCACAAGTCAGAAAAACTAACCTATATGGTCCACCATTAAAACCTTGTGTCACTACCACATTTTTGACTTGAGGGTATTTTGGTCATTTTTGACTTCTTGTAAAATTAAATTTTTATTAATTAAATATATGCTAATTATTTAATTAAGCCTTAACCTAGAAGTTAACCTAATCTAGATATGAACATGAGACTAGATATTACTTGAGAACCTTCTATGCTAAGTGCCAAGATTAGAAATATCCAGATATTGTGTAAGTAGGATATTTTGGTTAGATATTAGTAAAAGAAACCTAGTTTTGTTTTGAGGCTTTGATTGAACTTGATTTGTATAGAGGGAAGCTTAGCCACACATCTAGATTTTTGCCTAATCCTAATTCCTACCTATATGGCCGGCCACAATGAGAATTTCCCCTATAAATAACAACACATGAGTTCATCTTGCCATTTTTAATACCTACAAGAAACCCTAATCTAGTTCTTCCCCAATTTCTCCCATTTAATCCAAATTGATCCTAAATTGAGTCAAATCAACTGCATCACCATTTCTAACAGTAGAGGAGGCTAGTGGAGGCTTGCTAGCAAGGTTTGAGGACCATTGAACCATAGCAAATTGGTAAAGGAGCTCATTCCCAGGTTTTTACATTGAGATTGAACTCTTGATAGGTAAACCTCTCTAAACACTCTAAAATCATGATTTTTCTTCATAGATGCATACATCTAGGTGTCATACCACTGTAGACCAAGTTTGGTATGATCTCGTGTCCATTTTGTATGTGTATCGGACACGTATCAATGTTTTTTAGATAGGTGTTTGATGAAATGCCCAAGTGAACTGTTTGTTTGTAATTTCTGAAACTATTTACATGATTTGATAGCCCTATATGTGAGGAACACAAAACCCTAACTCTGAAATGGATTCTGTGTTGTATCCATGTCCAAATTGGACACGCACGTGCTGTACAAGACCTCTTTCTGTGTCCTGCAACCCCATTGTTGTTTCTCTCGACACAGGCCAAGTGGACACGCGCCACATGGTGGCACCTTGTGTCATGACCCGCACCCTGAGGAAGGGCACGAGAAAGTGGGTACGTCAAGCCTACGTCACAGAATTGGCGGTAGAATGCTGTATAGGTCGTCTATAAATACTACAGCTAGACAATTATAAGGGTACCTGTCATCTCCGTACGGAGGTATAATATGGCATAACTCAATCATAAGAAAATCTAAGGAAGATAGAATGAATTATGAAAGATAAGATAGAAGAAAATAACTGGAAATATATGCAAGATCCCAACACAAGTTAGAGTTCAAAATATAACACAAGATCCCAGAGTAATAAATATACTACAAGTCTCAAGTACTAGCTGGATCGCAGTCCAGTCAAGCCTAACTAAATAGTATAATCAGGGGGGTAGTCCTCTACTGAGCTAGATGCTCCTCAGGCTCCTGAGTGCCATCCTTATATGCCCCATAGAAAGTAGGACAGTCACCATCATCATCATCTTTAATATTTGTCAACACATCCAGACAGGATTGGAACGAGCACATCATCTAACAATTCAAAATAATTGACAAGCTCTACGAGTCATAAAATAGTAATAAAATTCTTGATGATCAAGTTGTAGAGGTAATGTATAATAAAAAGACAAGTTTAAAAGATCATATAAGAAACAGGCAGATATGTAAAAATGAGTAAACCTGTCTTGCAAGATATATTGTAGATAACTCAGATAAACTGTGTTAAGACCAGTGATTTGAAATACCAAGGTTGACATGTGAATGGCTAGAAGGGATATCCGGCAAACCATACACGTACGTGTGTGGCCGCTATTATTCACGAAAGACTAATGGGATAGAAAGAGGTATGTTCACATGTCTCCTAGGTATTTCCCCGTCCGACTAGTACACATGGAATCCAGGTTCTTTGACACGCATTTTATTAGTCACGATGGATGCATTAGTCATAATTACATTATTCAAGATAGGCATGAAACTACGTATCTGCAATCAAGGAATCCATAAAATACCAATCCGTGAGTCCATCGTGTCAGAATCAAGATACAACACTAATATAACATGCATCACAGGATATATCAATATAATAAAACTATCAGAAAATGTACTCGCCTGTCGTCCAAGCAATGAATGTGAACCGAGCCTCAATGTTGAGTCACAAAGCCTATAGATGAGATACATGTGTTAAATGGGTGTTAGATAGTGTCAAACATGGTTTTCTAGTGAGTGGTATGCAATCTAGGTCAAAACTAGATCAATTATTGACTCACAGTTGATTTTTGGTCAACTGGTCAACCCTGGTCAAACCTTAGTCAAATCTAAGTCATTCTAGGTCTAGTTAACCTATATCAAGTCATAACTACCTAAAATACCCTAACCTAGATATTCATATGTGTAATCTTACCCTATACTAGTTTATACATATGTATATAGGATATACCAATATATCCTAGGTAATGTACTATTCTATTCTTCAGTTAATACTCTATTACCTAGACTAATAGGCAGCCAATATCCTTAGGCCAAAGATAACCTAACACTGATACATTCAAGTATCCTATCAAGATACTAGTCCATTGAATTAACATATCCCAACACACTAACACACACTAGCTATCACTCACTCACACACACACTCATGAATGAACATGTAGAGTGAGATGGTGGATGGATATGGCATGCAAGTGGGTTGAAAATAGATGTAATATGGGACACATGGTATGCTGAAATCTGGACAACAGTGAAGGCAAACTAGGACTAAAATTGGGAGTATACATGGGCTGTTTAGGAGGAGTAAAATTTGGACTGATTTGACAAGTCCATACTGTGGACATAACAGTAATACAAGGGACAGATATAAAGATGTACATGGACCGAACATCATATACAAAGGGGACTGCAAATGTCCAACACAACATAATACTAACTAATTTTATCATGCTAACAATAATACTCTAATATTATCACATAATATCCTAATTTAACATATCATTGTAAACCCCTAATCTCTGATACAGTTAGGATACTAACTCTAACCCATAAACTAACATCCTAACCCTCAATCCCAACTGATACACACATGAACCCCAACCTCTGATTCATCTATTATACTCCTCACCTCTCTCTCAAACCCACAGCTAATTGTCACTTCTCTTTTCACATCAAACTAACAGTAGCCTAAGGCCATACCATACACCTACCAAGTGGCAGGATCCCCTGCTACTCATGCCAAGCCAGGCCAAGCCAAGGCCTAGTGGTTATAGCTAAACCTTTGATACTTAGCCCTCAGCTTTTTCCAATTTCTGATGTCTCTCCTATGCCATGGTAGGGCCTCATATTGCCTGTGCACTCTAGTGCACAGGTCTCACTAATACTTCCCTCCGGCTGCTGCTACTAAGGGCAGCAGCACACCCATCTGTTCTCACTCCCTTCACCATTTCCTTCTCTAATACATGTCTACAATTGATATTGAGGAAAGAACCAAAGTAACTGTACGACTGGATAGTAACATAAAATGAGGAAAATGAACTTAGGAATAATATGGACAGTTCAAGTGTAAAGAGGGTTGACACCTAAAGTTCAAGGCTAATGCAGGGGACATACATAAATGCATTACAGGTAAAAGGTTTACACTAACTAATGTATAGCTGATCATCAAAAGTGGACTGAACCAAAACACATAATGGGACTGTGCTCTGAACTCAAAATCTGGACAAAATAGTAAGGTGTAAATAGGCTGAACACCAAACTTTCAGTGACTAAGCAACCTCACTGCACTAAGATTCAGTCCCTCACATACACTCCCTAACTCACTGATATCCTAGCTGAATCTCAAGTCAGTCCACACTGATACATGAACACTGACACCTAGTCTAGGACTCTCACTTGATACACTAGACATTGACTCACTCTCACACTAAAAATCTGAAATAGGGACAAGCTCCCTATTTCCTGAACAGTGGATAACCCTCCATGCCAAGGCAAATCCCATAACAAACCTAATTTTTACCACAGTGAACTCCCATCCCTCTCTAAACTGCACACACACAAATATATATACATACATATATAATACAATATTGGGTAGCTCATGAATACATAACACTCAAGAACTTACCCCATGTTGCCATACACTAGCCATACATGGCCTGCCAAGGCCTATAGTAGGGCATATGCTGCTGCCACTGCTAAACACTGCCTGTCCGAGCCCCCTTCACCTATGGCTTTCTTGAACCAAACCTGGACTGAACCAAGTTCAGTCCTTAACATTCCAGAGTGACACATTCCGTCTCATCTCAACCCCTTCACAGATACTAAACATATTCCTATTCCTTTTTTCCTGTTTCCTATCAATATCTGATACTAAAAATCTAAACCTCTATTGATACCTCCCTGACTAAATCCTACTGCTACACCTATATGTATATATATATAATACACCCTCTACTCCCCAGTTCACTCTTCATGTTTAAAATCAAGTCTCAGTCCACCTTCGACTGAAACCATGTATCAGTCCCCCAAACAATTCACTATTCTGGACACTAACTCCTACTACCTATTACCCACCTGTACACTGACCTCTACCCAAGGAAAAGATACTTGTCAATGACAGTATATCACTCCAAGACACACTCATTTATCCCATCCTCAATAATGGCCATATGGCCTAAGCTATACTGCCCAACCAGAACAGTCCCAGAACAGTAAGCAATCACAGGCCGAGTCTCTCATTACATCAATAACTCGACCAAAACATAACTAAATCCTTAGACTATCATCCACATGATTATATACATATATATATACACAACCATAGTTATAAATATAAGCATATATATATATATATATATATATATATATATATATATATATATATATATATATATATATATATAGGTATAAAACTGAAAACAGAATATAAATGGTCTCTTAGACATTCTAAAAAGCACAAAGAGGTCAAAATTCATAGTCCTCCTAGGAGGGACACAAAACTCTATGAAACCATCACAAATAGGCTCACTAGGACCTCAATACACTTCCTATGAGTCATGGGATGGGTCTCCTATATGAATGTAAGGATTTGAACCATGGAAATGCAAGTTTAGGGAGTTATACCTATGTTGGAAGGAGCCTCTACCAAGTTACACAAAAATAGATAAAATAGATGGAGAATGAGCCATCAAACCCTTGCTAGAGCCTTCTCCTAGTCACCTTGAGCTCCCCCAAGCTTTTGCCCAAACAATGGAGGAAAGAGGAAGAAATTTGGAAAAGTTTGGAATGGAGGAAAAGATGGAAACCCTAAATTAATGGTGGCTGCTATTTTAGGTAAAATGGAGGTTAAATAGGCTCTAGACTAGCCATAATCCTCTTATTACACTTAGTATTAAGTGGGTCCTTAAGTAGGCTAAGTGGTTTGGCTCTAATTAAGGCTTGTGTTCAACTTAACCATGAATAGAGTCTAATTTATCAACTAGTTGGTCAAGTCAAAATAAATGAGGTCTACCATGACTAATGATTAATTAGACTACTAATAATTACAACCATCATATTAAAAGAAAAAAATAGACTCCATTTATGAAATGACAGAAATACCCTTGTCCTAGAAAAGTGGCAGTGACAAATCTCCCCCTTAGAAAATTGCGTCCTCGAAATTAAAATGGCCATACTTCTTCTAGGCTAAACCCCCAACAATCAAGGTCAAGAAAACTATATCTAAAACATGCAAAATGTGGTCCTACTGGTCCTGATATTACAGTCTTGATCAGGGTCACTATACTATCTAGCACGTCACAAAGTATCCTGACAGGTACTAATGGAATCATACAACAAGATAGAAAAGGATAGAAATGCAGACCTGCTATCCCATCACCTGCATCATCGGTCTCCTCGACCACTATCGTAAGACCACCATCACAAAAACCCTGCCCCTCTGGTGCTGGGCATGGTACGGTGCCACAGGTGGCCTATCTCCACCTCGATGGCCCTGCGCTCTACCAGATGGAGGTACATTATGGTAATCCCTTATCCGGTGAGCAGCTGACCCAGAAACTAGGCACACCTTCAGCCTCTTCCTGAAGATGTCCCATGAATGACCAGGCTTTCTACAATAGTTGCAAAGAGAAGCCCGGTCTCCCTGCCTCTGCTGCTGAATCTGAGCTTCAGCTCGTTGAGGGTACTCCTTCTGAATGTAGGGACGCTTAGCCGATCCTGTACTACTAGCTCCAAGAACATCGCTGTCCCTCTTCGGCTTGAGGCTGAAGTCCTCCTCTGCTATCTGTGCCTCCATTAACATCTGCTCGAAGATCATATCGTATTGCCCAGAAGTACGAGTGCGAACCGCATGAATAAGACTCCTCCGAAACTTGTGGGACTTATACCCCTCATTCTGGATCAGATCCGGTGCGACCCTACTCAGACGGAAGAACTCCACTGTATACTCATCCATCGACGAGTTCTCCTGCACCAATCCGACGAACTGGGCCTCCAGAGCTGTAAGAGCCACATCGTGGAATAACTTCTACTTAAAGAGCCGCCTGAAGTTCTTTCATGTCAAACCCCTCACCGATGCACGAGGATCCGTACAAAACCAAGTCAAAGCGATGTCGAAAACTGACTCGCCACAGACGTCACCCAAAGCCCATTCGGGACCTCTGCTAACTCCAGGCTCCGCTGGATATTCTCCAACCAGTCATCTGCATATAGGATACCTTCGGTACCCTTGAAGTCCCTCGGGTTCATCTTCCTAAAATCGAGGCATATACCAGGCCTCTCCTGACCCTACTGCTGAATTGGGGCACCCTGAACTGTACCCGGTACAACCCTCTCAACTGCTACCATTGCCAGCTGGTAGGAGTTCTCCATGGTCTGTCATAGAACATCTGTCTGGCGGTTGGATGCGTCATCCTGATGCTGTTGTGCCTCTGTCTGGGCCCTCTGGGTCTGCATCATCTGCTGCAGAAGGGCTATCATCTGCTGCGCATCCGTCTGTAGCGAAGGCGACGGTGAAAGAGTCTCAGGGATGACTATGGACGATCCCGCTGCTGGAGGTAGAAGACCTCCTGGAACCGTCGTTGCTACTCCCATCTGAAGGAAAGGAACTGAGGTGGCAGCTCCCTCAACTGCAGCTCCCGCAGCCGGAGGTGGAGGTCCTACCGGATCGGGCCTCTCTGGAACAACACTAGGTCCTACTGCCTGAGATAGAGTAATCGTCATCCTGAGGATAGATTGAAACAAGGAGGTCAATACGGTACATGATAATGAAAATCAAGGAAGGACAATTGAATTCAAATGCAAGAAGAGTTGTCATGGAAATCAAAAGATCAGAAATTTCCTAAAATATGATTGAGTAACTCCTATCATATCCTAGATCCTATGTCCTAGTCGCAGGCTCGCAACAGCGCTCTAAGTCAAGCACCACTACGAAATTGTACTAATTACGATACTGACCTGTATGGGCCACCATAAAAATGTGTCACGACCCGCACCCTGAGAAAGGGCACAAGAATATGGGTACGTCCAGCCTACGCCGTAGAATCGACGGTAGAACGCTGTATAGGTCGTCTATAAATACTACAACTGGACAATTATAAGGGTACCTGTCATCTCCGTACGGAGGTATAATATGGCATAACTCAATCACAAAAAAATATAAGGAAGATAGCACGAATAATAAAAGATAAGATAGAAAAAAATAACTGAAAATATACGCAAGATCCCAACACAAGTTAGAGTTCAAAACATAACACAAGATCCCAGAGTAACAAATATAATACAAGTCTCAACTACTAGCTGGATTGCAGTCCAGTCAAGCCTAACTAACTAGTCTAATCAGGGGGTAGTCCTCTACTGAGCTAAATGCTCCTCAGGCTCCTGAGTGTCATCCTCATATGCCCTATAGAAAGTAGGGCAGTCACCATCATCATCATCTGTAATATTTATCAATACATCCAGTCAGGATTGGAACGAGCACATCATCTAACAGTTCAAAATAATTGACAAGCACTACGAATCATGAAATAATAATAAAATTCTTGATGATCAAGTTGTAGAGATAATGTATAATGAAAAGACAAGTGTACAAGATCATATAAGAAACAGGCAAATGTGTAAAAATGAGTAAACCTGTCATGCAAGATATGTTGTAGACAACTCAGACAAACTGTGTTAAGACCAGTGATTTGAAATACCAAGGTTGACATGTGAATGGCTAGAAGGGATATCCGGCAAACCATACACGTACGTGTGTGGCCGCTATTATTCACGAAAGACCAATGGGATAGAAAGGGGTATGTTCACATGTCTCTTAGGTATTTCCCCGCCTGACTAGTACATATGGAATCTAGGTTCTTTGACACGTATTTTATTAGTCACGATGGATGCATTAGTCATGATTACATTATTCAAGATAGGTATGAAACTACGTATCTCCAATCAAGGAATCCATAAAATACCAATCTGTGAGTCCATCGTATCAGAATCAGGATACAACACTAATAAAACATGCATCACAGGATATATCAACATAATGAAACTATCAGAAAATGTACTCGTCTGTCGTCCAAGCAATGAATGTGAACTGAGCCTCAAAGTGGAGTCACAAAGCCTATAGAGGAGATACATGTGTTAAATGGGTGTTAGATAGTGTCAAACATGGTTTTCTAGTGAGTGGTATGCAATCTAGGTCAAAACTAGGTCAATTGTTGTCTCACAGTTGACTTTTGGTCAACTGCTCAACCCTGGTCAAACCTTAGTCAAATCTAGGTCATTCTAGGTCTAGTTAACCTATATCAAGTCATAACTACCTAAAGTACCCTAACCTGGATATTCATATGCCTAATATTACCCTATACTAGTTTATACATATGTATATAGGATATACTAATATATCCTAGGTAATGTACTATTTTATTCTTTAGTCAATACTCTATTGCCTAGACTAATAGGCAGCCAATATCCTTAGGCCAAATATAACCTAACAATGATACATTCAAGTATCCTATCAAGATACTAGTCCATTTAACTTACATATCCCAACACACTAACACACACTAGCTATCACTCACTCACACACACACTCATGAATGAACATGTAGAGTGAGATGGTGGATGGATATTGTATGCAAGTAGGTTAAAAATAGATGTAATATGGGACACATGGTATGCTAAAATCTGGACAACAGTTATGGCAAAATAGGACTAAAATTGGGAGTATACATGGACTGTTTAGGAGGAGTAAAATCTGGACTGATTTGACAAGTCTACATTGTGGACAGAACAGTAATGCAAGGGACTGATATAAAGATGTAATGGACTGAATATCATGTACAATGGGGACTGCAAATGTCCTACATAACATAATACTAACTAATTTTATCATGCTAACAATAATACTCTAACATTATCACATAATATCCTAATTTAATATATCACTGTAAACCCCTAATCTCTGATACAGTTAGGATACTAACTCTAACCCATAAACTAACATCCTAACCCTCAATCCCAACTGATACACACATGAACCCCAACCTCTGATTCATCTATTACACTCCACACCTCTCTCTCAAATCCACAGCTAACTGCCACTTCTCTTTTCGTATCAAACTAGCAGTAGCCTATGGCCAAACCATACACCTACTAAGTGGCAGGATTCCCTGCTGCTTATGCAAAACTAGGCCATGCCAAGGCCTAGAGGTTATAGCTAAACCTCTGATACTTAGCCCTCAGCTTTTCCCAATTTTTGATGTCTCTCCTTTGCCAGGACAGGCCCTCACTTTGTATGTGCACTCTAGTGCACATGTCTCACTAATACCTCCCTCCTGCTACTGCTACCAAGGGCGCAACACACCCATCTGTGCTCACTCCCTTCACCATTTCCCTCTCTAATACCTGTCTATAATTGATATTGAGGAAAGAACCAAAGTAACCGTACGACTGGATAGTAACATAAAATGGGGAAAATGAACTTAGGAATGATATGGATAGTTCAAGTGTAAAGAGGGTTGGCACCTAAATTTCAAGGCTAATGCAGGGGACATACACTAGCCATACATGTCCAAGGCCTGCAGCAGGGCATATGCTGCTGCCACTGCTAAACACTACCTGCCCGAGCCCCCTTCACCTATGTCTTCCTTGAACCAAACCTGGACTGAACCAAGTTCAGTCCCTAACATTCCAGAGTGACACATTCCCTCTCATCTTAATCCATTCACTGATACTAAACATATTCCTATTCCCTTTTTCCTGTTTCCTATCAATATCTTATACTAAAAATCCAAACCTCTATTCATACCTCCCTCACTAAATCCTACTGCTACACCTATATATATACATATATATAATATACCCTCTACTCCCCACTTCACTCTTCAAGTTTAAAATTAAGGCTCAGTCCACCTTCGACTGAAACCATGTATCAGTCCCCAAACAATTCACTATTCTGGACACTAACTCCTACTACCTATTACCCACCTGCACACTGACCTCTACCCAGGGAAAAGATACTTGTCAATGACAGTATATCACTCCAAGACACACTCATTTATCCCATCCTCAACAATAGCCATATGGCCTAGGCTACACTGCCCAACCAGGATAGTCCCAGAACAGTGAGCAATCACAGGCCGAGTCTCCCATTACATCAATAACTCAACCAAAACATAACTAAATCCCTAGACTATCATCCACATGCTTATATACATATATATACACAACCATAGTTATAAATATAAGCATATATATATATATATATATATATAGTTATAAAACTGAAAACATAATATAAATGGTCCCTTAGACATTTTAGCAAGCACATAGAGGTCAAAATTTGTAGTCC
The DNA here is from genome assembly GCA_029216955.1 of Iris pallida. Lineage (NCBI taxonomy): Eukaryota > Viridiplantae > Streptophyta > Magnoliopsida > Asparagales > Iridaceae > Iris > Iris pallida. The sequence continues at coordinate 19,676,362 of JANAVB010039219.1, forward strand.
TCCTAGGAGGGACACAAAACTCTATGAAACCTTCACAAATAGACTCACTAGGACCTCAATACACTTCCTATGAGTCATGGGGTGGGTCTTCTATATGAATGCAAGGATTTGAACCATAAAAAATACAAGTTTAGGGAGTTATACCTATGTAAGAAGGAGCATCTACCAAATTGCACAAAAATAGAGAAAATAGATGGAGAATGAGCCTTCAAACCCTTGCTAGAGCCTTCTCCTAGTCTCATTGAGCTCCCCCAAGCTTTTTCCCAAACAATGGAGGAAAGAGGAAGAAATTTGGGGAAATTTGGAATGGAGGAAAGGATGGAAACCCTAAATTAATGGTGGCTGCTATTTTAGGTAAAATAGGGGTTAAATAGGCTCTAGACTAGCCCTAATCCTCTCATTACACTTAGTATTAAGTGGGTCCTTAAGTAGACTAAGTGGTTTGGCTCTAATTAAGGCTTGTGTTCAACCTAACCATGAATAGAGTCTAATTTATCAACTAGTTTTTCAAGTCAAAATAAATGAGGTCTACCATGACTAATGATTAATTAGACTACTAATAATTATAACCATCATAATAAAAAAAAATAGACTCCATTTATGAAATGACAGAAATACCCTTGTCCTAGAAAAGTGGTAGTGACACCTTGGGGCAATGACTGACAGGTCATCCGTAAAGTCTCATGACCTATCGTGTCGTATCGGATACGAATTCATTCGTGCATTAGTTTTGTACACAGACTGTGCATACGAGTTTTGCTCTCTGGTACGTCTTTCGACTCGAACATAGACACGTCTTGGACTCGATATAGGGTGTCGAATCTCTAACCCTAGACCCCAACTACCTATGGACACGTGCACGAGACCTCACGTGCTATATATCGTGACCTGGGTTGATCGATATGGTTGCTCGAGCCTGTGCACATGCAGTTTACTGATACATTTGTTTTTCTGATTTGGACACCTCGTGTCCAATTTTCTGGACACGTAGGCACCCCTAGCATGTACACGTTTATGTTTAACCTCTGTGCACTTAATCCCCTACTTAAACTTGTGTATTAATATATTAAAATGGATTTGGCATTTGGGTTTTGGTGTTTAGTTCTATACTGAACAGTGAGTAGATATTTGGGTTTGAGATACTTCCAGTTTTGCATACATGTTAGTTTGTAGTTATGTTAATCTGGACATGTTGTTTTGGCATAGGTATTTGATCATATATGCATGATTGTTATAATGTGTAATTTCATACTGAACAGTTAAACTGAAAACTGAGTATTGAATGTACATGATGTGTCGAGTTCATGGTATCTTAATGTTTCAATTAAGATATGTATAATGAAGATTTAAACTGAGAATGAAGAGTTGAACTTAATATATGTTAGCCTATTCGAATGAAATTGAGTTTAGGTTTTGGTAAAGTAAAACCTGAGATTGTTTAGAAACCTGAAAACAAATGATAACTGTGAATTGATTTGGTAAATTTGATGTATCGATTTGACTTAGTTTGATTCCATTACTTGATGTTATGAATAATTATGTTTACATGTTTTTATGAAACTGAGAATCATGGGGAGTTTAACCTGAGATCCTAATGAAGAATGCTAAGTTAACTTAGGATAATGCAAAGTAAAACCTGAGATTATAATGCAATGTAACCCGGAATTGAGTCTTGAAAACTGAGTTGTATTGAACCTTTGAACTGTTAACACATACACTTTATCTCTCTAGTACCCGTCTATACATATATATGTTATGTATATATGTCAATATACTTGTTGTGGTTTAGACTTTGGGTTATATGGGTTTGTATGATAACTGAACTATCACTGAGTTTTCTTATATTTTAACTGTCCATAAACTGGGACCTCATACCTGCTGTCATATAGCATATACCACTGTCCAATCTACACTTGAGCACACACACACTATCTCTCATTATTTACATATTTCACTATTTCCCTCTCTATGTATTTAATATATGTGAATGTGCTATATATATATATATATATATATATATATATATATATATATATATATATATATATATATATATATATATATATATATATATATATATAGTGCTATGATGTAGTTTGTGTGCCTTGTTAGCTAATGTGGTTAGCTATGAGTTGGTTTAACAAGTGACTATTAGGCTATGTGTTAGAGAGATTATGGTTTACTTGGTTACTTGTAGGCTTGACTTATTTAGGCCTAGAATGGACTAAGTTAAACTAGTTGACCATTGTTGACCAAACCCTAACTAGTTTGACTAGAGTTGACGTAGTTTGACTAGGATTGACCTAGTTTGACTTTTAGAGTTGACCAGAGTTGACCAAAAGTTTACTTTGGCCCAGATTGACCTAGAAAAATGTAGATGCATTGTACTCTTCAAATTATAATCCTTTTGTATACATCATGACTTGTGTTGCTCCAAATAGGACTCAGTTACCTCGCTTCGGACTTTATATTCTCACGGACATTCAGATTTCAGGCGAGTACATTCTCTGATCGTTTCATACTTGTTCAGACTTATATTCATGCTCTAGATTACTTTACTTGATGCTGATAGTTGTTATCACGGATTAGTACTATATGGATCCTACATGCGATGTTATCCCCTCATCGATTACATCGAGTATTTCGTGTTCGTGTACAATATCATGGGCACCGTGTACTCCTTGTGTTCATGTTATTCGTGTATAAATTGTGTGAAATTGTGTACTGTCACGTGCTCACATGATCTTCGTGTACAAACTAAACTATGTGTACAATAACATAACTTGACTAGATCATTGTATATTGATTGGGGACGGGGGAGTAGAAGTGGTTATGTGATCATTCTTGTAGTTTACTCGTGTATAACCTCTGTAGATTACTCGTGTATAACATCGTGTCGTTTACATAACCATCTTATGCTTTGAATCACTAGTCACTTACAGTTCTTACTTATCATGTATATATTTCTAGTTTATAAATATCTCTCTTGTTTTCATGTACGTCTTCTTACAGATCATGTAACTTACTCTTTTGCATGCTTTATATTTCTTGCCATGATATGAACTGCATGAGATGTATCGTGCTCGTTTCTGTCCTGACTGGACCTGTTGAAAATATTACAGAGGACGATGAGGACTTCTGTACCACATACTACGGAGCCCACATGGATGATACCTATAAGTTGTTCCCACAGGAGGACCCTGCAGCAGTTGACGATACCATCTCTTTAGTCTAGGCTAGTTAGCTAGACAGTTATCTTATTTCTTATTGTCTTGTCTTATTTTGACATTATGAGATGTATTATTCTTTGGATGTTGTTGTTGTGTCGTATAGACACTTAGACTTGTTTTCCTTCTGTTTGTAATACTTTTGGAGATTATCATATCTATCATATCGTGATGTTTCTACCTTAGATTGTAATTGAGATGTACCTTATATATTGTCCTCCGTTCGAAGAGTATATCTTGTGCAGGTCTAGTTTTGTAGTGGTATTCGAACTAGAGTATCACTACAACCTGCAGTAGGATATAGGATATAGTTTTGAGGTACTCAATCACATTTAGGAAAAACTCTTATCTAAATTCCTGCTAATTAAACTCTTGCTGATAATTACTTTCCTTTGAAATAATTGTCCTCATTTGATTTTGTTGCTTCGTTCTCAGTATTGATTCCTTGTTTGATCTGTCTCCAGGATGGTGATTGAGACACGATCGTAGTGCCCTATCACGGGAGGTACGTCAGAGAGGACTGCCACTTCTCGTCCAGTTCAACTAGGACTTGAGACGGCAACTCCCCCAGTACCTACTCATGTTGGAGCCTCTGTAACTTTCCGGGGAGCACCTCCACCTGTTCGGAGGTCGACCCCAGTTATTCCTAAGGTTCTTCAGTCGCAGCAGCAGCCACTTGCAGTATTGGTTGACGCTGCACACCTATTTTCCTTCGTGGAGCGGATCTTGGAGTCGCATCAGCAGCAGCAGCGGCGCCAGACTGTTGACTTCCGTCACGGCATAGATGATGCCTACCAGCTAGTCAGGATGGCAGTGGAGATGGAGGCTGCCCAGCCACAAGGAGGGCAGGTTCAACAGTATCGGCCGAGGATGCCAGGCATCGAGGAGTTCCAAAAGATGGGTCCTAGGGACTTTCGAGGCACAGAAGGGATCTTATATGGATTGAGCATATCGAGAAGATATTCCGGCTAACGGAGAAACTAGCCCGACTTCAGATCGAGGCGGTAGGCAGCCAGATGCAGGACCTAGCCTACACTTGGTATCAGACGGACCCTAGAGTTGGTACCAAGGGACAAACTTTGGCAGCCTTCAAGAAGCTGTTCAAGGAGTACTTTCCAGGCGTAGTACTGGGGGGCATAGAGCAGCAGTTCGAGAGTATGGTCCAGGGGAACCAGACAGTCGAGGAATATGCTGGGGTGTTCTGCCGGCTGAGCAGATTTATTAAGGATCTGAGTAAGATGACAAAGGCGGGGAAGTTCCACAGACGTTTGATTAGGAGGTCTGATCCTTGACCAAGAGTGACCGGGATGCTACTTTCTCGAAGATCCTTGCAGGAGCTATGGCAGCAGAGGATAACCTAGGGCTGAAACTGAAGAGAGGTCGGGACTTTCACGGAGCCAGTAGCAATGAAGATCCGGCCAAGAGGCCCACTTCCAGCAGCAGCACCAGCAGAGGCAGTTCCAGTAGCAGCCTTAGGGACAGGGCCGGGCACCATTTCAGCAGGTGCAACAGCAACAGGCTTCCGGGTAGCAGCAGACCACCAGTTGTCCTTTTTACAAGAAGCCGGGATACAGATGGAATGACTGTAGGAAGAGGCTGGGGAGGTGCCTGATATGTGGTTCGTCGGACCACCAGATGAGAGACTGTTCCATAGCGGCGATTCGTCCGGCACCAGGAGGAGGAGGAGCCACGGCTACAGTAGGCCAACAGATGGGACCAACCCTGCAGATGCAGCAGCAGAGGTTTGTTCAGCACCAACAACAGTCCAGGGGAGGCCAGTAGGGCGAGCTTTCGCCATGGCAGCTGAGGATGCAGAGTCTATTGGAGAGCTAATTGCTGGTTTTGTTCTTCTCGACTCCTTTTCTGCTTTCGTATTATTTGATTCTAGGGCATCCCATAGCTTTGTATCAGTATCTTTTGCTAGTAGACACCATCTTTCTTCTGAATCGTTGCCTAGGACTTGCAAGATCACGATCGGGGTTGGCAACATCCTCGTCGGTGATATTTGCAAGGATCGAAGTGTAGTTTTGGGAGGCCGAGAACTGGATGTGAGTCTGCTCCTAATGCCACTACCAAACTAAGATTTAGTACTCGGGATGGCTTGGTTGAGCAGGCACCATGCTAGTATAGATTGTCGTGACGAGGAGTTCTTTTCTGTCCGCCAGGAGAACCAAAGTTCGAGTTCGCCAGACAGGAGGCGGAGCAGAGCAGCGGAGTCTTCTGCAAAGTTTCAGTTGAGGAGCAGATAGTGGCACATCTATTAATAGTAGAGTTCATGGATGTCTTTATAGAGCACTTGCCAGGACTACCACCAGACAGAGACGTTGAGTTCTCTATGGACTTAGTGCCAGACGTAGAGCCGATATCTCAGTACGTCTATAGGGTGAACAACAGCGAGTTGGTAGAGTTGAAGAAACAGGTGGATCAGTTACAGGACAAGGGCTTCACCCGATCTAGTTCTTCACCATGGGGTGCACCGGTGTTTTTGTACCGAAGAAGGACGGGGCGGTACCGATGTGTATCGACTACAGGGCACTCAACAACCTTACGATCAAGAACAAGTACCCACTGTCACGGATCGATGACATATTTGATCAGTTGAGTGGAGCTAGGGTATTCTCGAAGATTGATCAGAGGTCAGGCTACCATCAGGTGAAGGTGAAAAGGGAGGATATCCCGAAGACAGCATTCAGGACGCAATATATGGCCAGTTCGAGTTTATGGTGATGTCGTTTGTGTTGGCCCATTGGTTATGGTCAAACCTAATTTTAATAATTGATCAAACTCTGTCTCGATATAATTACAAGTCAACTCAGATGTTTACCTACGATATTTTGGACACTGCTCAACAATGGATATTTACTATGTTCAAGACCGAAGCTATTTCGAAGCTGTTTGCCATTCAGAATGTACTTCCTGTTACGCTATGTGATTTTTAATTTTATTGAGTCTAGGAATACATTGTACACAGAGTCGTACTGGCAAATAGGCTATCTGAAAACTTTTTCCAAAACCATTCTATTCTTTTACAAATGACCGACATTTTTGAAAAATATTCTTTTTACAAAAAGCTTCTGAAGGATTTTTTAAAAAGCCAAAATTTATTTTCTCAAATGAACTGGCAGAACCCTAGCAGAACTTGGCCAGAGTTCGGCCATTCGGAACGTTAGTAAACGTTGGGTTTTTGAACTTGGTCATCCTTCAGTTGCGGTTTGTTACAAAGAGTTCTGTCCGAATTCTGCCCGAATTCTGTCATAGTTCTGTCTTTGGAAAAAACTATAAATAGAGAAGTATTTGGATCATTTCAAATCACCAATTCACTTTCAATCTCTTCTTTTCTTGAGCTTACATTCTTCCAAAGAGTTCTAAAAAGCTTTCATTTTTAAATTCCAAGCCAGTTACAATCCTCTAGTCGATTTGCTAGTGCGGTACGGTCTAGAAATTTCAGAGCGATTGTAATCAGAGGCTTGATTGAAGATTCAACTCTTCATAATCGAACTTGGTCGAGTTCTTTGTATCAAAGCTCGCATCTGTAGAAGTTACAAGGACTTCGTATGAAAACTTGCGGGATTTTCCAATAGTGGATTCAACTGGAAGCTAGAGTTCTTCCGACTGGACTAGTCCTCACAAGAGGGAAACCAGTATAAATCTCGGTGTTTGCGTTTGCCTTCTGATCACTTTTAATTTCTGTCATTTACTTTTGTGATTATTATTATATCTATGATCTAACTGCTAACAAGTTTTTAATTAGCAATATTCTGCTGCCTACTCTATTCACCCCCCTCTAGAGTATTCTGCTTTACGATTTCGTTCCTACAATTGGTATCAGAGCAGGTTATACAGGTAAAGCAAGGTAAAATAGCAGTTATATTCATTTTTTATATAGATCACAGTATTACACATGGCAACTGTAAAATTCACAAGTGAAGGCCAAGCCATAAACAGACCTCCACTGTTTGACGGCACAAACTACACTTATTGGAAAACACATATGAGTTTCTTTCTGAAATCTCTTGATTTTTACTTATGGTCTGTAGTTATTGATCGCTATAAAAAGACACCTCGTATTAATATTGATGGTGTTTTAGTTGAAAAACCCCATGACAAATATACAGAGGAAGAAAAAAAAAAGGCCAGTCTTGACGCACGTACTATTAACACTTTATTTTGTGCTTTAGACAGAACTGAATTCAACAGGGTGTCTACTTGCACAACATCAAATGAAGTGTGGAAACTTCTCGAAGTAACCCACGAAGGAACAACACAAGTCAAGGAGTCAAAGATCAACAGACTTACTCAGGAGTATGAGGCGTTCAAAATGAAGCCAAGTGAATCAGTCACTCATATGTTTACAATATTCTTGGATATTGTAAATCCTTTGTCCCACTAGGCAAGGATTACAGTAACTATGAGAAGATTCGCAAACTTCTACGAGCCCTTACAAAGAACTGGATTCCAAAGGCTACAGCAATCATTGAAGGAAACGACCTCTCAACAATGTCTCTAGAAACACTCATGGGTAAGCTACTCACTTACGAGTTAGAACTTTAAGACTTTGAAGATGCTACACCAAAGGAGAAGTCAGAGAAGTCGATCGCTCTCAAGGCTCAACATAGAAGAACCATCGAAGATGATTTCGACGACAGCAACTCCGACTCTGAAGATCAAGCTCTTCTGGTAAGAAAGTTCAAGAAGTTCATGAGATTTAACAGGAGAACAAAAGACAGCAGTAGCAACAACAACAACGAGGAAGATCCTATTTGCTACGGATGCAAAAAGATAGGACACATGAAGAAAGACTGTCCAACAGCATCATCATCAAAGAAACATAGCAAATATGACAAAGGGTACCTGAAGAAATCGATATCAAGAAAGTATACCAACACAAGCATATGGCATGAAAGTGAAGCCAGCGACTCAGAAGATGAACAATCAGATGACACTGCAAATGTGTGCTTAATGGCTTGCGATCAGGTAATCATTAATCCTCTATTTGACCCTTATGATGATTTCACCTTTGAGCAACTAGGAGAGGCTTTCAGTGAACTATTAGATGATTACAGGAAACTGCGTAGCAAATATGAAACCTCTAAGAAGGTACTCAAAAAGTACAAAGGTGAAATAGGAAGACTTACCGACCTACTAGATCATGTTAGAGATAGTGACTCTTCAAATGAGTCTGGTGAGCTTTCTTCTATCAAATTATTATTACACGAGACTGTTAAGCTATCCGAAGAAAAAGACCAAACTATTATCCTGTTAAAGGAAGACCTATCTAAGGAGAGAAAGAGTCTCTAGTGTGCACAGGTCAGATTAGAATCACTCACATCTGACTAAACTAGATTATATGACACTTCTAAAAAGTTGAAAATTAGTTTAGAAAAACAGCATGAAGTTGCTGCTTCCTATTCTAACATGTATCAATTATCGAATCATCGAAACACGCCTAACACTGTCAGACCAAACCATACCAAGACTATGCCCAAGAAGACTAATAGGCATGCATTCTTCTATACTAGAAAACCAAAACCTACCAATCATGCACCTTACACTACATTCAACATTCAACATGCTAAATGTCATTATTGTGGCCTCATTGGTCATATATCTTCTGTATGTAGAATCAGAAAGCTAGTAGGTTTAAATGTTTATGCATGGATACCGAAAACTAACCAGTCAGGACCCTACAAGAAATAGGTACCAAAAGTTTTATCTGTAAATTGTTTTGTAGGTGGGACGCCCTTCACATGCTAGGAGCAAATGGATCCTCGACAGCGGTTGCTCACGGCACATGACCGGTGATGCTTCATTATTTGCAACACTATCGAAGTGGAATAAAGAATGATGCATCTTCTTCGGTAATAATTTAAGAGGGTACATAATCGGTATCGGTAACATTGGTAAGGCTCCCTATCCAGTGATTAAAGATGTTTGTCGTGTTACTGAGTTAAAACATAATCTGCTCAGCATACGCCATTTAGCTTATCATGGTTATGGCATTAACTTCGTACAAGATAAATGTACTATTATTGATAGTTCAACTGGCAGTACTATATTTGAACGTATTAGGAAAGACAATATATATGTATTCTATTTGTTGGAAGATGCTAACAATACAGGTAGATATTTGATGGCCAAAAGTATTGAGAGTCAACTATGGTATATAAGACTCGGTCATGCAAACATGGATACAATTTCAAGATTATCTATGAAGAAGTTGGTACGCGGCTTACCGGATATTTCTTTCAAGAAGGATACGATATGTAGTGAATGTGAAAAGAACAAAGCTAGCAAATCCGCATTCAAATCTAAGAACGCTGTAAGTACCACTAGACCTTTACAATTGTTGCATATGGACATATTTGGACCCAACAGAATTGCTAGTCTAGATGGTAAGTTATATGCATTTGTCATTATAGATGATTTTTCTAGATAGACATAGGTTTATTTTCTTGCACGCAAGAATGATGCATTATCAGAATTCGTCACCTTTTGCAAGAAAGTACAGAATGAAAAAGGGTTCATGATTACTCGCATTCGTAGTGATCTTGGCGGCGAATTTGAGAATACATAATTTAAGCAATTTTTTGATACACACGATTATCTGCATGAATTCTCTTGCCCTAGGACTCCACAACAAAATGGAGTTGTGGAACGTAAGAACAGAACTCTATCTGAAATGGCTAGTGTTATGTTAAACCAGTTTAGTCTACCTAGATATTTATGGGCTAAAGCTGTAAATATAGCATGCTATATTCTCAATAGGGTTCTAATTCGACCTATATCGAAGATCAGACTCCCTATGAATTATGGTTTGATAGAACACCAAATGTTTCTTATTTCAAAATCTTTGGTTGTAAATGCTTTATTCTTAATACTAAAGATAATTTAAGTAAATTTGATGAAAAGTCCGATGAAGGTATATTTTTAGGTTATTCAGCAAAGAGCAAAGGATATAGAGTCTTCAACAAAAGAACCATGATCATTGAAGAATCTATCAACGTTAAGTTTGATGAGCTAAATCAACACTTAGACGATGATAACAATGAAGACATAATCGTACCAAGTACAGCTACTGCAAAACCTTCACACAAAGATACAAAACCATCACATCAGGCATCAGATGAACCTCCAAGCAAAGAAGCCGAAACTAGCAATCTTGAGACTGCACCAAAAGAGATGAGATTCTTGGCTAGTCATCCAAAGGACTTAGTAATTGGTAAGATTACCAAGGGTGTAAGTACTCATTCCTCTAATAAAGATATAGCTTATTGTGTTGCTTTTGTCTCGCAGTTTGAACCCAAAAATATTGATGAAGAATGTAGTGATAATTTTTGGTTAGATGCTATACAAGAGAAATTAAACCAATTCGAACGGAATCAAGTTTGGGAACTTGTTCCCAAGCCTATTAATCATCCGGTCATTGGCACCCGATGGGTATTTCGAAATAAACTGAATGAGAATGGTTTAGTGACTCGTAATAAGGCTCGACTTGTAGCTCAAGGATATAATCAGAAAGAAGGTATCGACTACGATGAGACTTATGCCCTAGTTGCGAGATTAGAATCTATTCGCATGTTATGTGCATTTGCATGTTTTCATAATTTTAAGTTATTTCAAATGGATGTCAAAAGCGCATTTTTAAATAGTTATATAAAAGAAGAGGTTTATGAAGCTCAACCACCCAGTTTTACTGATTTCAAATTTTCTGAATATGTTTTCAAGTTGAAGAAAGCTTTATACGGTTTGAAACAAGCCCATCGTGCTTGGTACGATCGTCTAAGCACTTTTCTACATGATAACGGTTTTTCAAAGGTAAAGGTTGACACTACTTTGTTTATAAAATCTTTGAATAATAATAATCTTTTGATTCAAGTCTATGTCGATGATATTATCTTTGGATCTACTGATAAATCTCTTTGTCAAGAATTTTCTAAGTGTATACAGAATGAGTTTGAGATGAGCATAATGGGAGAGCTGAAATTCTTTCTCGGACTGCAAATCAAACAAACCAACAATGGGACGTTCATAAATCAAGCAAAGTACACAAAGGATCTATTAAAGAAGTTCGACATGGAAGCAGCAAAACCACTTAGCACTCCAATGGCGACTTCAACCAAGCTTGATATTGATGAACAAGGCAAACACGTCGATATACGTAAGTATCAAGGTATGATCGGTAGCTTACTGTATTTAACTGCTAGTCGACCAGACATAATGTTTAGTGTTTGCTTATGTGCACGTTTTCAAGATAATCCTAAGGAATCGCATTTGTGCGCAGTTAAGCGTATCTTCCGATACCTTAAAGGCACTTCTTCTGTCGGCTTATGATATCCCAAAACTACGTCGTTTGACCTAACTGGCTATTCCGATGCTGATTTTGTCGGATGCAAAGTAGATAGAAAAAGTACCAGCGGCACATGTTATTTCCTAGGAAAAGCTCTAGTCTCTTGGTTTAGTAAAAAGTAAAATTCTGTTGCATTATCAACAACCGAGGCTGAGTATATCGCCGCAGGACGTTGTTGTGTACAAATTTTGTGGATAAAACAAACCTTAGAAGACTATGGATTGCATTTTTCACACATACCCATTTTCTGTAACAATACTAGTTCTATTAATTTGACTATGAATCCAGTTTGTCATTCTTGTACTAAACATATCAAGACTCGACATCACTTTCTCAGAGATCATCAACAAAATGGAGATATAGACCTTGTATACATAGACACAAAGAATCAATTAGCTGACATACTCACAAAACCTCTAGCGAAAGATCGTTTCAATTATTTACGTCGAGAATTAGGCATTTTAGATGTCAATAATATTAATTAATTTTGTTTTATTAATTAATTTATTCGATACTCAAAAACTATTTTCGAGACAAGCCCAAAAGAGTCTGTATGTCACCACGACTACGGTCGAAGCGAAGCGATACTTAAGAGTTTTCCGGTGAACCTCCGTTAGCTGGGACAGTACTCCTACAGCTAATCTGAGACAGATGTTGAGTAAAGAATATTAATTTATAAAATAATATTAATTATATTATTTTGAGATTTAAAATTACTAAACTATGAATTAAATATTTGAAACGAATTAATGAAAAAGAAAGTGGCCTCATTTGAATTTTTTTATATATATTGCTAGGCAACCCTTGGCGAATTCGGCCCGAGTTCGGTCCGACTTCGGCGAGAGTTCGTCTGGGTATATATATGTACCAGCACGAACTCGAGACTTCCTTCTTCTTCATTCTTCCCCACATCCTCATAATAGCAGCCTCCGCGTCTCCAAACCCTAGCTTTTCTCCATCCTTGTTCTTCAAATCTGTGTGGAGTTTCTCGTCTAAACTTTGGATTCGTGCGGAGACCGTCATCTTCTACAACATATCCAATTCTTGGAAGGTATAATCCCTTCTCTCCACCACTTTTCAATACTTAGAGTTTCTAGAAAATTTTAGGAAAGAAAGCCTAAGTTCAATCCCTTCAAGAGGAAGAAGACCAATGCCAGTGAAGAGGCATCGTCTTCAGATCCGCATACGGATTACCTCTTTTCTTCGGTCCAATCGGACGATGGTGCGTCAGACGAGTTTTACTTTAAAACTTTTGATCAAGATTTATTATGGTACGCCGATTTTATCATACGTACTATTTACATCGGATCGCCGATTAAATGGACTGTCTTTCCGGATCACCGCCCTTACTTTGAGGTATTAGGGTTACAATATTTTGTCACTTTACAATTCTCCATTGCCACTTCCATTAGATTATTCTATTATAATTTTGGGTTAGACACTTTTACCGCGAGGACACATGTCGGAGGAATTGATATCGAATTCACTGATGAAACGTTAGTAGAAATCTTTGGTATCCCAAACGAAGGTGTCCCGCTCGATGACATCACTGATTTTGATTTTTTCGATGGCATGACACTCGTTAGTTTCAAGAATGAGCTTTGTGCGCCCGCACGCGCTCGTCCTGAAAAGTTCAAGGCTAATAACTTGAACTTGTTTAACTACGAATTACATCGCATCATCTATTCCATCTTACTTCCGAAATCCAGTTCTAAAGATGATGTCATTGCACTTGAGCTTTCTGCTCTTTATCATATTCTTAAGGGGATTCCTTTTTCTGTCCCTAAGACTATCATCCAGATGATGGGTAGATGTCGCGGGAGAGATCGCAATCTATCTTATGCGATGCTTATTCTATGCATCTTTCAGAGATTTGATATTGACCTATCTACTTGTACTGTCGACCCCTAGCCCAAGTTTCTCAAACTCTCTCGTCGCAGCATTGCCACTGTTCCTCCACCTACTGCACCTACTCCTCCTGCACCTACTCCCACAGCTCCCACAGCACCTGTTCCTCCTTATTCTTACCCTATGACATTTGAGGGTATACATCAGCACTTATTAGATCTGTAGTCTTTTTATGTTAAGACCTCTAGGGAACACGAGTTCCGTGATGTGACTCGGTTCCAGGCGATTGCCAACTCATTCGCCGATTTGAGGTTTGCGCAGACGGGCCATTCTGCTAGCTCTCTACCTCGAGACCCTTCTGTTTCTGGCTACCGCATTGACGACGAGGCGGTCTACTCTCTGTTCCAGCCAGGGAACGCCTATGATTGGTATCATACTGCTTGTGCCCCTCCTCGAGACTATGTCAGTGAGTTTTATGCTGGTGCCACTCCTCACACTTCTGGCGCTGGTACTTCTAGAGCTGGTCCTTCTGGACATGCTGGAGCTGCAGCTGACGTTGATGATGAGGATGATGATGATTTTTGAGATTTTAGATATTAAGACTGTTACTTTTGTCTTATGTTTACTTGGAAATGCTCCGACATTCCAAGATTTTATCAGTACTCTTATTTTTATTATCAGCACTTTTCTTTATTATGTGACTATTCATAGACATGGTTTTAATTATGCCTCGGTTTTGGCATCTTAGTCTATTTTTTGGCACTTTATTTGTTTCAGTATTATTCTCGCACTTTATTAAATATTGCCTGTGACAAATACATGTCTGTGTTATTCAATAGTCTATCTGTTTCTCTTACTATATTTACTGTTTATACCATGCCTGTCATTATTATCTATTTTTATTATGTTTCTTCACTGTTTGTTACTTATGTATTGATTGCGGAAGAGCTTTCTCTTTTGCAATTATTTTGCTAAGTGACAACGGGGAAGAAATAAGGATCTAACATTTTCGTGAATACAGGTTATAAACAATTTCTTTTAACTACTATTTTGAATTGATTCCAGCTTAGATGTTATATCGGCAAGGTTTGTCAATTATTAAAATGGAGAAGATTGTTGGCCCATTGGTCGTGGTCAAATCTGATTTTAATAATTGATCAAACTCTGTCTCGATATAACTGCAAGTCAACTCAGATGTTTACCTATGACGTTTTGGACACTGCTCAACAGTGGATAATTACTATGGTCAAGACCGAAGCTGTTTCGAAGCTGTTTGCCATTCAGAATGTACTTCCTGTTATGCTATGTAATTTTTTTTTATTGAGTCTAGGAATACATTGTACACCGAGTCGTACTGGCAAATAGGCTATCTGAAAACGTTTTTCAAAACCATCATATTCTTTTACAAATGACCTACGTTTTTGAAAAACATTCTTTTTACAAAAAGCTTCTGAAGGATTTTTCAAAAAGCCAAAATTTATTTTCTCAAATGAACTGGCAGAACCCCAGCAAAACTCGGCCAGAGTTCGGCCAGAGTTTGGCCATTTGGAACGTTAGTGAACGTTGGTTTTTGAACTTGGTCATCCTTCAGTTGCGGTTTGTTACAAAGAGTTCTGTCTGAATTCTGCCTGAATTCTATCAGAGTTCTGTCTTCGGAAAAACTATAAATAGAGAAGTATTTCGATCATTTCAAATTACCAATTCACTTTCAATCTCTTCTCTTCCTGAGCTTACATTCTTCCAAAGAGTTCTAAAAAGCTTTCATTTTTAAATCCTAAGCCAGTTACAATCCTCTAGTCGATTTGCTAGTGCGGTACGGTCTAGAAGTTTCAGAGCGATTATAATCAGAGGCTTGATAGAAGATTCAACTCTTCGCAATTGAAGTTGGTCGAGTTCTTCGTATCAAAGCTCGCGTCTGTAGAAGTTACAAGGACTTCGTATAAAAACTTGCAGGATTTTCCAATAGTGGATTCAAATGGAAGCTAGAGTTCTTCCGACTGGACTAGTCCTCACAAGAGAAAAACCAGTATAAATCTCGGTGTTTGCATTTGCCTTCTGATCACTTTTAATTTTTGTCATTTACTTTTGTGATTATTATTATATCTTTGATCTAACTACTAACAAGTTTCTAATTAGCAATATTCTGCTGCCTACTCTATTCACCCCCCTCTAGAGTATTCTGCTTTATGATTTTGTTCCCACAGTTTGGGTTGACTAACATCCCGACGGTATTCATGAACTTGATGAACAAGGTGTTCCACCAGTACTTGGACAAGTTAGTGGTGGTGTTCATCGATGATATCTTGGTGTACTCGAAGACCGCAGAGGAGCATGAGGAGCATTTGAGAGTGGTTCTGGAGACTCTCATGAAGGAGGAGCTTTATGGTAAGCTTTCAGAGTGTGAGTTCTTCCTGAATCGAGTTGACTTACTGGGTCATATTGTGACTGAAGATGAGATCTCAGTTGACCTAAGGAAGATCACGACAGTTGAGGTGTGGATTACACAGAGTTCAGTTGCGGAGATCAGGAGCATCTTGGAATTGGCAAGCTACTACAGGAGGTTCGTTCAGGATTTCTCCCAGGTTGCAGAGCCATTGACTAGACTGACCCAGAAGGACGCAGAGTTTATCTGGTCAGAGGAGTGTCAGGTCGCTTTTGATAAATTGAAGAAGTGGTTGACGAAAGCTCCGATTATGACATTGCCATCAGGATCAGGCGGGTTTACTATCTATATGACGCCTCGGGGAAGGGTTTGGGTTGTGTCTTGCAGCAGCATGGGAAGGTAATTGCCTATGCTTCCAGGCAGTTATGTCCGTATGAAAAGAAATACCCTACCTATGACTTGGAGTTGGCGGCAGTTATCTTTGCTCTGAATTTGTGGAAATACTATCTATACGGAGAGCGTGTGGAGATCTTCACAGACCATAAGAGCTTGAAGTATGTGTTTATACAGAAGGAGCTCAACATGAGGCAGCGTAGATGGTAGGAGTTGATGAAGGACTTCGACATTGTACTGCAGTATCATCCAGGAAAGGTCAACATGGTTGCCAATGCTTTTAGCAGATATTCGACACCCATGTGTTTGACGGTAGATCGTCACTTACTAGCAGATCTGGCGAGCCTGGGGATCGAGGTGCTAATGCCAGGAGTGGAGATGCAGATGTGGGGTCTACAGATTCAGTCGAACTTGATAGAGAGGATCAAGTCGACTCAGTTAGACGATGTTGCTCTACGGTACATCCGAGAGCAGGCTCGAGCATGATTGGTGGATGAGGAGTTCACCATTGCAGAGGATGGCGCATTGAGGCACGATTCCAGACTGTGTGTGCCCAGCGGAGAGCTTCAGGAGCAGGTTATGCAGGAGGTCCACCGATCTCAGTACTCTATGCATCCAGGTGCTAACAAGATATATAGGGATCTGAGGAAGCATGTATGATGGTGTAGGATGAAGCAGGAGGTAGCATGCTTCGTCGCTAGATGTTTGGTTTACCAACAGGTAAAGGCAGAGAGGCAGAGGCCAGGAGGTTTGTTACAGCCGTTGCCCATTTCGGAGTGAAAGTGGGAACACATCACGATGGACTTTATTTTGCGATTGCCGCGTACGCTAGGAGAAAAAGACGCGATTTGGGTCATCGTAGATAGGTTGACCAAATCTCACTTTTTGCCATTTAAAGTGGGTTTGTCTACCGAGAAGCTAGGAAAGATGTATATACGATAGATTGTCAGGGTTCATGGAGTTCCGGTAAGCATTATCTCGAATAGGGATAGTCACTTTACTTTCCATTTCTGGCGGAGTCTACGGACTAGTTTGGGCACTCAGCTCAAGTTTAGTACTACATATCTCCCTCAGACGGACAGACAGTTAGAGAGGACTTTTCAGACACTCGAGGACATGCTGCGGACTTGTGTCTTGGATTTTAGAGGTTTCCGGGAGGACCACCTGATGAAACTGAGGATTCCCAGGACCCTTTCTTTGGTGTGCGTATTGATCGATAGAAAGTTAAAAAAATCTAATACATGTTCTAACCCTACATAGACGGAAACTAGGGTTCACGAATTATACCTGCGATGGAAAGGAGACAAGTAGTTCCTGGCAATCTCGAACGGACGACCCCAAGATCTTCTGCACGTATTCCTTCCTCGAGTTGGACATCGTGTGGGCGACGATCTCCCAACCTTTTCTTCTCCTTGGCAGCCCTCTCTTTCTCTCCTTACGTAAATCATGAATTTAGAGAAAGTATTTGATTTTTGATCAGTAATCTGGCGGCCATAGAATAGAGGATATATATGGCTACGACAGGGACCATGAGGAGAAATTATGGTTAGGCCTCCTAACGGATCTGGATATCCCGTGTTCAGCCCGAACACACAATCCAGGCCCATTAACAATAGCTCGGTTCACTAATGAGCTATTGTTGCACTACCTCTCTAATCCCAAATTTGTTTGTGGGCTCCTTTTATTATATGCTCGTTTGGCTCATCATGTTAAGATATCGTATGTCCGTCGATCAAAATAAGTTACTGACAACTATATTGATTCGACATCTTTTATCCTTAAGTAGTACCGCTCAACTTTATTTATCATGTCGGATATAATCCACCAGCAGGGTTTACATGACAATCCTTATGGGCTCCTTAAGGGGACATCATCAACCCGATGTATCGGGACATGGATTCCATTTATGATCAACAGCCCATCATACATACAATGTTATTATCCAATTCATAGAGGTTGTTGATCCATAATGAATCTCACTCTTTTATGAGTCAAAGTAATGCACACTGCATATACATGTCTGTTATTATATCTGGATTAAGTGCACAAGCATCCATAATAACAGAGGTGTTTGTTCTCTTATGTAGTCAGTACAAAGAGAACAACCTCAAGTGGTCATGTTCAATACACACAAAGTGTACTAGTGTAAACCTATAGTCAAGATAGACTAATACCAGATTACACTACAACCTTTCCAATAGATTGTCCAAGTCCATCTAGGTTGTGAACTATTTATATACTCCATAGGAAACTGATAATATGATCTTCTGTGTGACACCATACACCATATTATCTACAATATAGAATATTAGACATTTGCATTAACACTTGCAACAAATACAATATGCAAACATTTGCCCATATGATTCTCATTCAAAATTTAAGGAAATAAGGTTACTACAAAAGTGATACTTTTAGTATATAACCCTAACAATCTCCCACTTATACTCAAAGTATTGCTTTTCAGTATACTGTTACAAATCTTCCACTTATACTTAAAGCCATGCTGCTACACATCTGACTCCCATTCCCTCAACATAACTATCAAAAGCCTCAGCTGGTAAGCTCTTTGTAATGGGATCAGCTAGGTTGTCGGCTGATGTTATCTTGATCATGACAACTTTCTTTTTCTTTACGAAATCTCGTATTAGGTGGTACTTACGCTCAATGTGTTTGCCTGTCTTATGGGCTCGTGGTTCCTTCGAGTTTGCAACTGCACCACTATTATCACAATAAAGTGTAATAGACTTAGGCAAACTAGGTACCACATCCAAGTCCAATAGAAAGTTTCTGAGCCAAATCGCGTCTTTGGCTGCCTCAGAGGCTGCCACATACTCGGCTTCCATGGTGGAATCAGCAATACATTTTTGCCTGATACTTCTCCATACAATGGCTCCACCTTCCAAAGTAAACACATAAGCTGAGGTAGATTTCCTGGAATCCCTATCTGACTGAAAATCTGAGTCTGTATACCCCAAGAGAACTAAACTATCTACCTGGTAAACTAGCATATACTCTTTAGTCCTTTTCAGATACTTTAAAATATGCTTTACGGTAGTCCAGTGCTCTTATCCTGGGTTAGACTGATATCTGCTGACCATGCCTACGGCAAAGCAAATATCTGGTCTCGTGCATAGCATTGCATACATTAAGCTTCCTAGTGTTGAAGCATAAGGAACTGCCTTCATGTTCTCTATCTCTTTAGGTGTCCTCGGACACTGCTCCTTTGATAGAGCAATTCTATGTCTAAAAGGTAAGAAACATTTCTTAAAATTTGCATACTAAAACGAGTTAGTACAGTATCGATATAGGAAGCTTGGGATAAGGCCAACATCCTTTTCTTGCGATATCGTAGAACTTTGATCCAGGGATGTGACCTACTTCTCCCAAGTCCTTCATAAGATGCGCGAGCGATACCCATATCTTTTGGACCTTGAGGTATGATTTTTTATCCTTCTCATCAGCTTAGTTTCACCTTTCAATTTCGAGGACAAAATTCTTTTAAGGAGGGTAGACTTGTCACTACCACATTTTTGACTTAAGAGTATTTTGGTCATTTTAACTTTTTGTAAAATTGAATTTTTATTAATTAAATATGTGCTAATTATGTAATTAAGCCTTAACCTAGAAGTTAACCTCATCTAGATATGACCATGAAACTAGAAATTACTTGAGAATCTTCTAAGCTAAGTGCCAAGAATAGAAATATCTAGATATTGTATAATTAGGATATTTTGGTTAGATTTTGGTAAAGGAAACCTAGTTTTGTTTTGAGCCTTTGATTGATCTTGATTTGTATAGGGAGAAGCTTAGCCACATATCTAGCTTTTTGCCTAACCCTAATTCCTACCTATATGGCCGGCCACAATGAGAATTCCCCCTATAAATAGCAACACATGAGTTCATCTTGCCTCTTTTAATACCTACAAGAAACCCTAATCTAGTTTTTCCCCAATTTATTCTATTTAATCCAGATTGATCCCAAATTGATTCAAATCAATTGCATCACCATCCCAATAGTAGAGGAGGCTTGCTAGCAAGGTTTGAGGACCATTGAACCATAGCAAATTAGTAGAGGAGCTCATTTCTAGGTTTTTACATTGAGATTGAACTCTCAATAGGTAAACCTCTCTAAACACTCTAAAATTATGATTTTTCTTCATAGATGCATAAATCTAGGTGTCATACCCCTGTAGACCAAGTTTGGTAGGACCTCGTGTCCATTTGGTATGCGTATCGGACACGTGTCGGTATTTATAGATAGGTGTTTGATGAAATGCCCAAGTGAACTGTTTGTTTGTAATTTCTAAAACTATTTACATGATTTGATAGACCTATATGTGAGGAACACAAAACCCTAACTTTGAGCTAGATTTTGTGTCATGTTCGTGTCCAAATTGGACACGCACGTGCTGCACGAGACCTCTTCCTGTGTCCAGCTACCCCATTGTTGTTTCTCTCGACACAGACCAAATGGACACGCGCCACTTGGTGGACACCTTAGGGCAGTGACTGACAGGTCATCCCTAAAGTCTCATGACCTATCGTGTCGTATCGGATACAAATTCATTCGTGCACTAGTTTTGTGCACAGACTATGTACACGAATTTTGCTCTCTGATACGGCTTTTGACTCAGACACAGACACGTCTTGGAATCGATACAGGGTGTCGCTCTCTAACCATAGACCCCATCTACCTATGGCCATGTGCACGAGACCTCACGAGTTATGTGTCGTGACCTGGGTTGATCGACATGGCTGCACGAGCCTGTGCACATACAGTTTATGATACATGTTTTTCTGATTGGACACCTCTTGTCTAGTTTTTGGACACGTAGATGCCCCCTAGCATGTACACATTTGTGTTTAACCAATATGCACTTAATCTCCTATTTAAACTTGTGTATTAACATATTAAATGGATTTGCATTTGGGTCACTACTGAAAGGAGTAGATATTTGGGTTTGAGATATTTCCAGTTTTGCATACATGTTAGTTTGCAGTAATGTTAATCTGGACATGTTGTTTTGGCTTAGGTATTTGATCATATATGCATGATTGTTATAATATGTAATTCCATACTGAACAGTTAAACTGAAAACTGAGTATTGAATGTACATGATGTGTCGGTTCATGGTATCTTAATGTTTCAATTGAGACATGTATAATA
>JANAVB010039219.1:19700021-19745021 GCA_029216955.1 Iris pallida
TGTTATTATATATAATATTATATATATATATATATATATATTATATATATAGATTATATATTATATAAATAAATAATATATATATATATATATATAATATGTATATATATTATATATAGTGCTGTGATACAGTTTGTGTGCCTTGTTAGCTATTATTATGAAGTCGAATCCACCTAGGGAAGGTTCCTATGGGTTCAATGAGTGTTCTTAACCTTGAAATTGGTGAAGAATAGTTTTATCCAACTTGTGTGTCCCTCTTTTGGAGAACTCCAAATTTGACACGGAATGATGAGTCAAACACGATCTCATAGCAAGCTGCTCTTCTATGGATCTCCTTGTGCTCTACAATGCTCTAGGCCTTCATGATGGTGAAGATGAGTGGAATTGGAAGAGGATTGAGGAATAGGTAGAAAATGGGTTTGCTTGGAAAGAAGAAGCTTTAGAAAAATGAGGCTAATGAGTGAAATAGAATGAATTGATGAATCCCAAATTAGAAATTATCTCTTATAGTAAGAGTTTTGGTCATGCCAAAATATCAAGTTTGCCCCTCTCCATTTGTCATAAATGGAATCTAATTAACTAAAAGAAGGAATCTCTACAACTAAAAGGAATATTCCTTTTATGACAACTAAATTAATTCTAATTGCTAAAGTCATAACTAACAATAACTAGCACTAATACTAGCAAAAATCTAATTGGCTAGCCACTGACACTAATATAATTCTACGCAACCATTAATATAAATAATATTAAAATAATCAATATATAAAATTAACAAATACCTTTATGTTAGAAAGTGGTAGTTACAATAGTCGTTCTTGAGTTTGAGTCAAAGTTATAGAAAAGATGGAAGTGCACAGGACAGTAGGTCGCTGAGGCAGCCCCAGTGAAGGGAGGTACAGTATGTAATGAAAGATGAGGAATGGTTCAAAGCATGTTGAGTTGAGTTGTGTCTTACATTATCATTGGACAACTTCCATAAGGTATTGGTTCCTCGAACGATCTCGGGGCACTGGGTTCGTGTCGCCTAGAAGAAATTATAGATATTGCGAGCTATATGGCATGCGGCTGACTACTGAGCGAGCGCTGATACGAGTATTTTTGAACCTTCGGGGGAGACAGTGCCTCTCACGAAGCTTTTTTGTCTTACATTTAGTCCGAGATGGCTTATGGTGCCAGTGACTTTCATATAGTTTGAGTCGGTTTGATAGCGACAATCTGCATGCATGCTTAGAATAAGTCAAGAAGTATATGCACGATACAATGAGTCAAGATATGGGTACACGAATATGGAACCTAAGATCTGGCTATAGTAGAACACGTGCTTCGACACAAGATATGGTGTCGTGTTCTAAGTCATCACTAAGTTCACAAGTCTATGATTGAGCAAGTTGCACGATCAAACGGAGGAAGGCCAAAGGCGAGTATTGAGTAAATTGTACTAAGTTGCAAGTTACGGCCTCGATGTAGTAAAATGAATGGGTTTTGTGGCACGATTATGTTGTTGTGTCACAAAGCAGACCATGAGTATATCTTAAAAATGATCCTAAGATAAGATTAAAAGACCACAAAATAATAAGTTGCACTTACTTAAATTGTGTTGGTTTTATATGAGTTAGGAGATACTTTCCACCCTCCACCAGTTTGTAATACAGGCTACAGGTACTTGCTCGTTGAGACGGAGCTCGCTTGGATGCATTGAGGCAGGGACTTCCTCGGCGTTTGAGACGCGACCACATTGGAGTCTTCATCTATACGGTACATAACATATGGACATCGCCTTCCAGTTTTTCAAGTTGTAAGCCATCGTGCAAGAGTGATTGTAATTAAGAGAAGAGAAAGAGAGCTGAGTGTTTTTATTCAAAGAAAGTGAGCTTGAGTGACTTATAATCTTGGCTTCACGCCTTTGTAATCTTATTTCCAATATCAATAAAGAGTATATATCAGTTTGTACATGTCTTTGTAATTTAACTTTTGCTTGGGACTTCTATACGACGACCCCATCTCTAAGCTATTGCATCGGCCGTTATGGTATTCGGCTTGTGCGAGCGCTACCTAGGCTCGTGCAGCATCACGCCCAATCAAGGACAATTGATTCTGCGAAACCGGGTGTGACAGTATCATTGATGTCAACAAGATCCCAGTTGTAGAGGAGGTGATACGTATGGCAGCTAGCTTTGACGTGGTGGTCTGGAAGATGACGGAAGATACAAATCAACTCTGAGATCGGAGAGTGACAAGGAGGAGCAAAAACTCTGTCGTGGGGCGACAGGAGTCCAGTTGAGAAGCCATGAGGGTCAGTACCTCTCATCAGACTGGAGGGGAAGAATGTTAAGTCCAGTCTGGATGACAGGGACCGAACTCGGCCTAATTCGGTCCCTAGCCGAGTTTAGATTGAACTCGGGATTTTATGATAGAACCTTTGGCAGGGTCCAAATCGAACTCTGGCCGAGTTCAGTTCAGTCAATGACTGATGAGTTTTGGGTTTTCGTCAACGTTGATGGTTTCGTATAGAGGGCCAGATTTATTTATGTTGGGCTATTTTAGGGTTTTCTATGACATAAAATAATTTTCTTAAGGTAATTATATGCGTTGAGGGTAGAGGCATAGGTGGAGCACACATGAAAGATTCGAGGGTGCTTATCCACATAAAACTAAGAGAAAGACCGTACTTTGCTCTTAGGGCTCGTCATTTTGGACAATAGGAAGAGGAGATCTGTGTGGAAAGTTGTCATCTTCGTACAGGGAGATCACAACGAGTTACTTTATTGTAATCTTTTGTTTCCTTCTTTACTTCAGTGAAGGGGTTTAACCTTTGGGCAAAGGGTTCAACAAGTTTGTGTTCAATCTTGTACTTTAAATTAAGGTTATTGATTGGGATTTATGTAGGTGAGATGGTTACCGAAAATACTATGTACTCTTATATGCTTGGTACTTGCACTTGATGGGTGGTTGGTTATCTCATGTAGATTGACCTAAGTTTCCATTGTAGTCATTTTCAGATACGGTATCGGTGCTTTCAGTCCCAACATTAAGATCTTCGACATGTTCCTTATGGAGATGGAAGAGAAAAGTCCTTTGGTGTTGAAGAATTGGGTCTCGCTCGCTAATATGTTATCTCCTACGTATGGGGTGCAACCATTTACATTTTAGTTAGGTCTATGCAATAAGAGGTTGTTTGGTTGCTTGAAAGTGTAAGGTAGTGTAAATGTCAATTTTGTTTGGTGAAAGTGGCATAGTATACTTTTGAGTTTCAGCTAGTTTTTTATCTGTTGAAAGTGACTTTCAATATATGGATAGATATTATTTTGTAATTTGGATGGAGCAAAATTCATACTTCCGTGTTTGGATTGCTACAAGATAGTAAAGTAAAATGTGCACAGAACAAAATTAATTATGTAATAGAATTAATAATTAATTAAACTATAATTTAACTTCTTTCTATTTTTTATTTACTAAAAATAATTATTTAATTATAATAACACTAATCATTATTATATCTATATGTTAACAGGGCCAGCCCAGGTGTTGGGTGCCCTAGCCAAAGCTAAATTTGGTATTCCTTTGCCCTTGACTCCAAAAGAAGTTATCAAAAAATTGATGACGAATAAGATTGGCAACGACGTGGAAGTCTCCGGTTCTAGGGTGTCATGGATCTCGGATTCCCTCTCCTCGAGCTACTCGAAACCTTCTAAGTGGGAACTCAAAATATGGGCCAGATGTATTGCTAATTCAACTGACAGTGAAGAGTTGGGGTGGACCGCAGAGGCTCTATTGGAGTTGAGATGGGTACTTAGGGGTATGGAAGGTTGCCCTAACCGGGGGGTTGCCCAAGCTTGATGTCTTGTCCGACTTACCCTAGGGACGACCCTATATGTTGATAATATCAACATCTCTCTCCTCTCATTTCTATGGAGATGGTGTTATGCTTGATAACATCCCCGGCCCTCTCATTTCTTCGTCCCCATTTATCTATTCAAAGCAAATTTAGTTTCATTTATACTAGTTATTGTTGGGCGTTCCTATCTTAAGGAGGAGAATTTAAATTCATGCCTTAAACGATAAAGACATGGTTTAAACATGGAGTTTAAATTGGAAAGGTGGTTGGAGTTTTTAACAGATTTGATTATTTTAAATCTAGGTGTATCTTTGTTTAAATGTGAATAACCTCTCATTCAACTTGTATCAAGCATATATATATATATATATATATATATATATATATATATATATATATATGTATCTCGTAAGGAATACAAAAAATTTCATTAGAATAGAGAGGGAGAGAGAGTTGTGTATTCGAGAGAAGAAAAAAGGTTTCTCTTGAAGTGTGGTGAATCTTCTACAGCGGTAGAAAGTGTAAACCAAAAATTGATAGTGGATTTTTCCTGGACAAGGTCCGTGGATTTTACTCTTCGTCTTGAAGAGGTTTTCCACGTACAAACTCCAGTGTCTCTTGTCTCCTTTTATTTTAATATCTGCTTGTGTTTGTTTATTTGTTGTTACACATAGGAGACAGTTAGAGGCTTTTATCTTAACAAGTAGTATCAGAGCTTGGTTCGTTATCGTGTGCAAGCCATGGAACATAACACAAGTAGTATAGTGAGTATCAATAGGAATATTTAGACGGTATGGAAATTGAAGATGGAAGATCTGCTTACTGCAAAGACCAAGTCGAGCCGATTAAGAATGACGAAAAAAAAGTCAAAAAAAGATGTTCGAGTCAGATTGGAAGAAGCTTGATCGGAAAGCCCTCGAATATATTCGTCAATGTTTGAACGATTGTGTCTATTATCATGTTTTGGTAGAAACATCTACATATTCTCTTTGGAAAAAATTGGAATACCTTTATGAGAGAAAGACGGCGGGGAATAAAGCTTTCTTAATTAGAAATCTTATTAATCTAAAATACAAAGAAGGTAAGTCTATTGCTGAACATCTGAATGAAGTCCAAAGCATTATTAATCAGTTGTCTACAATGAAGATGAATTTAAAAGATGATATGCAAGCTTTATTGTTGCTCAGTTCGCTGCCAGAAAGTTGGAAGACATTGGTTGTGTCTCTAAGAAATTCTGCCATAGACGGTATCAGGACAATAAATCTCGTTAGAAGCAGTCTATTGAATAAGGAGATAAGAAGAAAACCCTCGGGTTCGTCGAAATCAGAGGTTCTTGTTACAGAAAATTAGTGAAGAAATAAAAGTAAGAATTCTCACTATCATGGTTGATCCATAAGTAAATCCAAGACAAGAAATGATATAAAGTGCTTCTATTGTAATAACGTTGGTTACTACCGAAGTGAATGCAAAAAATATAACAAGGATCAACTGAACGTAAAAGATAATGGGAAGCAGGAAAAGGATATTGTAGCCCTTGCAACAGATGGGGATACCATTTCTGTCTTTAATTGTGAAGATGGTTGTTTGACTATTACATGCCATGATACAAACAGGGTAGTTGACATGGGCGCTTCGTATCATGCTACTCCTCATAGAGACTTCTTTCTTTCATACAAGACTGGTAAACTTGGTGTTGTGAGAATGAGAAACAGTGGTGTTTTTGAAATTGTCGGCATAGGTGATATAAGTATTGAGACTAATACGAGTAATACAGGTTGCATGTTGTTTGTGTTTTTGCCTTTGGACCAGTGTAAAATAGTCCCACATTGGCTACACCACCAAGTGGGTATCTCAATATATTTCTTTGCATGTGTTGAGGTGTGCAAATGGGGTATGGTAGGGCACATGTGGGTGCATGTGCGAGTATTTACCTAGAAGGAAAAAAGATTAACTCCAACAAGGAAGCAAGTTGCTTTTTGTCATTCGGACTCGGACACAGGTGTAGTAACGAGATGTAAAGCACTATACTCTAGAGGGGGGTAAATAGAGTAGGGAGCGGAAATTAGCTATTAAAATTTGTTAGTAGCAAGATCACAGAAATATATCACAGATTTGGAAATTTAAAAATAGAGTGCAGAGAGCAAACGCAAACACAAGGATGTATATTGGTTTTTCTCTTGTGAGGACTAATCCAGTGGGATAAACTCCAACTTCCAGTTAAAATCCACTGTAAAAAATGAAAGTTTTCATGCGAAGTCCTTGCAACTTCTACAATGTAAGCTTTGATCCAAAATACTCGACCAACTTCAATTGTGAAGTGTCTATCTTCAATCAAGCCTCTGATACAATCACTCTAAAACTTCTAGACCATACCGTACTGGCAAACCGACTAGAAGATTGTAACTGGCTTGGAATTTGAAAATGAAAGCTTAGAAGGCTTTAGAATACCGTAGTAAGCTTAGAGAGAAGAGAAGAGAGAATAAATTGGTGTGTAGAAATGGTAAATATTATTCTCTATTTGTAGGTTTTCCAAAGAAAGAATTCGGGTAGAATTCTTTGAGAGAATCTCGGCAGATAACCGTTGCATCCGTAACTGCGGGGAGACTGAGTTTGAAAGCCAATGTTCTACTAATCGAACTCGGGCCAAATTCAGCCGAACTCGGTTTGAATTCTGTTGGTCCAGAATTGGTTTTGTTAGGGTTTTGCAAATCAGGTTTTGGGAGTTTTGAGAAGTCAAGCAGTTAGGAAATAGTTTGGGCTTTTGTAAGTAGGTTTGTTTTTAAAATGAAAAGGGTATTTTGAAAATATTTATGGGTAGCCTATTTGCCAATACGACTCGATGTACATTGTACTTCTAGACTCAATAATTAGGAAAATATATTGATAATGACAATACAGACTCAATGGCAAAACGACTTCAAGTCTTGAACGGTAGCAGTAGCAGTTGAGCAGATCGTCCAAGTAGCCATTATACCGAAATAGGGTTAGATCAATTATTAAAATCAGGTTTGATCATAACCAAAAGGCCAACAATCTCTCCTATTTTGATAATTGATAAACCTTGACCGATATGACATCTTGATCTTGATTTGACCAAAAATATCAAAATTTTGTAAGGTACTGATCTGTATGTACTTGTACTGTTCTGTACTGTCTCGTCTTGGTAGAAATTATCCTAAAAAAGATGTTAGATCCTTTCTCTTCCGTTGTCATTTAGCAAAATAATTATAAAAAGAGAAGCTCCCATGTAATTTATGCATAAGAGACGAATGTTGAAGAAATACAGAAATAATATAAAGAAATAACGTAAAGTTCACAGGCATTTTTTGAAAGAAACATCAGCTTAGATATAGTGTTATGCATAAAATACAGAAGTGCATACCAGAAAGAAATAATATACCCTGAATATAGAAAATGGATAATAAAAATGTTTGAATACATCAACCCAGCATCTCAAAAATAGTCGAATAAGTAGTAAAAAATAAAAGTACTACTATCTTGGAATGTCAGAGCATTTCCAAGAACACATAGACATAAAGTGGAGTCTAATCAAATACCATCTAGACAAAATCCTGTAATGTCTGGATCAAATACTGATCATCTGCTAAACAGAATCATCATCATCGTGATCAGCACCGTCACCATGTCCAGAAGGACCAGTCCCTGTAGGGCCTAAAAATCAAGTTGCGCTCTGAACATACTAATCAGTGATCAAGTTGTGCCCCGAAGATCAGGTTGCGCCACTAATATGATGCTCAGAGAACAAGATGCGCCACTGATCAGGTTGTGCCTAATATCAGACTGTGCCCAGTCTTATTGTACCAAAATTTACGTGACGTCTGACACTTAATAGCCATCATTACTTGACAGTACTAACGACTGACACCACAGTGAACGAGAAAAATCTCTTCGAATCTCATAAATTATGCTGCTCAATAAGAGTTGGTAGACAACTGTCCTGTACACTTCGTAAGTTGTACCTAGGTACAATCCAGACAAAATCTTTAGTTGCAGCTAGGGACAATCTGATGACATCTGCTCAAAAGCTGCCATGTGTCTTGGCGCGGCTGAATCAGGTGCAGTTGACCGAAACTCACGCAACCTGATGAAGTTAAGACAACTTACATTCTAAAGAAGGATGATGTGGCGCACATGCCACTAATCTCTTAAGACGTATCTACTATCATGTACACGACCACGCGCATCTCAATCACATGATGCCACGCGTCTAAATACAGTTAGTACATGACTTAACAACTGAATGAAAGTTGGCACAACATGAGGTTGGCGCAACCCAATTTGGCGTAATCCAGCCTCGCGCACATCAGAATAACTGCTAAAATATTTATTTCTTGAACTCTATAAATAGAGTTTCCAATCATTGTGAAATCATCAGATACATACGCACAGAGATCAAGAACTTTTACAAAATTGCTGCTGCATTCTTCATAGGCTACAGTCTTCAAGTTCATATTGTCCAAGGGATAAAGTGATCATCTTCTGATCAGATTCCTACAGTTGTACTTTTCCGAAATTTATTGTACTTTGTACTAATTCTTTTTTTCAAGTTTGGAATAAACTTTTTATTTTTGCAAACAAAATGGCGACTCTGTTGGGGCGACTTTCTCCTCCGATGAGAAGGTGACAACTCAATATGACATTGCGTCGGTCGGTAAGACGCAGAAGACACTAGTTGTTCAAGTCAACCAGACAGCCTACGAGAATATGATCAATGCTAAGAGCAACAAGCCATTGTGGCTATCGCCAGGAATAGGACTGTGTGGATTCCAAAATCTCCTGCAGTTGTTGTTGCCTAGGTGCAACTTGAGTGCTCAGTGGCCAAGGCACAATCCGTCTCAGTGGCTCCGGCACAGCATGCTTCTTCTGTCAGTACACAATCTACTCTTCCTACTGTCCGCACGCAGTCTACTACCCATGTTGCTGCCAAGGCGCCATCAGTAGCCAGTAGGCCTATGGCGCAACCTAAGCGATCATTACTTCAGGCGCAGTCGGCTATTCTGGCACAACTCAAGGAAACTAGTCTTTTGGCTATTTTCTCTTCTAATTCTCAAGTTCTGAACTTGGAGAATCAATGTTCTAGTGCTAACGCTAGACAGAACAAAGGAAAAGGCTTCTTATCTGACCCTTCCCAAAATAAAGGAAAGTACCCTTTGGTCTTTTCTTAAACTTTCCAAGTCTATGACTCAGAGGAAGATCTGTCAGATTATATTCCTTTAAACAGAGGTCCTCGGATCTCTGATATTGGAAAAAATACTGACCAAAGAGGTATCTTACCTACCCCTATGGGGTTTGGTCGAGACCTTCCTACCTTGCAAATTTTAAGATCCAAGCAAAGAAAATTGAGGGTATCACAAATAGAGACACCTGGAGCAGAATTTTTAGATTTACGCACTTATCTCAATAGGCGTCAACCAGTCTCAACTTTGGTGAAACGTAAGAACCCTATGCCAAAGGCCAATCTGTACCAAAAGCTAAAGTTTGAAAAGAAAGACCCAACCACCTATGCTAATGAGTTGAGTACATCTTTGTACACCCAGGGAACTAAATATTTGAAGAATAGGAGACATGTTCCTAATATCATTAAGGAATATGCTCCTCCGACTTCTTCTCGTCCTATAATTGTAGCTGATTTGTGGCAACATCTTACGCAAAGACGAAAAATTACAGGGATGTCTCCCTCACCTCCAAATCGTGCTTCAAATTACCACTGCCTTCATGAAGTCATCATCAACTTTGTTTCCAATCGGTTCGACGATCTGTTTCGATCGTCTGAACTATGCTTCAACTCCTGAACATATAATAGAAGACGATGAGCTATTATATGCTTCTGTCAACATGACTTCTCAAGGCACTGGAGGTGGGAAACGTCCAAGACGTAATGCATCCCGTAATCCTAGTCAGCAATACTTAGATCAGATTCATGCATCCAATGAAGGTGTCTTTTAATACACTAGATCGAGGAATCGACATTTGAACCAAGGTGTATTTAATCAAGAAGATCTCGCTCATGTAGGAGAAGACTCTTTCTCAGAGTTTGATGCAGATAGTAAAAGTTCTGAACGAACTATCTCATCAATAGCAGCAAGAGAAGTGACGGCATATACCGTTACGGAAGATCAAGATGCCTCTACTTCAACCAGTCAAGAGCAACGGATTGTTGCATTGGAGGATAAATTGAAGACCATGGCAGAGATGGTTACAAGCATGCATACTATAATCGTGGCTCAACATAAAGTGCCACCAATTGTAAATCAAGCTACAAATCTAGAGCTTATAGCATCTTCTGTACCTGCTAATCTGGGGGTACCAACTCCTCAGGTCACTTCTGTACCAATTCAAGCTGATCCCAGTCAGTCTGGTGTAAGGGGTGGTAGTTACCATGCTGTTCCTCCTCCTAATACTTATAACCAGCCTACCAATTCCCAAATATTAGGGGATGCTAGTGATGCTGTTAAACTCTTACGTACTCAGTTTGAGGCCTTCAAGCAGAAAGATGGCCTATAAAGACTGGGTATAAAGCAACCATACCCTACAGAGTGAAAGGAAGTTCCATTTTCTCCTAAGTACAAACATCCAACCATTATGCTGTTTGATGGCAGCACTTCTCCAAGTCAGTACATCAATTATTTTGAAGTGATGACTGATCAATTACAGCCAAATGATGCTCTCCTTACCAAAGTGTTCGTCAATTATTTTGCTGGCACAGCATACGACTGGTATCGTAGCCTGCCTGATGGCTGCATCACTTCTTTTGCTGGTTTCAAGCAAATGTTCTTGCAATGATTCTACGAAGGAGTCAACGACATGACAATATCTGCTCTCATTAAGATTAAACAGAGGCATAATGAATCCACAAAGAGTTTTATTGAAAGATTCTGCCGAGAGGCACTCAAAATGCCTTTAGGAACTCCATCTGCTATAACAATAGACACTTGCAAATCAAACTTGTCACCTATTATCAGTATGTGGACAGGATCTACACAATTCTAGGATTGGCCTTCTTTTATTGTCAATGCCAAAGTAGCTGAGGTCAGTGTCGAAAAGTTCAAGCAGTTATGAGTCCAAATGACTCATCCTAACCAAGATAAACATTCTACACCTGGGGTAGTAATCGCCAGAATAACCGTATGAGTAAAGAAACACTGGCTATCAATCTTACAGGTAAGGAGTCTTTGGCTATCAACGTCACTCAAGCGGCATCTACTCCATCAGCACCACCACAGAAATCGACTCATCCAAAAGAAGAGTATTCTTTTGATAAATATGATACTTTAAGCATCTTCGATTGCTTAATCAAAAGCAATAAGCTTCAGCTTCCAGAAGCAAAATGGCCAGAAGAAGTGGGTAAAACTGATCACCCTAAATACTGTGTTTATCACAAATTTATAGGGCTTTCGACCAGAGAATGTTATGTACTCAAAGGAAAAATCCAAGAACTGGTCAATTCTGGAGCAATTACTCTACAACAGGACGAGAAAACAGTGACTGCTAATATAGTTTCTCCACGATTCGGTGATTTTCTATCGCAACTTGTGTAAGATGGTGTTGTCCCCATTCCAACGACTACTCTTGAGATCGTGAATCTTCTACCTCCTCAAAATAAATGTCGTATTCCGTTGTCAACTGACAGAGGAGAGATTATGTGGATTCACCCAGATCTGGTAGCAGAATTTGAAACGCCTTCCTCTTCTAAGAAAAAGAAGCACTCCAAATCTAAACCCAAGAACTGTAACATGGTATCCTTTGAACCAGTAACAGAAGAAAAAATTCTAATGGGCACTAGATCAGGGAAACCCTACCTTCGGGAGTATTCCGAAAATGAAAAGAACCCTGCTCCATCTCCTGATGTTCCTCCTTCATCATCTTCTTCTGGCGAGAATAAACCATCCACATCCTTGCCGATGGTCGAACCATCTCCTCTTAAACCAACAGCAACCGACAAGGGGAAACAACATGTCCGCTTTGATAAAGCGTTGAAGAAGTCCTCATCTCTCGGACTTGAGAAGCCTTATAATTTTGACATATTGGCTCAATTGGCCAATACTCCCGCAAGATTGTCAATCTTTAAACTCTTACGTCTCTCAAAAGAGACTCGAGAGACGTTAAGTAAAGCTTTGATGCAGGCTGACGTTTGTCTTACTCTTCTCAAGAAACCTGAAAAGGATCCAGTCCGCTGTGCACATTGTCATAGTGTATTTGCATTAATGCCTAATATCACTTTTACATAAGATGACATGTTGTTAGAAGATAATCGTCATGATCGCCCTCCCTATTTCATGGGGTATGTGGACACCATAAAAGTCGATCGCATTCTGATTGATCCAGGGTCCGCACTTAGCATTATGCCAAAGTCTTTACTGGATGCTTTGAAGATCCCAGTGCATAACCTTTCTACGACTATCACTACCATCCTGGGGTTTAATCAAGGAAGAAGTGAACTTTTGGGGAAGATACGCCTAAAGCTTCAAATTGGCAATCTTCGTACAAAGGTAACGTTCTATGTTATTGACAATCATGGCTCATACAATGCTTTATTGGGAAGACCATTCCTCCATGAACACAATATTGTACCCTCTATGCTCTACCAATGTTTCAAATATGTGGATGGTAATAGAGAAATCCAAAAAGAGATTGTAGATCTGAATCCTTTTAAAGGGGTTGAAGCATACTGCAACGATTCTCGCATGTACAAGGAAGAATTCATAAAGGTAGTACTAGAAATAGATATGGATGAAGAACAGAAGTGTGTGCCAAATGATACTCTAGTGATTTCCATCAAAGGACGTACCTTATGTCCTCAGTCTTCCAAACCACTGACTATCTATCTTCCTTCCCATGAGAAGCAGCCCAAGGGTGATTGTCAAGAAAAAAGAGAGCTCACCTCTTCTGAGCCGCTTGTAATCGACCTTCGTAGCAAGAAGCTTCCTCCTCCTTCTCGTTCTTCTTCTCCCCCTCTTGTCATCAATCTGACTAAGCCTGCTAAGGCTAAAGTTCCTGTTGTAAATGATGGTGTAAAAATCAATAAAGCATCTCCTTTGCAGTATACTGATGTCTTTTACTATACTCAGTGTTATTTGGATATGATAGATAACTTTAAACCACTTACAATAGAAGTCGTATCATCTCTGCGAAATGTGGTATCATTGGATTCAATACAGGAGTCATACTTCTTAGTACCGTTTCGAAAGAAAGATGAAAAGCCTATATTCTTCAACAAAAGTGAGGAACCAAAAATTGGGCTCTATAATGATAATAGAGATGATACAAAAAGGCTACAATTATGTCGCTATAGTCCACAATCCAAAGCCATCATTCGTAAAATGGGCTATGATTTCAGAACAGGCTTCAACAATGGTAAAGGAAGGCGGACTCCCCTTCGTATTATTGTTCCAAAAGGAAAAATTATAACAATACCACAGTAAATCGAAGCGGGGCTTAGGTTATGCTTCACCTCTCCCAACTCCAGAACCTTCTGAATCTGATAAAGAAGAACGATCTAAATCTTCTGATTCTATTTCATGGAATTCTGACACCAGCATTGGTCATGTTCATAGGGTGATAGTATCTTCTAACATGGTATCCGCCGAATTCTCAGAAGAATATGAAGATGACATTGAAGAAGCTCCTGAAGTGGACCCGTGGGCACAAAAGATGGATAATCAGTAGAAACTTTGTTTCGAACAACGAGAAATACCTACTGAAGATCAACTTATCCAAATCGATATTGGAGTGGAAGGTGTATCACGACCATTCTTCATTAGCAAAAATCTCCTAGAGGATGATAAACAAGAGATAATTCATCTTATTTGTGAATATATTAATGTCGTCGCCCGGAGTTACGAAGATAGGCCGGGATTAGATCCTCAAGTTGTAACTCACAAGCTTAACATTATGCCAATTGCCAAGCCAGTCAAACAACAACAACGGCGATTCAAGCCTGAAATGATGGATGCAATTTATGATGAAGTCAAAAAGCTTATAGCTTGCAGTTTTATCAGAGAAGAATAGCATCCTGACTGGGTAGCCAACGTTGTACCAGTCCTGAAGAAGACCGAAATAGTTCGAGTTTGCATAGACTTTTGGGATCTCAATGATGCTTGCCCTAAAGACGAGTTCCCTCTCCCGATTATTGATGTCATGATCGACAATACATGTGGATTCGAACGAATTTCTTTTATGGATGGGTTTTTGGGATATAATCAAATCCGGATGAATCCTGAAGATGAGAAACATACTTTATTTCGTACTCCTCGGGGTATGTACTGTTATACGGTGATGTCGTTTGGTCTTAAAAATACAGGTACAACTTACCAGCGGGCTATGAGTACTATTTTTTGTGATCATCTGCGAAAGACTGTCGAATGCTATGTTAATAATATTGCTGTCAAAAGTCATCTCAAAGAAGATCATATTCAAGATTTAAGAACCATCTTCAATCTATTGTGCCAGCATCAACTCAAAATGAACCCCACCAAGTCTTTCTTGGATGTCTCTAGTGGTAAGTTTCTCGACTTTGTCATTACCTCTAAGGGTATACATGTTGATCCTGAGAAGATCAAAGCCATTCAAGAGATGCCTCCTCCATGCAACCTAAAAGAGCTACGAGGATTCCAAGGTCAACTTGCGTACATCAGGCGGTTTATTTCAAATTTATCTGGACGTTGCAGACCATTTACTCAATCAATGAGAAAAGGTGTATTTTTCATTTGGACGGAAGAATGTCAACGAGCATTTGATGACATAAAGCGGTATTTAATGAGTCCATCGATTCTTGTACCACAGATCTCAGGAATGCCCTTCTTAATGTATGTTCGAGCAATGGATCATTCATTGGGAGCTTTGCTGGCTCAAAAAAAGGAAGGTCATGAACAAGCCACTACTATCTTAGCCGAACGATGATTGGAGCTGAACATCGTTATAGTCCGGTAGAGAAGGAATGTTTAGCCTTAATGTTTGTTGTTCAGAAGACAAGACATTACATCATAGACAAAACTATTCATGTCATATCCCGAGTCAATCCTCTTCGAGTTTTAATGAAGAAGCCAAGTACACTCAATTCTAGGCTTGCCATATGGGCCATATTACTAGCACAATATGATATGGTTTATGTTCCTCAAAAGTCTATGAAAGGCCAAGCACTTGCTGACTTTTTAGCAGCTCATCCTGTCCCTGAGACATCTAAACTCTATGATGAGATTTCGGACGAAAAATTAGAATCAAATATGATCTCAGAAGAATTTCCTACCTGGAGGTTATTCTTTGATGGAGCTTCTAGAATTGGACCTGGAGGTACTCTTGTTGCCGGAATAGGAATTGTTCTTGTTTCACCCGATGGATTAACTATTCAAAGGGCCTACTCTTTAGACGAATCATGCTCCAATAATGTGGTAAAATATAATGCTTTGCTCATCGGACTTCAATTAGCCAAATAATTGAGTATTGGATATCTCGAAGTATATGGTGACTCTAAGCTGATTGTTAATCAGGTTAGAGGCATATATGAAATCCGACATCAAGATCTAGTACACACCATGAAGTAGCAACCAAGATAGCTTCTTCATTCAAAGGGTTCTTTATCGAACATGTACGTCGTACATGCAATACAGAAGCCGATGCCTTAGCTAACCTAGCTGCGGTATTGGCAGTTCCAGTCAAAAGACAACAAATGGTTGTTATCTCTAATAGAGAAGTATTTTGTGTTGAAAATAACCACAACATTGAATTCAGCAACCTAACTGAAGTCAATATCATTAGTGAGGAC
The DNA here is from genome assembly GCA_029216955.1 of Iris pallida. Taxonomy (NCBI): domain Eukaryota; kingdom Viridiplantae; phylum Streptophyta; class Magnoliopsida; order Asparagales; family Iridaceae; genus Iris; species Iris pallida. The sequence continues at coordinate 19,715,642 of JANAVB010039219.1, forward strand.
TGGAGAGCACCTTTCATTGATTTTTCAGTACATGACATCTTGCCAGAAGATCCTAAAAAAGCTATAAGTATCCGTCGTCGATCGCTTCGATTCTATTATAATCATACTATTAAAACGCTCTATCGAAGAACTTTTGATGGATTACTCTGGAGGTGTCTCGCTGGTGATGAAGCAAAGCAGATATTATGTGAAGCTCATGATGGTGTTTGTGAAGCACATCAGTCTGGTCCTTAACTACAAGATCGTATTTGACGTATGGTCTACTACTGGCCCTCTATGGTATCAGATGCGATTGACAATGCAAAAAAATGTCGTGTATGTCAGATTCATGCAGATTTCATTGATCAACCATCGAAATTTCTTTATCCGACTGTTGTCTTATGGCCTTTTGAAGCTTGGGGCATGGATATAATTGGCCCTATCAATCCTCCTTCATCTAAAGGGCATCGATTCATCTTAGCTATAACTGATTATTTCTCCAAGTAGGCAGAAGCTACACCATTGGCTGAAGTTAAAACGAGTAGTGTCATCAACTTCATCAAACATCATGTGATATACAAGTTTGGTGTCCCTTACCGAATCATCCATGATAATGGATCGCAATTCATCAGCCAAAAGTTTAATAGGTTCTGTGATGACAACAGAATCAATAATGTTGCCTTGACAGCCTATAATCCTGCAGTTAATGGGTTGACTGAAGCATTCAACAAGACCATTATCAAGCTCCTTAAAAAGTTTATCTCTATCAACAAACGTAATTGGAGTGATAAACTTGGAGAATGTCTATGGGCATATCATACTACTGTCCGTAATCCTACAGGTTGCACACCTTTTTCTCTAGTATATAGGTGTGAAGCTGTTCTGCCTTTGAAAATTCAAATTTTATCATTAAGGATCGCTATTGCTAACGAACTTACTACAGAAAACAATGATCATCTTCAGCTTCAAGAGTTGGAGACGCTCGATGAGAAAAGGTTACTGGCTCAACAGCATATTGAACTTTATCAAGCCCAGATCTCAAAAGTTTTCAATCGCAAAGTCAGAGTGCGGACATTTCAAGAAGGCGAGTTGGTTCTCACAGTCAGACGTCCTATGACTATGACACATATGAGCAAAGACAAGTTCGAGGCAAAGTAGGAAGGGCCGTATGTGGTAAATAAAGTCTTCTCCAATTGAGCCTATCAATTAACAGATATGGAGGGTAGAGTTGCTATGATGCCTACCAATGGCAAGTTTTTTAAGAAATATTATGTATAAAAACAAAATGTACTTTATTTCAGAAACATGATGTAAATAAAAGTTTATTTTATTCATGGAATTACATAAATATTAAGGACGGGGAGAAGGCCCTGATCCTTCAGGATTAAATATATAGTTTGCCAACAATTCAAACATCTCATTGTCTGAACTCACAAGAAACTTACAGGCAGCCATCCTCAATGCCTCTTCTTCGGCAGTCATTCCAGGTTCTACTAATTTGGAGACCAAATCCTGTCCTGGCGCAGGAGGAACAGTTGAGCCTTCGCCTCTTTCTTTTCGAGAAGGCACGGAAGGCTCAGTAGGTGGCATCTCGGTTTCTTCTTCGATCTTTGGAGCGAGTAAATCTTTGGAAGACATTTTTGTACAGAAGGGAAAGCGATTGACAATATCTAAAAAAAGGTTTTGTTCTATTTATAGACAAAACAAATAGATAATCAGCCTCGAGAACTGATGCAACTGTTGGAAAGAGGAACAACTGTTCGTTCATTCATAATTGTACATTGACCATTCATTGTCCCTTCTCCGAAACTGATATGACTATTCACTCATTTATTCTTTTCTTTGAGAGTTTGAATGACCATTCATTCATTTAATGTCTCTCCCTTAAAAATCAAAGTGACCGATACTCATTCATTTATCATAATAAGAATCCATGTCTCTGAATTCCAAATAGCCACATCAAACAACTTGCCACATTCGCATTCTATCCTCACTCTGTTATCTATGTCTGCATATCAAAATTGAATTATAAAAAGAAGAATAATGAGACAATTATTTCTTTATTCCTTCTTTAAAAAGCATAGATATATCTTGATAAAAATCTATTACATCTCTGATTTTTATCCTAATGAAGGTCTATTACATCTTTGGATCTTTCTATTTGATAATAAAGGTCTATTACGTCTTTGGATCTTCTTATTTGTTGGTGGCAATTCCTTGTCGTCTCGCCCTGAAGCAACGAGTCAGACAATAGAACTAACTCTGGTCTTCTCTCTCAGAAAGACGAGAGGAGAACCCCAGAGTGCAGCAGCCTAAAGATGAGTTGCTATCAATACAATTGGTGGAGAGAAGACGACCCGCCAGGGGAACTAGGAACGAAATCACCCTTGTGATACAATTCCTAGTTCTGCGCCTTCACATCCAACTCTCATGTATAAAGGCTCTTCCTACCATCTGAGGAAGACCCTTCTTGAATATGAAGAGTCCTGAGCTGTCTGATTTGAGTGCCAGAACCACATTAGCTGTCTGATGTGAGTGTCAGAAGAACGCCCTCTGCGACATCCAACAGTGTGTGCCTATCAACAGGCATACTTTTTAGCACACTGCGCCTATCAATAGGCGCATATCAGTACTATGCACAGATCAAATCGGGGCATCCCAACAAAGTGTGCTGATCAACAGGCGTACATCAGCACTGCATACTGATCAAACAGGCGCATATCAAAAAGGCGCACCGATCAATAGGCGTATATCTCCGCAGTGCAAGTTGATCACACTAGCGCATGTCAATAATACGCGCCTATGGTTGAGACTAAGTAATGAATCACAGTACGCGCCTATTCTCAGAAATAGTTAGTGTATATCAACAGTGTCTACAATATGCAGATCAGTGCAAAAGAAGAATATTCATACCATTGATTCTTCTTCGAGACTAAACGATTTTTGAAGACACAGCATGCAAAATAATAACATCAGGATGGGTTGGCACAAGTGGGACCTTGTGGGAAGCTATTTTTTTGAAAAAGAACAAATGGCTCTTTCGTTTTGGCTATCCTTTTTAAAGTACTGAAGAAAGAAAATGGGTACGTCATTCTAGGAGCCTATTTTGGGAAAGAACTAAACAATAGGTGATGGGAGCCATGTGATGACTGCCATGTGTCCCTCTATGAAATAGTAAGCGTTTGAATCAGTTAAAGGAACGCATCTATGTGTACTATTCAAAATCACAGCCACATAACATATCAGAAATTTTAGATTTCATTTTGCATAAAGATGGATGGACCCCTACAGACAAGGACACAAGAAAAAAGAATAAAATTTTTGGCACGCCCAAACATTATTTCTTGTTCTTGCCTTCATCAGGCTGACGAAAGGCAGCGTCCAATTCTTGCATGTTGCGGATCCCCGAGCGATGTATCAGATTAAGGAACCCCTCCGCATCACCACGCCCTTCGGAGGATAGCCCACTATTCAAGTGATTGAAAACTGTCGAGTCTAGAATAAAACAGTTTAAAACGTTCGTCGCTCTCAGCGATGGGTCAGCCTCCAACAGATAAGTTGTAGGCGCAATATCATGTCCCGCTTCAGGGGACTTGATTGTAGTATCAGCATTTGTCTCCATCTCTTCCTTCTTGGAGGCCATTGAAGAACAGAAGTGAAAAATAAAGCATAAAGATCAACTACTACATATATATCAATAAAATGACTCTTCATATTCCTCATGGGAAATCGAATATCATCAATGAAACTCGGGAAGACGAAGAGGAAGTTTTGTGTTTTCGAGAAAGAGATTTAAATATGATGACCGGTTGTTGACTGGCGCAACTTGACTCAGTCAAAATATTTTATAAAATTCAAAGTATTTCAAAACTTTGATACAGCTTTAAGTTTTAAAAACTTTGAAGGGGGTCTTTAGGGCCTAAAAATCAAGTTGCGCTCTAAACATACTAATCAGTGATCAAGTTGCGCCCCAAAGATCAGGTTGTGCCACTAATATGATGCTCAGAGAACAAGTTGTGCCACTGATCAGGTTGCGCCTAATATCAGACTGCACCCAGTCATGTTGCGCCAAAATCTATGTGGCGTCTGACACTTAATGGCCATCATTACCTGACAGCACTGACGACTGACACCATAGTGAACGAGGAAAATCTCTTCAAATTCCGTGAATTGTGCCGCTCAAGGAGAGTTGGTAGACAGCTGTCCTGTACACTTTGTAAGTTGCACCTAGGAACAATCCATACAAAATCTTTAGTTGCGCCTAGGCACAATCTGATGACATCTTCTCAAAAGCTACCACGTGTCTAGGCACGGCTCAATCAGGCTCAGTTGACCGAAGCTCGTGCAACCTGATGAAGTTGAGACAACTTACATTCTAAAGCAGGATGATGTGGAGCACATGCCATTAATCTCTCAAGACGTGTCTACTATCCTGTACATGACCACACGCATCTCAATCACATGATGCCACGCGTCTAAATACAATTAGTATACGACTTAACAACTGAATGAAAGTTGGCCCAACAGGAGGTTGGCGCAACCCAATTTGGCACAATCCAGCCTCGCACACATCAGAATAATTGCTAAAACAGTTATTTCTCGAACTCTATAAGTAGAGTTTCCAATCATTGTGAAATCATCAGATACATACGTACAGAGATCAAGAACTCTTACAAAATCGCTGTTGCATTCTCCAGAGGCTACAGTCTTCAAGTTCACATAGTCCAAGGGATAAAGTGATCGTCTTCTGATCAGATTTCTACAGTTGTGCTTTCCCAAAATTTATTGTACTTTTAATAATTCTTTTTTTCAAGTTTAGAATAAACTTTTTATTTTTGCAAACAGTCCCAGAGGTACCAGATCTCAGAAGTCGCGTTCCCTCAATGTATCAGTAACAAATGCTCACAAAAAGTTGTGCTCATCCAGCTGAGCATGCCACATATCAAACAAGTGCTGGTAGAGACCCTCAAATGTCATAAGATAATCCTTAAGTGGAGGAGGTGGTGCAGTAGGAGGAGTAGGAGGGAGAACTGTGTTACGATGAGAGAGCTGAAGATACTTGGCTCTGAGTCACGAGCACAAGAAGATAAATCGATGTCAAAGTGCTGGAAGATGATAGGAATGATCATCGCATAGACAAGGTTTGTGTTCCTCTCGCGACATCTACCCATCATCTGGATAATAAACTTAGGGACCAAAAATAGAATCCCATTGCGAATATGATAAAGTGCAGACTTTTCAAGAGTGGTCTTGTCGTCTTTGGAAGTAGATTTTGGTAGAATAGTGGAATAGACAATGTGATGTAACACATAAAAGAATAAGTTGAAATGAGCAGCTTTGAACTTTACGGGACGGACATGTTTAGGAGCACAGAGTTGGTTCTTAAAACTATTTAAAGTCGTATCCCCTGAAAATTCAAATTCAGTGATATTGTCTAGCAGAGCACCTTCAACTAGAATGTTTAAGATTTTTGCTACATCGTCATCATTGAATTGAATTTCTATGCCAGCAACACGGCTTTTAACAGAGTAAGTGTTATCGGCTAAGGTGAAGTTGTAATAAAATAGCTAAATAGCATTAGTGGCAATGGGAAAAGAATGATGACAAAGTTGTACAATCACAAAGCCTCAAAATAGGGTTTGTGTAGAAAGATCGTCCACTTAGTTGGTGCGTCGGGGCATATATTGCGAATTAAAAATTCGGATACCACAATAATGACCATTCAAGAGTTTCAAAAAAACTCGTTGAACGCCCCGTCATCCGTTTGGACAGGCGAAAAGGGAGATCCTTGGGGAGGATCCGGAGAGAAGGCTTCTTCACTAGCCGTCGTCATCTTTTTCTTATAGGGATTATGAATTCTAGGCATGATTCATAAGAAAAATATATAATTTCTAAGAAATTGAAATATAGGGATAGAAGAGATTATAACTTCTAGAAATCAAGTATGTAGAAGAGAATTAGATTCTATGCACGAATCCATGGTTTGGAATTAAAATTTCAAAGGAATAAGGAGGAATCGATGGTGGAAGAACTAGGGTTTGATGGCTCTTTTGCATGGCTGCTGCTCTGTTTGAAGGAGGAATAAGATGAATAAAAAGGGAGCCACTTCGCTTCTGACATAAAATATCCGACACCAACAGAACTCGGGCCAATTTTGGTTCGAGTTCGCCTGCAGTTCTATTGAAGTATTTTACATAGAAATAAATGTTACTTTTACACTCATCATTCCTTTTCAATTATTTAATTCCAAGTTTAGTAATTTTAAATTTCAATTAATATAATTAATATTATTTTATGAATAAATTTTGTTATGCAGTGACTATCTCAAACTAGCTGAGGGGTACTATCCCAACTAACGGAGGTTCACAGGGCAACGCTTAAGTACCATTTTATTTTAGCCGTAGTCGTGGTGACAGGCAGACCCTTTTGTAGGCTTGTCTCAAAAATAATTCTTGCATAATGAAAATTAATTAATAAAATAAAATAAAATAATATTATTGATATCTAAAATTCGTAATTCTCGACGTAAACAATTGAATCGAGCTTCCGCGAAAGATTTTGTAAAGATGTCAGCCAATTGTTTCTTTGTGTCTACATATTCTAGGTTTATATCTCCATTTGTTTGATGGTCTCTAAGACAATGATATCGAATCTCAATATGCTTAGTGCGAGGGGAACATACAGGATTCTTAGTCAAGTTGATAGTATTATTGTTATCATAGAATTGGGTATATGTGTGTAAACCAAATTCTTCTAAGGTGTACTTCATCTACAAAATTTGTGCACAACAATGTCCTACGGTGATATACTCAGCCTCAGTAGTCGGTAATGCGACATAATTTTGTTTTTTGCTAAACCAAGAGACTAGTGTCTTACCAAGGAAATGACACGTACCGATAGTACTTTTTCTATCTACTTTGCATCCAGCAAAATTCACATCCGAATAACTGATCAAGTCAAAGGACGTGGTTTTAGGATACCATAAGCCAACAAAAGAAGTGCCTCTAAGGTATCGAAATATACGCTTAACTACGCACATGTGTGATTCCTTAGGGTTAGCTTGAAAACGTGCACACAAGCAAACACTAAACATTATATCAGGGCGACTAGCAGTTAAATAAAGTAAACTACCAATCATACCTCGATACTTGTGTATGTCGATAGGTTTACCTTGTTCATCTACATCAAGCTTGGTTAAAATTGCCATTGGGGTGACAGGAGGTTTGACGGCTTCCAGATCAAACTTTTTTAGCAAATCTTTTGTGTACTTGGCTTGATTGATGAACGTCCCATTGTTGGCTTGTTTGATTTACAGTCCAAGGAAGAATTTGAGTTCTCCCATCATGCTCATCTCAAACTCATTCTGCATACACTTGGAAAAATTTTGACAAAGAGACTCATCAGTAGATCCAAAGATAATATCGTCAACATAAATTTGAATTAAAAGAAGATTTCCTTTTAAAGACTTTATAAAAAGTATAGTGCCAACCTTACCTTTTGAAAAAATGTTATCAAGTAGAAAAGATCTTAAACGATCGTACCAAGCGCGAGGGGCTTATTTCAGACTGTATAAGGCTTTCTTCAACTTGAATACATAGTCAGAGTTTTTAAAATCAACAAATCTTGGAGTTTGAGCTACATAAACTTCTTCTTTTATAAATTCGTTAAGAAATGCACTTTTTATGTACATTTGAAAATTTTGAAATTATGAAAACATGTAAATGCACATAACATGCGAATAGATTCTAATCTCGCAAGTAGGGCATAGATCTCATCGTAGTCAATACCTTCCTCTTGGTTGTATCCTTGAGCTAAGAGTCGGGCCTTGTTACGAGTGACTAATTCATTCTCATTTAATTTGTTTCAGAATACCCAGCGGGTGCCAATGACCAGATGATCAATGGCTTGGGAACAAGTTTTCGAACTTGATTCCATTCTAATTGGTTTAATTCCTCTTGTATGGCATCTAACCAATAATTATCGCTACATGCTTCTGTAATAGTTTTAGGTTCTAGCTGTAAAATAAATACAACACAAGAAGCTATATCTCTGGTAGAGGAACGAGTACTTACACCTTTGGTGATCTCACCTATTACCAAGTCTTTGGGATGATCAGCCATAAACTTCATTCTTTTTGGCAGACTCTCAAGGTAGATGGTTCATGTTTCTGGTTCTGCAGGTGCTTTGCTTGGTATACTGATGTCTTTATCATCATCATCAATCATTTGTTGATTTAGTTCGTCGAAGGCGACATTCATTGATTCTTCGATGATCATAGTCCTTTTGTTGAAAATTCGATACCCTTTCTTTTTGGCTGTATAACCTAAGAAGATACCCTCATCGGCCTTTTCGTCAAACTTTTCCAAATTATCTTTAGTATTAAGAATAAAATATTTACAACTAAAGATTTTAAAGTAAGAAACTGTGGGTGTTCTATCAAACCATAACTTATAGGGAGTCTTTTTCGATTTAGGTCGAATTAGAACCCTATTGAGAACATAACAAGATGTATTGACCGCTTCAGCCCAGAAATATTTGGGTAGACAAAATTAGTTTAATATTACTCTAGCTATTTCAGACATAGTTTTGTTCTTACGTTCCATAACTCCATTTTGTTGTGGAGTCTTAGGCCAGGGAAGTCGTACAAATAATCGTATGTGTCGCAAAATTGCTCAAACTTTGTATTCTCGAATTTGCTGACATGATCACTTCGAATACGAGTGATCATGAATCCTTTTTTATTTTGGACTTTCTTACAAAATAAGACGAATTCAGATAACGCATCAATCATGCATGCGAGAAATTATACCCACGTGTATTTGAAGAAATCATCTACTATTACAAATGCATATAACTTACCACATAGGCTAGCAATTCTACTAGACCTAAATAAATTTATATGCAGTAATTGTAGAGCTCTAATGGTACTTACAGCGTTCTTGGACTTAAATGTGGATCGGGTAGCTTTGTTCTTTTTCATATACATATCGTATTTTTCTTGAAAGTGATGTCCGGTAAGCCTGGTACCAGTTTCTTCGTGGATAGTCTGAAAATTGTGTCCATGTTTACATGATCGAGTCTCATATACCATAGTTGACTCTCATCATTCTTGGCGAGTAAGCATCTACCTATTTTGTTAGCATCTCCCAACAAATAGAAAACATATATATTATCTTCCTTAATACCTTCAAAGATAGTACTACCAGTTGAGCTATCAACTATAGTACATTTGTCTTTGACAAAGTTAATACCATAACCATGATCAGCTAAATAGCTCATGCTGAGAAGGTTATGTTTTAACTCGGTTACTAGACAGATATCTTTAATCACAGGATAGGGAGCCTTACCAATATTGTCGATACTTACTATATACCCTTTAAAGTTATTACCGAAGGAGACGTATCCTTCTTTCTTTTTTGACAGTGTTGCAAATAGAGAAGCGTCACCGGTCATGTGCCGTGAGCAACCACTGTCGAGGATCTATTTGCTTCTCGCATGAGAAGGGTGTTCCACCTATAAAAGAGTTTGTAGATAGAACTTTTGGTACCCATTTCTTGTAGGGTCCTGATATGTTAGTCATTGGTATCCATGTACATATCTTTAAATCAACTAATCTTCTTACTCTATATGCAGGAGAAATATGACCAGTAGTACCACAATAGTGACATCAAGCATGCTGAGTGTTAGGTGCAGTGTGTTGTGTATGATTGGTAGGTCTTGGTTTTCTAGTTGGATATTTGTAATAAAATGCATGTCGGTTAGTCTTCTTGGGCAAAGGTTTGACTAGATTTGATCTGACAGTGTTGGGTTTGACTGTGTTCCAATGTTTCCGTAAGTGACACGTGTTAGGGTAGGAAGCAGCAACCTCAGGCTATTTTTCTAACCTAATTTCTAACTTTTTGGAAGTGTCATAAAGTGTATTATAGTCATCTGTAAGTGCATCATTTATGACTACTGTACATTGATGGCTCTTCTTCTCTTTGGATTAGTCTTCCTCAAGTTTGGCAATGGTCTTATCTTTTTCTTTGGATAATCATGAAATCTCGTGTAGTTGCAAATTGACAGAGGAAAGCTCACATGTCTTACTAGGGTTATCATTACTTCTAATCTCAGCTAGTAGGTCGGTAAGTCTTTCTATTTCTTTTTGTACTCTTTGAGTAACTTCTTAGAGTTTTGGTATTTGCTACACAATCTTCTGTAGTCTTCTAAGAGGTCACTAAAGGCTTCTCCTAATTGTTTAAAGGTAAAATCATCATATATATCAAACAAGGGATTAGTGTTTACCTGGTCATATGTCATTAAGCATACATTTGTAGCGTCGTCTGATTGTTTATCTTCTGAATTGCTGGCTTCACTTTCATGTCATATGCATGTATTAGCATATCTCCCGGAAGTAGATTTTTTCAAGTAACTTTTTTTATATTTATTTCCCTTTTTTGGTTGATGATGATGCTGTCGGACATTCCTTCTTGATGTGTCCTTTCTTCTTGCAATGGTAGCAGATATGATCTTCTTCATTATTGTTGTTGTTGTTGTTGTGTTCTTTTGTCCTTCGGTTGAATCTCATGATCTTTTTAAACTTCTTTACTAGGAGACCTTGATCTTCAGCGTCGAAATTACTGTCATCAGAATCTTCTTCGACATTTCTTCTATGTTGTGCTTTGAGGGCAATTGACTTCTCCTTTGGTACGACGTGTTCAAAGTCTTGAAGTTCCATCTCGTGAGTGAGTAGCTTTCCTATGAGTGTTTCAAGAGACATGGTAGTAAGGTCATTGCCTTCAATAATTACAGTAGCCTTTGGAATCCAATTTTTTGTGAGAGCTTGTAGCAATTTACGAATCTTTTCATGGTTATCGTATTCCTTGCCTAGAGAAGACAAAGGATTTACAATGTCCAGAAATCTTGTAAACATATGTGTAACTGATTCGTTTGGCTTCATTTTGAATGTCTCATACTCTTGAGTAAGTCTACTGATCTTGACTCCTTGACTTGCTTCGTGCACACCTTCGTAAGTAACTTCGAGAAGTTTCCACCATTCATTGGATGTTGTGTATGTAGATACCCTATTAAATCCAATCATGTTTAAAGCACAAAATAAAGCGTTAATAGCACGTGTGTCAAGACTGGCCTCTTTCTTTTTAGAGTCAGTATACTTGTCTAAAGATTTCAAGAAGAAACTCATACATGTTTTCCAGTATGTGTAATTTGTACCATCAAACAATAAAGGTATGTTTGTGGCTTGGCCTTTACTTATGAATTTTACAGTTGCCATGTGTGATATAGTGATCTATGTAACAGCAGTTGTATTAAAGACAATAATAGCAATATTACCTCACTTTACCTATATAATCTGTCTGATACCAATTGTAGGAACGAGATGTAAAGCTCTATACCCTAGAGGGGGATGAATAGTAGGCAACAAAAATTAGCTATTAAAATTTGTTAGTTGCAAGATCATAGAAATGTATCACAGATACGAAAATATAAAAATAGAGTGCCGAGGGCAAACGTAAACACAAGGATGTATACTGGTTTTTTTGTGAGGACTAATCCAGTCGAAAGAACTCCAGCTTCCAATTGAAATCTACTATAGAAAAATGAAAGTTTTCATACGAAGTCCTTGCAACTTCTATAATATGAGCTCTAATTCGAAGCACTCGACCAACTTCAATTGTGAAGTGTCTATCTTCAATCAAGCCTCTGATTACAATCACTCTGAAACTTCTAGATCGTATCGTACTGGCAAATCGACTAGAGGATTGTAACTTGCTTAAGATTTGAAAATGAAAGCTTAGAAGGCTTTGGAAGACCGTAGTAGGCTTAGAGAGAAAAGAAGAGAGAATGAATTGGTGCATAGAAATGTTAGAAATTCTTCTCTATTTATAGGTTTTCCAAAGGAAGAATTCGGGCAGAATTCCTTGAGAGAATATCTGTAGATAGCCGTTGCATCCGTAACTGCGGGAAGACTGAATTTGAAAGCCAACGTTCCACTAACCGAACTCGGGCCAAATTCGGGCCGAGCTTGGTCTGAATTCTGTTGGTCTAGAATTGGTTTGGTTAGGGTTTTGCAAATTGGGTTTTGGGCTTTTTGAGAAGTCAAGAGTTAGGAAATAGTTTGGGCTTTTGTAATTGGGTTTGTTTTCAAAACAAAAATAGTATTTTGAAAACATCTATGGGTAGCCTATTTGCTAGTATGACTCGGTGTATATTGTATTTCTACACTCAATAAATTATGAAAAAAACATTGATTATAACAATACAGACTCAATGGCAAAATGGTTTCAAGTCTTAAATGGTAGCAGTAGCAGTTGAGCAGATCGCCCAAGTAGCCCATATATCAAGATAGGGTTAGATCAATTATTAAAATCAGGTTTGACCAACACCAATTGGCTAGCAACGGGCTCTAAGATGTCTCGTGTATAAACGGGCGGCATGGACTGGCACACGACTATGCTAATTGTGGGATGATCTAAAATATCAAAATTTACTTGTGTATTTGTATTTTAGTCCCACATCGGATAGAAGAAAAAATATAGACTCACTCAATTCTATAAATAGAGCTCCCTGGCCTCCTTTGTAAGATACACCAAAATAAGAAAGCAAAGGGATCCCATTGAGTCCAGGGAGCCAGTTTGAGTCACAAAAAGTTGACTAACGAGCGTTCAAGAAGTTCTTTGAGAACTTGCTGGTTCCTAGGAGCAGAATACTGTGCATCTAGCTACACATGCTCTAGAAGGAGTTCTTCACATAGGACTAGTCTAGTTGTAATGAAGGCCTCGATGGCGAATATATTGTTAGTAGAAGATCTGGGGATCAGGATAGTGGTTCACGACCACTGGCATGGCAAGGACACTAGAGTGCGAGTAGCATGTTCCAGAGATTTCTCCTTGGGCCTGACCTCAGGAAGTCTATTGTCCAATACAGACTTGAATATTGTCATTTGTACTAGCCAGATGGTGATTTTTTGGCGAGGAACATGCTTTAGACAGGTGATCAGAACTGAAGGAATGTTCGAACTTATGCTGTATCGAGTGTTGCTATATCGAGTGTCACCCTCATTTCCCGTATTTCCCGTATTTCGTATTTATACTCGTATCTGGATTTTTGGCATGTATTTTTATTTTTCTCAACTTGTAGGATTTCGGTATTTCCCGTATTTTGGGTTTTGGCATGGCTCGATTTTATTTGGATTGGTTCGATTTTATGTGAGTTGGATCACCTTAACCTATGCTACCCCTCAACCCACCACAACTCACCCTCTTTATAACCCCCACCTACCACTCTCTCTCCTCATAACTTCCACCATTAATTTCCTTCTTCTTCTTCTTCTTCCTCCATAACTCTCCTAACCCTAGGCAAGTGCACCTTGCCACTTCATGAGAGCCCTACTTTCTTGGTTCATTTGCTAGATTAGGACATGGTGATCAACATTAGAACTTGGTGTTTTGTGATTTGAAGTCTCCTTTGCTCTAGATCTAAGTTATTTCTATTTTCGGATTTTATATGGTTTGATCTCTTTAAGTTGGATTTTCATGGGTTTTTGATGCTTCCATGTGAAAGAGCATTCAGTTTCACCCAAGTTGGAGCTTTGGAAATCTGGATTTGGAGTTCGGATGGCCAAGTTATGATGCTTGAAGCTTTGGGTTCAGCCATGGTGTTCTTGCTGTCTGGAGAAGACAGTGAGCAGTGTGTGCAGAGCTGTTTAGCTTACGCACCCTGAGCTACGTGCGCTCTTTAGCGCTGCGTACACAGACTTGAGTACGCTTCCTGTAGGAAGCGTGTCTCTCTCAGCGTGTGTGACTTCTCACCTACGCTGCTCTCTGTAGCGTGCGTGACTTTTCACCTACGCTGCTCTCTCAGCGTGCGTGACTTTTCACCCACGCAGCTCTCTCAGCGTGCATGACTTTTTACCCACGTAGCTCTCTGTAGCGTGCGTGACTTTTTACCTACGCTGCTCTCTCAACGTGCGTGACTTTTCACCCACGCAGCTCTCTCAGCGTGCGTGACTTTTTACCCACACAGCTCTCTCAGCGTGCGTGACTTTTCACCCACGCAGCTCTCTGTAGCGTGCGTGACTTTTCACCCACGCAGCTCTCTGTAGCGTACGTGACTTTTCACCCACGCTGCTCTCTCAGTGTGCGTGACTTTTCACGTATGCAGCTCTTTCAGCGTGCGTGACTTTCGTACGCTGCTCCCCTGACCCTTGCTTAACCCATTGGCTCTTGGAGTTTTGGTTTTATTTCTTTAAGCTTGGCTCTTCTATAACCCTGTACTTTGATATTTTATTAGATATTTTATGCCCATTTTATATCCTTACGCCTTTTGTCATGAACTTGATTTTACTTAATATGTTTGGAATGACTATTGTACATGGCATGGTATGACAAGGAACTAGCATAACACAACAGTGACCCATAGTTGTACACTCCTGACATGACCAACCTGACATGATAGTGGCCCGTCGTGGCGCACTCCTGACAATTACCCTGACATGATTTATCTTAATGTTGTTGCGACGGCTAGCTTAACTTGACCTGCCTTGACACCGTGGGTGGTTCTTTATTGCTTGCTTGTTAAATCCACTTGTCCTGTCTTGCATCATGTCTAGGATGGGACTCCTGAGTACCACGGTCAGGAGTACCTACTAAAATGGATTAAGGTTAATAACTAGAATAACACAGTAGTCATGAAGAGATGATACAGCTACAGGCAATCCCGTTACCTGGGTGCTCCAGGGATTTGTAGCCTGCCGTCGAGTAGGGCACATTTCCAGCACACTGTCAGGTGTTGCACCCTCTAAGTCACCTAAGGGTACATGCGTCTCCTGGATGATGTACCCACCTGAATTCAACCCTAATCTTTCGTCCTGGGTAACCTGGATGGTCTGCAGGGCTTGTGGCTGTGGAATAATCTCACTGCATCTGGTTAGTAATTGGGCCTGTGATAACCCTAGTTAGTTAAAGTAGTAAGCCGTAGGATCTGCTTGGCCGTGATTGATTGAATGAGGTATAACCAGTCTAGTCATGTCTTGATCCTATGCAAGATTGCTTCCTGTCTTGATTACTTACATTACTTATCTTGCCGATAAATGGTAGAAAACCAAGCTCTGTTCAGATGAAGGGTTACAACCCCGGTCCTTGTTTGGTTTACGGGTTGTAACCTGGCTATCGGAATAGTTTCATGGTTATCTCGTCGTATATCATCCTGACATGTTTTCATAATTTTAGTTTTAATATTAGATTTTCTGTGCTGATTGCTGGCTTTTGTTCTTATTTCGTAGCCCCCTTTTGGCACTTGCTCTTTCTGGGGTTGACCCAGCTGGTTTTGTGTGGCCAGATTTCGGAGCAGCTCCCGAGGATCTACCAAGCTTCCAGCCCAATGGTGAACACTAGATGGAATCCGGGCCAAGAGTGGGTTTTCTATTTTGTTTCGCTCACTCTATTGTAAAAATTATTCTTTTGAGGCGTTTAGCCGACGAGCACCTGTTAGCTCGAAGCACTTTACTTACTGTCTGCCTACGGGCTGTAAACATGATTAACAAATCCTAGGATTGATCATGTATGACTTAACTCTTGCTAGTCCCCGTATTTTGTACGACTAGCTTCATGATCAGCTGAATATGTAATATTTGGGATGCCTTATTATTGTATATTTAATGATCATACATCTTGCGACCTTACTTACTTGCTTGTGATTGAGACATTAGGCTTGTTCATGACCATAAGAGACTGTTGGCTTGTAGAAAACCCTCACATATCTAGACAGCCGTGACCGTATATCGAGGTGGTTTCCATTTCAATATACGTAGCTGGCTATGTCTGTCCCCGCTCTCCAGTATTCTGGTTCTAGGGTTTGACATGGTTTAAGTGGTGGCCCATGCAGGTCTTGTAAATCAAGATGTGTGGGGGTTTACCAGATAGATGTCTCAATCAGTACTCGTCCTTGATCTCTATTTGTATCCTCTGAATCCCTGGATTCTTGCCCTGATCCTGTGCTTATATCGTTGATCTGTCCTGGTCCTTTCCTTATTGTTCCCTATGTCGTCTTCTTCAGCGGCACTGTACCTGGTCCTACCGATCGACGAGGTGGTACTTCCCGCAGATCAGCAGCAACCTGGAGATCAAGCCCAGCATTCCGGAGTCGTCTCCAGAGTGATACCTACTGGAGGAGAGTCACCAGTTCGGCCCGTCCAGCCCGCAGAGCCAGATGATGGTACCTTAGTAGGCCTCATCAGGACCTTGATAGCTTCCCAGGATCGTCGAAGCGACGCCCTGCACCAGACAGTTCAAGATGCTTTGACCCGAGGCAGACATCCAGGGAACCAGGCGGCCAACAGTTTCAAGCGATTGAACCCTCCTTTCTTCGACGGCAGCGAGAATGCGATTGTCGTGGATGCATGGCTTCAGGATACTGAAGTGATTCTAGAAGCAGCTAGGACACCCGAGAATGAGAAGGTGGCGGTGGTATGCCTGCAGTTGTTGGACTTGGCTCGCAGTTGGTGGACGGCGCAAGCCATGGAATTAGTGGCACCCATTGCTTGGGCAGTATTTAGAGAGAGGTTCCAGACGAAGTATTTCGATGCTGTGGCTCTGTACGACCTGCAGACCAGATTTACCAACTTAAAGCAAGGAGGCAGAACAGTCGACAGTTATGTATCAGAGTTTTCTAGACTCAGTAGGTTTGCCCCCACCTTGGTGGCGACTGAGTTTGATAGGGCCCAGCGGTTCCAGCAGGGGTCGCATTTGGAGATCTTGTTGGCAGTGGAGCAGTTCGAGCACCAGACGTTCGATGTGGTCTTGAGAGCAGCTAGGAGGCATGAGTATACCTCCTAGAGGATCGTGGATAGAACCGGAAGTAGAAAGCGGTCCCACAGTCAGATGCACCAATCATCAGCTCCAGCCCCGACAGCTAGAAGATTGACCATTGGAACTCCGAGGCGGACGGCCTCAGTAACGTCGGTTCAACATTCGACCTCGACGCACCCGCAGCAGCAGAAGCAGAAGCAGACTTCCACGATTCGATGTTCTCATTACGGAAAGCCAGGGCATGTGGTGGCAGACTGCCGCAGGGCGCAGGGATTGTACCTAGCTTGTGGAGCAGCAGATCATAGGATAGGGGCTTGCCCGAATAGGGGTGGTTCATCAGCATCCAACCCTTCTAGCTCTTCGATGAGAGGACCGGCCCCAGCACCAGTTCAGCAGCAGCAGTATCAGTCTTCGAGGCCCTTGCCGCCTCAGTCTCAGGCATTCCAGCAACAACACCCCCAGCAGTATGCACAAGCCCAAGCTCAGACCCAGAATAGGCATAGAGGTTTCCAGCAGAGGGGACCAGCAGCCAGAGGACAAGGTCAGGCTATGATGATGGCTATGGAAGAAGAAGTTGTACCAGGTGAGGTTGTGGCAAGTACTATTCTCGTCAACTCCTTTCCAGCTTCGGTATTGTTTGATTCTGGTGCATCGCATTCATTCATCTCTGCACGATTCGCAACACGGATAGGATTGGAGCCCGAGTCATTATCAGTGAGGCTCAATATACTTACTGGTAATGGTCTTGTGGGAGTAGATCGAGTGTTTTCCTCGTGTCGGATCGTAGTTAGCGGTAGGGAGTTCCCCGCTAGATTCATAGAGTTTCCTATGGCAGACTATGATGTAGTCCTAGGCATGGATTGGTTGAGGAACCAGTATGCTAGGATAGACTGCCATATTGGCAGAGTTGTCTTTAGTATTCCCGGCGAGCCAGAGTTTTCGTTTTCCAGAGGCGCAGTGGAGCCATCTTTCCCAGCATTGCGGATGGCAATAGCAGCAGTACAGTTACCCCGGATAGTTGAAGAGTTTCCAGATGTCTTTCCAGAGGAGCTTCCAGGGATGCCGCCAGAGCGAGAGATTGAGTTCACTATAGACTTGATTCCCGGGGCAGCACCAGTGTCAGAGCGAGTCTACGGGATGGCGCCTTCAGAATTGGAGATTTTGTACAAGATGATTGAAGAACTGAGGACCAAGGGATTCATTCGTGCAAGTGGATCGCCTTGGGGAGCCCCGATGCTTTTTGTGAAAAAGAAGGATGGTACGTCCAGGCTATGTGTTGATTATCGTACCTTGAATTCGGTGACAATCAAGAACAGATACCCTCTTCCGAGGATAGATGACTTGTTTGATCAGCTCAGAGGGGCTTCAGTGTTCTCGAAGATCGACTTGCGGTCAGGATACCACCAGATCAGAGTCAGAGAACAGGACATCCTGAAGACAGCATTCAGATCGAGGTATGGACATTGGGAGTTCCTTGTTATGCCCTTTGGAGCGACCAATGTGCCGGTCGTATTCATGGACCTCATAAATTGCATTTTCATGCCTTACTTGGACCAATTTATGATCGTATTCCTAGATGACATCCTGGTCTACAGCAAGAGTGAAGCAGAGCATGAGCAGCATCTCAGAGTCGTCCTTCAGACGCTTAGGGAGCATCAGTTGTATGCCAAGTTCAGTAAATACGAGTTCTGGCTCGATCGTATTTCGTACTTGGGTCACATCATTACCCGAGGAGGAGTGGAAGTGGATCTCCAGAAGATTATGGCTATCGAGTCATGGCCGGTACCCAGCTCAGTGGCAGAGGTTCGTAGCTTCCTTGGATTGGCCGGCTACTACCGGCGGTTCGTTTCAGATTTTGCAAGGATTTCAGCACCGATGACCCAGTTAACCCGCAAAGATGTGCCGTTTGTTTGGACAGCAGAGTATCAGGAATCATTTGAGAAGTTGAAGCGAGGTTTGATAACGGCTCCCATTCTCACCCTTCCAGATGGGACCGGAGGATTCACAGTTTATTACGACGCTTCAGGCAGAGGATTGGGGTGTGTCTTGATGCAGCATGGGAAGGTAATATCTTATACGTCACGCCAACTTTGTGATCATAAGAAGAATTACCCGACCCACGACTTGGAATTGGCGGCGGTAGTGTTTGCTTTGAAGTTGTTGAGACACTACTTGTACAGAGATAGAGCGGAGATCTTTACTGATCATAAGAGCCTGAAGTATGTTTTCACCCAGAAGGACCTTAATATGCGGCAGAGGAGATGGCTCGAGCTATTGGTGGATTATGATGTGGATTTGCAGTATCATCCTGGGAAGGCCAACGTTATAGCAGATGCATTGAGCAGGAGAGCCGGAGTTTATTTCCTGACGGTGCAACCAGAATTATTGGCCGATCTTCAGAAGATAGGAATTGAAGTGGTTCTTTCTACCAGTGTGGCATTGATGGCCAGTCTACAGGTTCAGTCCAGCATAGTTGAGAGGATCCGGATGGCGCAGTCAGCAGATTCCAAGATCCAGCGACTCAGAGCAGAGTGTGAAGCAGGAAGAAGGCCAGAGTTATGTATCCATGAAGACGGTACCCTTCGGCACGGCACTCGTCTTTGTGTACCAAGTGGAGATATCAGACAGGAAGTCATGGCAGAAGCCCACAGTTCACAGTATTCTATTCATCCGGGAGGTGCGAAGATGTACCGTGACATTCGTCAGCATTTTTGGTCGAATGGCATGAAGAGGAAGATAGCCCAGTTTGTCTCTCGGTGTTTGGTTTGCCAACAGGTTAAAGCAGAACATCAGAGGCCCGCTGGACTTCTTCAACCCTTACCGATCCCAGAATGGAAATGGGAACATATGACCATGGATTTCGTGACCGAATTGCCCAGATCTCCGGCCGGCAGAGATGCTATTTGGGTAATTGTGGACAGGCTTACCAAGGTGGCACACTTTCTCCCATTCAGAGTTAGACAGTCGACGGCACAGCTAGCAGAGATGTACCTCAGGCAGATCATCAGGCTTCACGGTGTGCCAGTCAGCATCACCTCAGACAGGGATTCAAGATTCATATCACACTTTTGGCGCAACTTGCAGAAGAGTTTGGGGACTCGTCTTCAGTTCAGCTCAGCTTATCACCCGCAGACAGATGGCCAATCAGAGCGCACAATCCAGACCCTTGAAGATATATTGAGATCTTGCACCCTTGACTTTGGTGGTTCATGGAAGAATCATCTGCACCTGGTAGAATTCTCGTACAACAACAGTTATCAGGCCAGTATCCAGATGGCACCCTTCGAGGCTCTTTATGGCAGGAAGTGCAGATCCCCGCTAGATTAGGACGATGTCAGAGAGAGGCAGATGCTCGGACCCGAATAGATTTTCCAGACGGTTGATGTGGTCAGGAAGGTCAGAGATCACCTCCGAGTTGCCCAGGACCGCCAGCGCCATTGGGCCGATGCTCATCGGCGTCCCTTAGAATTTGCTGTCGGCGACCATGTATTCCTTAGGATCTCGCCTAACCGCGACATCATTCACTTCGACGTGCGGGGAAAGCTTAGTCCTAGGTATATAGGGCCGTTCGATATTCTAGAGCGAGTAGGAGATGTATCCTATCGTCTCGCTCTTCCGTCGTCGCTAAGTGAGGTGCATGATGTATTCCATGTGTCCCAATTACGACGGTATATTCCGGACCCGAGCCACATTCTAGACCATTCGAAATTGGTTGTTGGTACCAACCTTTCGTATGAGGAGGCCCGTGTCTATATTGGAGCAGAGAGAAAAGATACTCAAGAACAAGACTATTAAATTAGTCCGTGTTGCTTGGGGTCATCACTCTCTGGGTGAGTCAACGTGGGAGCGTGAGGACGACATCCGATCGCGATATCCCTACCTGTTTGACTCGTGAGGTATAATGTCTTTCTTATGCCTTACATTTTCCCTTCCTTGCTTGCATTGTATGATTGGACTGCTTAGTGTAGCTTGCCTGTGCTTAGTGTAGCTTGTCGTGGCAATCTCTAGCTCCTTGATTAAATTCCGAGGACAGAATTCTTTTAAGGTGGGTAGAGTTGTCACCCTCATTTCCCGTATTTCTCGTATTTCGTATTTATACTCGTATCTGGATTTTTGGCATGTATTTTTATTTTTCTCAACTTGTGGGATTTTGATATTTCCCGTATTTTGGGCTTTGGCATGGCTCGGTTTTATTTGGATTGGTTCGGTTTTATTTGAGTTGGATCACCTTAACCTATGCTACCCCTCAACCCACCACAACTCACCCTTTTTATAACCCCTACCTACCACTCTCTCTCCTCATAACTTCCACCATTAATTTCCTTCTTCTTCTTCTTCTCCTTCCTCCACAACTCTCCTAACCCTAGGCAAGTGCACCTTGCCACTTCATAAGAGCCCTATTTTCTTGGTTCATTTGCTAGATTAGGACATGGTGATCAACATTAGAACTTGGTATTTTGTGATTTGAAGTCTCCTTTGCTCTAGATCTAAGTTATTTCTATTTTCAGATTTTGCATGGTTTGATCTCTTTAAGTTGGATTTTTATGGGTTTTTGATGCTTCCATGTAAAAGAGCATTCAGTTTCACCCAAGTTGGAGCTTTAGAAATCTGGATTTGGAGTTCGGATGGCCAAGTTATGATGCTTGAAGCTTTGGGTTCAGCCATGGTGTTCTTGCTGTCTGGAGAAGACAGTGAGCAGTGTGTGCAGAGCTGTTTAGCTTACGCACCCTGAGCTACGCGCACTCTTTAGCGCTGCGTACGCAGACTTGAGTACGCTTCCTTTTGGAAGCGTGTCTCTCTCAGCGTGCGTGACTTCTCACCTACGCTGCTCTCTGTAGCGTGCGTGACTTTTCACCTACGCTGCTCTCTCAGCGTGCGTGACTTTTCACCCACGCAGCTCTCTCAGCGTGCGTGACTTTTCACCCATGCAGCTTTCTGTTGCGTGCGTGACTTTTCACCCACGCTGCTCTCTCAGCGTGCGTGACTTTTCACCCACGAAGCTCTCTCAGCATGCGTGACTTTTCACCCACGCAGCTCTCTCAGCGTGCGTGACTTTTCATCCACACAGCTCTCTGTAGCGTGCGTGACTTTTCACCCATGCAGCTCTCTGTAGTGTGCGTGACTTTTCACCCACGCTGCTCTCTCAGCGTGCGTGACTTTTCACGTACGCAACTCTTTCAGCGTGCGTGACTTTCGTACGCTGCTCCCCTGACCCTTGCTTAACCCATTGGCTCTTGGAGTTTTGGTTTTATTTCTTTAAGCTTGGCTCTTATATAACCCTGTACTTTGATATTTTATTAGATATTTTATGCCCATTTTATATCCTTATGCCTTTTGTCATGAACTTGATTTTACTTAATATGTTTAGAATGACTATTGTACATGGCATGGTATGACAATGAACTAGCATAACACGACAGTGACCCGTAGTGGTACACTCCTGACATGACCAACCTGACATGATAGTGGCCCGTCGTGGCGCACTCCTGACAATTACCCTGACATGATTTATCTTAATGATGTTACGACGGCTAGCTTAACTTGACCTACCTTGACACCGTGGGTGGTTCTTTCTTGCTTGCTTGTTAAATTCACTTGTCCTATCTTGCATCATATCTAGGATGGGACTCCTGAGTACCACGGTCAGGAGTACCTACTAAAATGGATTAAGGTTAATAACTAGAATAACACAGTAGTCATGAAGAGATGACACAGCTACAGGCAATCCCGTTACCTGGATGCTCCAGGGATTTGTAGCCTGCCGTCGAGTAGGGCACAATTCCAGCACACTGTCAGGTGTTGCTCCCTCTAAGTCACCTAAGGGTACATGCGTCTCCTGGACGATGTACCCACCTGAATTCAACCCTAATCTTTCGTCCTGGGTAACCTGGATGGTCTGCAGGGCTTGTGGCTGTGGAACAATCTTACTGCATCTTGTTAGTAATTAGGCCTGTGATAACCCTAGTTAGTTAAAGTAGTAAGCCGTAGGATCTGTTTGCCGTAATTGATTGAATGAGGTATAACCAGTCTAGTCATGTCTTGATCCTATGCAAGATTGCTTCCTGTCTTGATTACTTACATTACTTATCTTGCCGATAAATGGTGGGAAACCAAGCTCTGTTCAGATGAAGGGTTACAACCCCGATCCTTGTTTGGTTTACGGGTTGTAACCTGGCTATCGGAATAGTTCCATGGTTATCTCGTCGTATACCATCCTGACATATTTTCGTAATTTTAGTTTTAATATTGATTTTCTGTGCTGATTGCTGGCTTTTGTTCTTATTTCGTGGCCCCCTTGTGGCACTTGCTCTTTCTGGGGTTGACCCAGCTGGTTTTGTGTGGCCAGATTTCGGAGCAGCTCCCGAGGATCTACCAAGCTTCAAGCCCAATGGTGAACACTAGACGGAATCGGGGCCAAGAGTGGATTTTCTATTTTGTTTCGCTCACTCTATTGTAAAAATTATTCTTTTGAGGCGTTTAGCCGATGAGCACCTGTTAGCTCGAAGCACTTTACTTACTGTCTGCCTACGGGCTGTAAACATGATTAACAAATCCTAGGGTTGATCATGTATGACTTAACTCTTGCTAGTCCCCGCATTTTGTACGACTAGCTTTATGATCAGCTGAATATGTAATATTTGGGACGCCTTATTATTGTATATTTAATGATCATACATCTTGCGACCTTACTTACTTGCTTGTGATTGAGACATTAGGCTTGTTCATGACCATAAGAGACTGTTGGCTTGTAGAAAACCCTCACATATCTAGACAGCCGTGACCGTATATCGAGGTGGTTTCCATTTCAATATACGTAGCTGGCTATGTCTGCCCCCGCTCTCCAGTATTCTGGTTCTGGGGCGTGACATCGAGGAAGTTGAAGAAGCATATCTTTCTCTCACTAAGGAATTTGAGTTCTGTCACCTACAGCAGATGAAGCAGAATTGCTTCGGTATGAAGCAGAATGGCTTCGAGAGCTCAGGAACGATCTTTTTGTGGTTGGTGCACAAATACGGTTGATGCCGATGTATTATGACAACCAGGTAGCTGTAACAGTGGCATCGGATGATCTCTTCAATGGTAAGAAGAGAACTGTGCAACTAGGGCACATGGTACTGAATGAGTGCATCAAGCATTGATCATTACAGTTGTTGGTATTCGGAGTCAGAAGAATCTGATGGACCTGTTCACTAAGGCCTCAAGCGACAGCTAGTCAAGACTGGCAAGGAAATGGGCTTGACGGATCTCTGATATTGTGTCTCTGTAATTATACCATAAAGTTTTTTGCTGATTGGTTCAAAGAGAAATCTACCAGGCATTTAGTTTTTTGTTTAAGGAAGGACCATTGACTGGAAGAATATCAGGAACAGTGGACAATTTTTTGGGACACTACGGGGTCATGGACCTAGAACCATTGTTATCTCTGATATTGTGTCTTTATAATTCTACTATAAAGTTTTATGCTATTAGTTCAAAGAGAAATCTGCTAGGCGTCTAGCTTTTAGTTCAAAGAAGAATCATTGAGTAGAAGAATATTAGAAACAGTAGGTAATCCTTGGGATCTACGGGGTTAACCCAGAACAACTATTAACAATGGGTAGTCCTTTAGGAAATACTAGGTTACGGACCCAGAACCACTGTTGTTTACTGTTTGTTCTTTGTATAGAACAAAGTCCTATGAGAGGATAGCTTGGAAGCCTTAATGAGTTCTCGGGCATTTGGGATGTCCTGCGTGCTTTATAAGAAGCATGAGTAGCACAGTACTATAAAAGAGCGTAGTATTCTATGCTACAGTGGGGTGACTTCACATGAGGTACCTAGTGAGAGTAAAGTGTCACTACCCACACCCACTTCGGGATACGAGTGCGTGTCCAAGCCCAGCCTATGTTACGGTATCGACGGTAGTACGCTGTCTAGCCCGTAATAAACAAAATGCTCATAAATACTAACTGCTCATTTACAACAACTAAATTAATTTTACAAAATTAGAAGTTTTATATTTGAAGAAGAATATAAGCTTTTACAATTATAAAAAACTACTACACATCAAACTAGTCTTCTATGGTTTGGCATTCGAGTCTCTATCTCCCCCTCGTATGGTCAATAGTACAAAAGTAGACACGTCAGCAGAGTACAACCATATTACAATTAATGTTGTTAGTCCAAAATAAGTTAGAACAACGAGAAACAACAATGGCAAAGGGTATATAAAGAACTAGTACTAGCAAGATATGAACTAGCAGGATGTAACTATCAATGTATGAACTAATAAGATAAGAACTGGCAAAATGTAAACTAGCAAGATATGACCTAACAAGATATAATCTAACATAATATGAATTGGCAAGATGTGAACTAGCAAGGTGTAAACTATAGAGGAATAATAGGAAACAACTATGTGTGTGTGAAATACCTTTTAATACGTAAACGGCTGGGCTAATACGGCACATCATACGATGGCTATCCACATTAAAAGGGTATAGCTAACTCATACGTGGGGTGTACGACTTAGCTATCCACAATAAAAATGTTTGGGTTTGTTCACGTACTTACTGGGTATTTACCCTCCTGACTCTCTAATAATCAATAACGGTCAATGATACACTAAGAAGGATATAATAACTACGGTGTCACAATCGTGTCTCAATAGAATATCAAGCAATGACTCAACGGAATATCAAACAAGAAAACTATAGAGTAAACGTTATAATGAACTAAAACATAAATGCAATACTGTACTTGCCTGAATCCTTACATAAACCATAGTCACAAGTAGAGGATGAGGGGATTGCCAATCTAGAAGCTCTCAACCTATAATACATATCGTACCACGAACCGAGCACAAAAATCACAAGTTAATTCTAATGTTCTAGTTCTAAATTCATGAAATAAGTGGCTAATGGGTTAACTAATCTATTAATAGTTAATTCTGGAATAATTCACTTAAAAACCTAATTTAACCTAATAATAATCTGAATATAATCTAAACATGCAAGTTTGGTCATCAAAAGTCATGTTTCCAATTTTGGAAACCATGGCACGCAAATCGAGGCATACTATTGACTATCTAGTAAAACATTGTGAACTCTAGATTTTAAAAGTTCGTCTTGGCATATTTCAGCGCCATGAGTGCGCTGGAATCAACTGTGCCACAAAATCACGTTTTGGTCAAAAGATATTGCCGTTATGGCTAATCGTGACCAAAACGGTGATCAACCGATCAATTCTGAGTTCAACAGAATAACTAAAATACTAGATGAGAGAAATAATTTCTGGAAACAATATATCGTAGACCTCTGTGTTAGCTTCCGAAACATCAAACGGTTCGTGATTTCGATTTCCGGTCCTCTAGGAATCTCGAAAACACCAAAATGTGTCAAGTTTCGGACAACCGACACTCTATGAATTTTTCAGAAATTTAGGTTCATAAATGATAAAAATAAATTATATATTCATAAAATATACCTCAATACGCTTCCAAAAAAATGGCGCGTGAAAAGCTCTTCTAGTTTGGCGGCAATCACTTCGGGAAGTCGAGATCTCTACTAGAACTCTCTCTCAAAAAGGCGGCTGAAATTTCTAGGTTTTCGTAAATTAATTATATATATATATATATATATTTATATATATATATATATATATATATGAGAAAGAGAGAGAGGCGGTGCTGACTCATTCTGGCGTCGATAGATGGGCCAGGAGGCGCTGACTGGATGCTGATTGGCCTGCTGATTGGGTAAATGCTGATTTAAATTCAGAAAATGATCTAAAAATCATTTGAGAGCCAAATAAACTCAAATAAAATTCTAAAAATTCCAAAAAAATTCTAGAAAATATATTTAACCTTCTAAAATATAAAAAAAATGCTTTCCCTCATATTAGTTCCAAATAGCCTCATAATAAATATTTGAAGCCTTTAAAAATATATAAACCTTAATAAATAAATACTTAAATACTTCCAAAAATTATGGAAAAATTCTAGAAAATATAAAATAGCGTAATTAACCCTAGAAAAATATGTGGGGTCAATATTTACACTTAGGCTAGCACAATAAATTCTAGAAGTCCTAGAAAATAGGTTTTTCCTATATTTTATTATCAAAGTAATTCCAAAAAATACCAAAAAATCTAAAAAAAATTAAAAAATAGTTTTTGAGGTTCTAGAACCTAAATAAAATACTGGGTCCCAAAAATAATCCCTAATGGCCATATGGTAATCATAATCAAATAATAATTAAAAAAATCGGGAAGTGGACTTACAAATCTACCTACCATAGAAAAATTTTGTCCTCGAAATTTCAAAAGATACGACTAGGCATGACTAAAAATATTATCCACAAATTATGGTCAAAAGGGTTAGTCAAAATCTAGGCTTGGTTAAAGATAGAATCGAAATATGATAGAAAGAGAGAACTACCAATTGTTGAGAAGATGGTAACAAGAAGTAAGTCATCAAATCAATTTAGAAAAATTAATAGTCATATGCCAATAAAAGATATAGCCTCTAGGATATTCGAAAATCATAAGTATATCCGAAGTCATTTAACAGAGAATCCATACCTCGCCAGTGTACATCAGGCTACCGTGAACCCTTGGTTTCATGACTCAAGTATAACATATTATCGAACACTCTACCAACTCTACCCAATATTGACATATAAATCAAAAGATCACTAATACAGCTAGGATATAGTTTTAGTAATATTTGACAACCTATGCATACTTGAAATTATTTTAACTTAGGGTTCATGCCACGCCAGTGCGCTTCTCGCTGCAGTGAACCCACAGTCTCCATAATTCAAATAAATGGAGATAGTGTGCAACTGCCTTACCATTGTAAGTCATCAAAAATTATTTCAACTATATTCATAAGAATTTCAAGGAGCTTCTATAAATTCAAACAAGTCGATCATGATAAGAAAATATAAGTATATGTCCTTAAATAAAAGTGTCAATTTTGAAAACAAAATGATCGTAAAATGAACGAAGATGACTTGAATTAATATATAGATAATTGAACCAAGATTAAGAATTAAAAATAAAATGATCGCAAAATATTTTTGAAAATAAAACGAGGTTTAGAGAAGGCAGAAGATAAAATAACACAAAAATGATCAAAATTAGGAATTGAATTCTATGAAGGCCTAACTTATCAAATGTATATTCTACCCACCTTGGATCATACCCTCGTATTAAAATATAATAGAATTACATGGCCTATGTAGCAACCTTATTTACCTAACAATAGAATTAAATAAGGGACTCCTAGTCCTGGTATTCTCCTAAAATCAAATCAATCCTAATTGTGAATGAGCACTTCCTAGTCGCAGGCTTGTAGTAGTACAACTAACTTAAGTACTACCACAAGTTCGCAATCATTTGCAAAATCCGACCTGCATGGGCCACCATAAAAACTTGCTACGATCTGCACCCACTTTGGGATACGAGTGCGTGTCCAAGCCCAGCCTACGATGCGGTATCGACGGTAGTACGTTGTTTAGCCCACAATAAACAAAATGCTCATAAATACTAACTGCTCATTCACAACAACTAAATCAATTTTACAAAATTAAAAGTTTTACATTTGAATAAGAATATAAGCATTTACAATTAAAAAAACTACCACACATCTAACTAGTCTTCTATGGTTTGGCCTTCAAGTCTCTATCTCCCCCTCGTATGGTCCATAGTACCAAAGTAGACACGTCATCCTCACATATAACAATGATCCAATCAAGAAAGGAGTAGAGTATAACCATATTGCAATTAATATTGTTAGTCCAAAATAAGTTAGAATAACGAGAAACAACAATGGCAAATGGTATATAACGAACTAGTACTAGCAAGATATGAACTAGCAATATATGAACTAACAGGATGTAACTAGCAAGGTATGAACTAATAAGATAAGAACTGGCAAAATATAAACTAGCAAGATGTGACCTAACAAGATATGATCTAACAAAATATGAACTGGCAAGATGTGAACTAGCAAGGTGTAAACTATAGAGGAATAATAGGAACAACTATGTGTGTGTGAAATACCTTTTAATACGTGAACAACTGGGCTAATACGGTACATCATACGATGGCTATCCACAATAAAAGGGTACGGCTAACTCATATGTGGGGTGTACGACTTAGCTATCCATAATCAAAATGTTTGGGTTTATTCACGTACTTACTGAGTATTTTCCCTTCCGACTCTCTAACAATCAATAACGGTTAATGATACACTAAGAAGGATACGATAAATACGGTGTCACAATCGTGTCTCCATATAATATCAAGCAATGACTCAAACGAATATCAAACAAGAAAACTATAGAGTAAACGTTATAATAAACTAAAACGTAAATGCAATACTGTCACGATCTACACCCTATTTAGGGGCACGAGAATGTGGGTACGTCTAGCCTACGCCGCAGTGTCGGCGGTAGAACGCTGTATAGGTCATCTATAACATCTAATATCTAACAACAAGATATATAAACCTGTCATCTCTGTACGGAGGTATAAAATAACATCTCAACTCTATATCTCAATCACAAGTCTAGGAAGACAGAGCACGATATGGAATCAGATAAAAGGAAGAA
>JANAVB010039219.1:19750021-19887521 GCA_029216955.1 Iris pallida
GAATCCTTGCACAAACCATAGTCACAAGTAAAGGACGAGGGGATTGCCAATCTAGAAGCTGTCAACCAATAGCACATATCGTACCACGAACCGAGCACAAAAATCACAAGTCAATTCTAATGTTCTAGTTCTAAATTCATAGAATAAGTGGCTAATGGGTTAACTAATCTATTAATCTTTAATTCTAGAATAAATTACTTAAAAACCTAATTTAACTTAATAATAATCTGAATATAATCTAAACATGCAAGTTTGGTCATCAAAAGTCATATTTTCAATTTTGGAAACCATGGCACGCAAATCGAGACGTATCGTTGACTATCTAGTCAAATGTCATAAACTCTAGATTTTGAAAGTGCACCTTGGTATATTTTAGTGACATGAGTGCACGAAATCAACCGTGCCACAAAATAACATTTTGGTCAAAAGATATTACCGTTATGGCTAATCGTGACCAAAACGGCGATCAACCGATCAATTCTGAATTCAACAGAATAACTAAAATACTAGATGAACGAAATAATTTTTTGAAAACATATATTTCGTAGACCTCTGTGTTAGATTTTTGAAACTTCAAACGATTCATGATTTCGATTTCCGGTCCTCCTGAAATCTCGAAAACACCAAAACGTATCAAGTTTCGGACAACCGACACCCTATAAATTTTCTAGAAATTTAGGTTCAAAAATTATAAAAATAAATTATATATTAAGAAAATATACCTTAATATGCTTCCAACAAAAAAATGGCGCATGAAAAGCTCTTCTGGTTTGGCGGCAATCACTTCAGGAAGTCGAGATCTCTACTAGAACTCTCTCAAAAAGGCGGCTGAAATTTCTAGGTTTTCGTGAATTAATAACATATATATAGGAGAGAGAGAGTGGCGGTGCTAACTCATTCTGGCACCGACAGGTGGGCCAGGGGGTGCTGACTGGATGCTGATTGGCCTGCTGACTGGGTAAATGCTGATTTAAATTCAGAAAATAATTTAAAAATTATTTGAGAGCCAAATAAACTCAAATAAAATTCTAAAAAATCCAGAAAAATTCTA
The DNA here is from genome assembly GCA_029216955.1 of Iris pallida. Classification (NCBI taxonomy): domain Eukaryota; kingdom Viridiplantae; phylum Streptophyta; class Magnoliopsida; order Asparagales; family Iridaceae; genus Iris; species Iris pallida. The sequence goes on from JANAVB010039219.1 coordinate 19,751,073, forward strand.
CAAAATTCTAGAAAATATATTTAACCTTCTAGAATATAAAAAATGCTTTCCCTCATATTAGTTCCAAATAGCCTCATAATAAATATTAGAAGCCTTTAAACATATATAAACCTTAATAAATAAATACTTAAATGCACCCAAAAATTATGGAAACATTCTAGAAAATATAAAATAGCATAATGAACCCTAGAAAAATATTTGGGGGTCAATATTTGCCCTTAGGCTAGCACAATAAATTCCAAAAGTCCTAGAAAATAGGTTTTTCCTATATTTTATTATCAAAGTAATTCCAGAGAATACCAAAAAAATCCAAAAAAATTTAAAAATAGTTTTTGAGGTTCTAGAACCTAAATAAAATACTGAGTCCCAAAAATAACCCTAAATGGCCATATGGTAAATCATAATCAAATAATAATTAAAAAATTGGGAAGTGGGCTTAGATAAAGCCTCGACTTCGGGCCAAGTCACAGCGGCATAGCATCTCACATAGGCAAGTGAGCCTAATGTTGTAGAATGAGGAGTGGTAGGCATCACTACAAAGAGGTTGGGCCTTATGTTACAGTGGTTTAACACCATATGAGGTACCTCGAAAGGGTAAAGCCTCGGCTTCACAAGCCATGTCATGGCGGCGTAACACCGCAAGGAAGCGAAAGACGTCATACTGGATAGTTTGGCATTAAAAAGAGGCAGGGAGTCATTCTACAATGGTATGACACCACATGAGGCATTGTCTCGTCTTGGGCCATGTCATAGCGGCGTAGCACTGCAAGGAAGCAAAAGCCTTCATGCCAAGACTCTTTAAAAGAACTCACCTAGAGTGTATGGATAGAGATATATGTCGTCACTTGAGGGAAAACCTTGTAGACACCTAATATACATACACCGTAATCAGGCTAGCTCAGAGCGTTTAATATGAAGTCAGAAGCATAGTTGATGTCATTATGTGAGTAGAAAGAATTACAGTTATGGTGCAGAATTCAAGGCTTAGTTTATTCTTGTATCATACTGTTATTTAACCCATGTAGAAAGATTCAAGTCGTAGCGACATCTATCCTAATGCATGATGGATAGTTACTGTGGGGAATGCTCAACCCACATATATTGAGATATGTGGAGGATTGTTGGTGTTTTTGCCTTTGGACTAGTGTAAAATAGTCCCACATCGGCTACACCACCAAGTGGATATCTCAACATATTGTTTTGCATGTGTTGAGGTGTGCTCATGGGATGTGGTGGGGCACATGTGGGTGCCATGTGGGGGTGTTTACCTAGAAGGAAAAATGATTAACTCTAGCAAGGAAATAAGTTGCTTTTGTCGTTTGAACTCGGACACGGGCTCCAGGATATCTCGTGCATGCATGGTCGTATTTAGGCGGTAGGCATGGACTGGCATACGACTATGGTGATTGCGAGGTGGTCTAAAATATCAAACTCTATTTTTGAGTATTAGTATTTTAGTCCCACATCGAATAGGAGAAAGAGTGAAGTCTCACTCCACTCTATAAATAGATCCCTTGCCCTCTTTTATAAGATACACTAAAATAAGAAAGCAAAGGGAGCCCCATTCGAGTCCCAAAAAGTTGACTAACGAGCGTTCCAGAAGTTCTTTGAGAACTTGCTAGTTCCTGGGAGCATATTGCGGTGGACAAATCTTGCTTTGAGCAATGTTGGTCTTCACCACCCCAACAGAATAATAATTTATTAATTATTATTTCTTTTTCTTCTTCTTCTTAGTAGGCTACATGATATTTTGGAGAGCAAATTTGTTTGTCGGAATCTCCAAAATCATAAAACCCAGTTCAGGCATTTTGTAGAGCGAACTCGTTTGCAGGAATCTCCAAAATACTGAAACTCAATTCGGGCACTTCTGGAGAGCGAACTCGTTCGCATGAATCTCCAAAGTGCTGAAACTCAGTTCAGACACTTTTGGATAGCGAACTCGTTTGCAGGAATCCACAAAGTGCTGAAACTCAGTTCAGGTACTTCTAGAGAGCAAAATTGTTTGCAAGAATCTCCGAAGTCCCAACTTAAGGAAATTAGGAGAGCAAATTTATTTGCACTTGGAAGTCTCCAAAATCCTGCAAAATTAGAACAGAGAGCAAATTTATTTGCACTTAGAAGTCTTTGTCTATGATCGTCCTATTAAGAACAGAGAGCAAATTTTATTTGTACTTGGAAGTCTCTGTCTCTGACTGTTCTTCTATCTAGATCTGTTTTGGGAATAACACATATTGGTTCTCAGAGATGTAAGACATGTACCGGATCTTCGATTGAACCTGTCAGTAGGGAAATTAAATTGGAAAGGGTATATGAGTTCGTTTGGCAACGGCCAATGAAAGCCTACGAAAGGTTCCATTGTAGCGGCTCGAGGAACGAAGTGTTGCACGTTGTACAAAGCTCAAGGGAAAGTCAACAAGGCTGAGTTGAATTGGCAGATAAATAACACTCTACATATCTATGGCACAGGTGACTTAGTTATATGAGTGAGAAGGGACTTCAAATCCTCAATAAAAGAAAAGTCTTGTCGAACAAGAAAGGTACGCATTTGGTTAGTCGCACTCACGACTTGGTAGGCAAATAAAATAGAGTTAGTTTTCATAAAAATTCTTCCAAAATGAAATAAAATATTTTGGAGCTTGTTTATTCTGATGTGTGTGGACCTATAAAAGTTAAAACATTATGTGGTGCTTTGTACTTTGTTACTTTCATAGATAATGCTTCCAGGAAAGTTCGGGCATATGCCTTGAAGACTAAAGATCAAGTTCATGGCGTGTTTCAAGCCTTCCATATTATGGTGGAAAGAGAAACAAGGAAGGAACTAAAATCCATCCACACGAATAATGGGGGAGAATACATTAGGCCATTTTAAGAATATTACAAGGGTCATGGTATCCTTCATGAGCAAACAGTTCCGAAGACACCTAAGCATAACAGTGTAGCAGAAAGGAACCACACCATTGTAGAAAGAATCAGATGCATGCTCTCATAGAAGCTTGATGACAAAGCCAAGTAGTATATTTTTTTGGTCTATGCTATAAGCTATGGGATCCAATACACAAGAAGGTTATCAGAAGCAGAGATTTGATCTTCCATGAAGACTAAACTATTGAAGACTTTGATCGAAGAATCGGGGCCCCAAAATAATGACTTGATAGATGTTGATGCAATCATTCCTCCTATGATATAGGATGGTGATGATGCTACAGATGCCCATGACCACGAAGATGAAGACACTAATGAAGAAATCCTTGCATTGTCATTACCACTTTTCTAGAATAAGGGTATTTTTATCATTTCACTATTAGTGTATTTTTTCTTTCATAAGATGATTGTATTTATTAGTAGGCTAGCTTATTCATTAGTCATGGTGGATCCAATTTGTTGTGACTTGACCAATTAGTTGATTAATTAGACTTTAGTCATAACTAAGTTAGATACAAACCTTAATTAGATCCAAACCATTTAGCCCACTTAAGGACCTACCTAATACTAAGTGTAATGAAGAGATTAGGGCTTGTATAGTACCTATTTAACCCCCAAATGGCAGCCACCATCTCCTTTACGGTTTTCACATTTTTTCCATTCCAAACTCTCCCAAATTTTCTGCCCCTTCTTTCCTTTGTTGTGCAAAAGCTTAGAGGAGCTCAAAGAGACTTGGTGAAGGCTCTAGCAAGGATTGGAGAGCTCTTTCTTCATCCATCTTCCCTAAATTTGTGGAGCATGGTGTAGTCTTCTTTCTACATAGGTATAACCCTTTAAACTTATATTTCTATGGTTAAAATTCATGCATTCATGTAGGAGACCCTACCCATGACTAATAGGAGGTAGAATGAGGTCCTAATGAATCCTATTGTGGTAGCTACATGAAGTTTTGTGTCCATTTGAGGAAGTACTACAAATTGAGACATCTAGGTATTTGTCAAAATGTCACAATGGCCATTTAGAATCTGTTTTCAGTTTTATTTGCTTGATATAGCTTGGTTCTCATTGGATAGGGTGTATTTTGTATTCTAAGTATCATATCTAGATATATATATTACATATATAGATATATATGGAGAAGTTGTGTCATGTTTAGGGCTATGTGAGCCACTGCCCTCGCAGGATAGTGTGTGTGTAGGAGGTTTTGAGTGTAACAGGTAGGCTATATCAGAGGATTGATAGAGAGGGAAACATTTGGCCTTTGCCCATGTTTAAAAATAGTATGAGAATGTGTGTTGGTAGCAGTCCTATTTTTATATGTGTATCAGTCTTAAAATTGGACTTGTACCAGTCATATATGCTAGAGCATATATGTATCAGTACGGGGGATTCGAGTACAGGATAGGTGGAGCACTTGGACTACAACATTTAATGAGTAAGTAAGCAGACCAATGTGAAGGGCCAGCAATAGGAGAAAGAAGGGGTTAGATTGAACTATCATTTAACAGTGAGATGGCCAGTGAGGAGGAATATGTTTCAGTTGGATAAATATATTGATGTAATATTAGGATATGAGATTAGACAGAGAGTATCCTGGAGAGGAGTTCCCTATGAGGAACGAAGGATAAGGCATATGCAGGGACCACTTGTAGGTAGCCTGCAATGGGCAGGGCAAGGCAAGGGTCTTGTGTCGTTGCACAGACCAATGTGAAGGGGGCTCGGGTATATGAGGTGAAGAGGACTAATCTCTTTAGTGTGTCACAGTGTGAGAGGGTTAGAGTGAGGGACTTGGTATCAGAACATGATACCAGTCCATTGCTTTCTTGTTCAGGAATTTTGGGGGTTAGATAACCAGGTAACATTGGATGTATATGGATATATATTGACATGTATGTTTACATATAATTAGAGTATGAATTATATATATATATATATATATATATATATATATATATATATATATATATATATATATATATATATATATATATATATATGGCAAGAGAGTGAAGGGATTTGAATGGCAGAGGTCACTTAGCCCTTGGGCATTTAGGGGCTAGTTCAATAGAAGGTTAGTATCAGAAATTGATGAGTATAAGAGGGTTCCTATAGGTCAAGTTAGTGTCAGTGGTATGGGTAGTGCCATTCATGGATTAATCATATAGGTGATACCTAATATATGTGTCAGGCATGTGGAGTGTGGTATTAGTTCTGAGAGTCTTGTGTCATTTGAGTGTTTTGTGTCTAGTGTCCAGTTAAGTGAGAGTGTTTAGAGTGTTAGTGAGTGGAACGATGTGTGTATTAGTGAATGGGACGTAAGGACAGAGGGTTTGGCAGCAAAAAAAGGGACTGGGTCAGTAGAGTTTGGAGTATCAGACATTAGGATCCTAAGTTAGATGTTAGTGAGTTTTGTGTGAGTGAGTGAGATGTGTTTGTATTAGTATGTGTCAGTATGTATTAGTATGTGTCAGTACGTATCAGAGGTGTTAGAGTGGTATCAGTCGAGTATCACAAGAGGGTAGATATATATGTATATATATAAGTATGTATGTTTGTCTATGGATATAAAGTATTTTATATATATACATATATGTAAGTAGACATTCAGTTGAGTAGAGGGAGTGGAAAGTGTCATAGGCTAGTGGGGCTTTTGTGTGACAGGTTGAGAGGGTGAGTGTGAACTAACACAGGTAGACAGAAGGAAAGAGATTTCCCTAGTTGTAAGGCTCGGGTTGGCCATTGGGTCACTTGGCAATAGGCTAATGGAATGGTTGGCTCTGGCTACTATAGGAATTTGGTTTTATCCATTAATGGATTCAGTCCAGGTTTTGATTTCATCTTGGCAGTAGGATGTCAGGTTGGGGGTCTCTTTTAGAGCCACATGGGATTGCAGAGGCTTGGCATAGCTTGGCTTTGCATCTTTTAGGTAAGGGCATGAGGCAGCAAGGGATTTTTCCCTAGGTCAGTGTGGTTGGCTTTAGGGCTTGAGGTGTCTGGGAACACCATGTGACAGGTCAGTTAAAGAGTGTTAGTGTCTCTTAGTTCAGTGCTTTGGCTAAGAATGTCAGTTTGAGAATCAGTTAAGATTGGGGGATGTTGTGCTTGGCATTCATTTAGTATGTAAGTGTGGATTTGAGAAAAGGGGGTTGAGTTGGCTCTGCACAACAGCAGGGGAATTGCCCCATGTTGTACAGCAGCAGAACATATGCAGTGGCATGAGCCACTTGGCCTATGTTTTGTGTGGTTAGAGTGATGTGTGTATCAGAGTTTTAGTTAGATGTTAGTGTTAGTTTTGATTGTATCAGTATAGTTAGTATCAGATTTGATATAAGATATTGGTATCAGATTTAGATAGGAGATGTTAGTTAGTATCCTAAGTCTAGTTGGTCAGTTTTAGTTAGTATTTTGGTTGTGGTTAGGCTTGTTTGGTTGCAGCCATTGCAGCAGCAAATAGCAGCAATTAAAGTAGCAGGATGGCATGCAGCGGCAGCAGCTTTGTACCTGCAGTTAGCTTGCAGCACAGTAACAACTCATGTCAAGCCAAAGCAGCAGCTGCCTTGCTGCACTAGGCAGCAGGGATTTGTTCCCCTTAGACTAGACAAGTTGGTTAGTGGTATATGAGTATTAAGGCTATAGGATATGAGTTAGTTTGGTTGGAAATTGTATGTGTTAGATTGAATGTGAGGGTATCATGTGAGTTAGGATACTTGAGGGTATCTCAGTAATGGGAAATTGAGTGTTTGCATCTAGATTAGGAGTTTGCTAGTGTCTTGGTAGGATATTAGCTAGTGGTTGGATATGTCAGATGTTAGTTCAAGGTTAGAGGGGATATCTAGATGTATAGCTAGGATATTTTTTGTATATATATAGTATTGGGTACTTTACCTACTAGCAAGGTAATGAGATTAGCCTATAATCTAAGATAAAATAGAGGATTACCACTCTAGAGTCTATTATAGATTGTTATATTAATATATATGTAAATATACTTATATAAGAGTAATTTAGGGTATATGAATACCTAGATTGGGGTATCTAAGTAGGAATGGTTGATATAGGATGTTTTGACTTAGATTTGACCATGGTTGACAAGGTTGACTATTTTGACTAGAAGTCAACTTTGAGTCAACATCTGACCAAGATTGACTAGGGCTTGACCTGGGTTGACTTGGGTTGACCAGAGTTGACCAGTTGACCAAAAGTCAACTGTGAGTCAGTTTTGACCTAGATTATATATCACACACTAGAAAACCATGTCTAACACTGTTAAACCCTATTTAACACATGTATATCTTATCTATAGGTCTGTGACCCCACTTTGAGTCTCGATTCATATTGACAGCTCAGGACCGCAGGCGAGTACATTCTCTGATAGTTTTTATTGCTTTGATATTTACTATATCTGTTCAGTTGAAGTATTTTACTTGATTCTCGACACGAGGATACACAGACTAGTATACTTTGGATCCTGTCATGAGATATTATTTCTAGTTTACCTGGTATATTGGTATTTTGTTCAATCTTGTTTCTTGTACTTGTATAGACACCGATTTGGGAGTGGACATGGCCTCCTGCTTTTCAATCTTGTGTCATGACATGTCATGGTTGGATCCATTATACTATTCGGGGGGATTGGAGAGGTTATGTCATCAATACCCCTCCTGTAACTACTTGTGCATAGCTTCACCCTCGCCACACGTAGGGTCTAGCCTGACCTGATACTACTTGAGTAATAGCTTTTCATTTTGGCCGGCCTGATCCTCTATACAAGTATTTGTGCATAGCCAGTCAAATGGAACCGCCTGATCTGGATCCAAGCCGATCACATAACACTCTAATATCTCAAGGCACCGTTTATATTTGCATTGTACATCAGATTACTGTACTGCTTTATATTCCAGTATTTCAACCATGACATGATATTCAGTTTATACTATTTTACTTCCATTCTTGATATTCTATCTTATATTCCATTATAACTGTTTCTTATAGTATTTGTCAATTCATTGGAACTGTTGTTAGCGTTTGTATTTCGCTCCAATCCTGACTGGATAACTATTTTTCAGAGGACTTAGATGCTGATTGCTCGACCTTTTACGGGTTTGGCATAGATGGAGACTATGATCAGGACCTGCCTGTGGAGCCGGTGCTCGTAGAGGACGCACTGCCTCTAGTGACTTAAATTAGTTAGGCTTTGACAATATTGTATTCCAACTTGATACTTTGGGTCTATAGAACTTATTTGGGATTGTATGTCTTTAAATTCTGAACTTGTGTTTATGTTTCTGCATCTATTTCTTTCTATTTCATGTTTATCTTTATCTTATTCGTACTTATCTTCCCTAGATTCATGTGATTGAGTTGTGATTATATTCTTCCGTACGGAGATGACAGGTTATATTCATTGTGTCTTAGATGTTATATGTTCTAGATGACCTAAACAACCTTCTACCGCCGACTCTACGGCGTAGGCTGGACGTACCCACATGCCCGTGCCCCTAAACAGGGTACGGGTCATGACAGCATGTGATGATGTTCCTATTGGTGAAAATGGGGAGCAAGTGCAAGCTCCTCAAGTACCTCCTGTTGAGCTGAGGAGATCAAATAGAGTGCCAAAGCCTTCAAATAAATATCCAGTTACTGAGTACGTGATGCTTACTGATGGAGGAGATCTAGAATGTTACAAAAAGGCTCTGGGAGATGAACATAAAAATAAATGGTTGAAAGTTATGCAAGAAGAGATGGCTTCTTTACATAATAATTGTTGGTGCTCTTCTCCTTGACATGAAGAGAGCTTGCTCTCAACATGCCTAGCAAAGTTTAGTCCCACATTGGAAAAGCACCATGAGTTATCTAAACATATATATGTGTATGTGTTGTTGGGATATGCACATGGGGTGGTGATACTAATGAGGGAACTATGTGGGTGATTTTACTAGGAGGCAAGGATAAGGCTCCAAGAAAAGCATTCATGCTTTTTGCTCTTGGGAATTTAATTTCCATTGGGGCTAAGCCCCTTAGGGGCTTAGCGACTCGGAATCGGACTCGGACTCAGACTCGGGCTCATGGGCTCATGAGGCGTAATATGGCATTTTGTTGGCACACTTAGCACGTCAGCATCGTCGCTAGGCGCATAGTGCGCTTTAGTTGTGCTCGTTGCGCGAGCCACTTGTGCGGCCACGATACGCGCCTACGTTGTGCGGCCACGTTGCGCAGCCCAGTTGCGTGGGTGCTCGGTTGCGCAGGATACACGGGTGCGCTGGGTTGTGCGGGGTGCACGCGTGTACGGGTGTGCAGGGTGCGCGGGTGCACGGGTGCGCTGGGTTGCGCGAGGTACGTGCGTGCGCAGGTGTGCTGGGTTGCGTGGGGTACGTGCGTGCGCAGTTGCGTGGGTGCTCGGTTGTGCTGGTGCTCGGTTGCGCGGGTGTGCGGGTGCGTGGGTTGCGCCAGTTGTCACGCCCCAGAACCAGAATACTGGAGAGCGGGGGCAGATATAGCCAGCTACGTATATGAAATAGAATCCATCTCGCTATACGGTCACGGCTGTCTAGATACATGAGGGTTTATCTACAAGCCAACAGTCTCTTAAGGTCATGAACAAGCCTAGTGTCTCAATCACAAGCAAGTAAGCAAAAGTCACAAGATGTGTGATCATTAAATATACAATAGTAAGGCGTCCCAAACATTACATATTCAGTTGATCATGAAGCTAGTCGTTACAAAATGTCAGGACTAGCAAGAGTTTAGTCATACATGATCAACCCTAGGATCTGTTAATCATGTTACAGCCCGTAGGTAGACAATAAGTAAAGTGCAATCGAGCTAAACAGGTGCTCGTCGGCTAAACGCCTCAAAAGAATATTTTTACAAAAGAGTGGGAGACCCAAAAATAACCCACTCGTTGCCAGGGTTCCTTCTAGTGGCCACCATCTCGCTGGAAGGTCGGTAGATCCTCTGGAGCTGCTCCGAAATCTGGCCACACAAAACCAGCTGGGTCAGACCCCAGAAAGAGCAAGTGCCACAAAGGAGGCTTCACTTAAGAACCAAAACCAGCAATCAGCACAAGATATAAATAAAAGTAAGAACTAGAAATAAAGAAAATACACCAGGATGATATACGACGAGATAACCAGGGAACTATTCAGATAACCAGGTTACAACCCGTAAACCAAACAAGGACCGGGGTTGTAACCCTTCGTCTGAACAGAACTTGGAATTCTCACCATTTATCGGTAAAAATAAATACAAGCATTATGGTCATCAATAATCTGGAATAGGATCAAGGCAAGACTAGACTGGTTAGACTCCATCCAATCACTTCACGGCCAAGCAAGAATTACGGCTTGATACTTTAACTAACTAGGGTTGTCACAAGCCTAATTACTAACAAGATGCAGTGAGATTATTCCACAGCCACAAGCCCTGCAGACCATCCAGGTTACCCGGGTTAAAAGATTAGAGTTGAATTCAGGTGGGTACATCGTCCAGGAAACGAATGTACCCTTAGGTAGCTTGAAGGGTGCAACACATGACAGTGTGCTGGAAATGTGCCCTACTCGACGGCAGGCTACAGATCCCAAGGCGTGCCCAGGTAACGGGATTGCCTGTAGCTGGAAAATCTCGTCATGACTAATGTATTAATCTAGTTATTAGCCTTAGTCCATTTTAGTAGGTACTCCTGACCGTGGTACTCAGGAGTCCCTGTCCTAGACATGATGCAAGACAGGACTGGTTTATTTATACAATCACAATCGCCCACGGTATCCAGATTAATTATACAAGTCATGTCATGTCAGGTAGCCGTCGCAACAGCTATTCGAGATAATCATGTCAGGTTATCATGCCAAGTGTACTTGTCAGAAGTGCGCCACGACGGGCCACTATCAGGTCATGTCAGGTTATTATGTCAGGAGTGCACCACTACGGGTCACTATCACGTCATGCTCAATTATCAATTACAAACATATCAAGTAAATTCGTGATTATCTAGTTCAGGACAAAAGGTGTAAGGATATAAAATGGACGTTAAATATCTAATAAAATATCAGGCTACGCTCAGGTCAGGCTACGCTCAGGTCAAGCTACGCTCAGGTCAGGCTACGCTCAGGCCAGGCTACGCTCAGGTCAGGCTACGCTCAGGTCAAGCTACGCTCAGGTCAGGCTACGCACAGGCCAGGCTACGCTCAAGTCAGGCTACGCTCAGGTCAAGCTACGCTCAGGTCAAGCTACACTCAGGTCAAGCTACGCTCAGGTCAACGTATGCAAGACATACGCTTCCAAAAGGTAGCGTATGTACTCCATACGACTCCTCATCAAGGAAGCGTATGAGGTCCATACGACTCCCCATCAAGGCAGCGTATGAGGTCCCTACGACTCTCCATCAAGGCAGCGTATGAGGTCCATACGACTCCTCATCAAGGCAGCGTATGAGGTCCATACGACTCCTCATCAAGGCTGCGTATGAGGTCCATACGACTCCTCATCAAGGCAGCGTATGAGGTCCATACGACTCCTCATCAAGGTAGCGTATGAGGTCCATACGACTCCTTGCCAAGGCAGCGTATGCAAGACATACGCTTCTAAAAGGCAGCGTATGAGTCGAACTGCGCTGCACTAAAGAGCGCGCGCAACTCAGTGTCGCAAGCTAAAAAGCTCGCGCACTGCACACTGTCTTCTCCAAATCAGCAAGAACTCCATGGTTTGAACCCAAAGCTTCAAAGTCCATAACTTGGTCAAAATAAGTCCAAATCCAACTTTTCAAAGGTCAAAATTGGGTAGAATAAAATTCTCTACAACATGGAACCATCAAAACTTGAAAACAAGGAAGTTTGATAGATCGAAACCACCAAAATCCGAAAATAACTAATTTCTAGATCTACAAAAATTAAAGCCTCAAAATGGAAAATGACAAGTTCTAATGTGTCTTAGAAACATGAGAAGAAGCTAATGGAACAATAAAAATGAGCTCTCTTGTGGAAGCAAGTTGTACTTGCCTAGACCTCTCTCTTCTCTCTCTCTTGGTAGGTGAAGGGAGTAATGGAAGAAGAAGAAGAGATTAATGAAGAGAGAGAATAAGAATAGGTAATAAATATGAGTGGTGGTGGTAGGTAGGGGGTTCACCCCTTGGTTCATGATGAACCAAGAGCAATCCCAAACCAAACCAAGCCAACCCAAACCAAGAATAAACCAAGCCCAGTGAGGAAATTAAGCAAGGAAATCATGCAATACAAGAATAAATACGTACACGTATTCCAGAAATACGTAATACGAACCACAGGCATTACAACTCTACCCACCTTAAAAGAATTCCGTCCTCGGAATTTAATCAAGAGGCTAGAGGAGCAATGACAAGCTACATTAATCACATGCAAGCTATAACTAGGCAGACAATCACTCATTCAAGCAAGGAATCGAAGGCATGAGGCATAAGAAAGACATTATACCTCACGAGTCAAACAAGTCGGGATATCGTGATCGGATATCATCCTCACGCTCCCACGTTGACTCACCCAAAGAGTGATGGCCCCAAGCAACTCGGACTAACTTGATAGTCTTGTTCTTGAGGATCTTCTCTCTCCGGTCCAATATAGACACGGGCCTCTCCTCATACGAAAGGTTGGTACCAACAACCAATTCTGAATGATCCAGGATGTGGCTCGGGTCCGGGATATACCGTCGTAATTGGGATACATGGAACACGTCATGCACCTCGTTTAGCGACGGTAGAAGAGCGAGACGATAGGATACATCTCCTACTCGCTCCAGAATGTCAAACGGTCCTATATACCTAGGACTAAGCTTGCCCCGTACGCCGAAATGAATGACGCCACGGTTAGGCAAAATCCTCAGGAATACATGATCGCCAACCGAAAACTCGAGAGGGCGCCGATGAGAATCGGTCCAATGGCGCTGGCGATCTTGGGCAAGTCGAAGATGATCTCTGAATCGCCTGACCACTTCAACTGTCTGGGCAATCATTTTTGGACCGAGCATCTGTCTCTCTCCAACATCATCCCAGGCTAGCGGGGATCTGTACTTCCTACCATACAGTGCCTCGAACGGTGCCATCTGGATACTGGCCTGGAAACTATTGTTGTATGAGAACTCCACCAGGTGTAGGTGATCTTCCCACGAACCACCAAAGTCAAGTGTGCAAGACCGCAATATGTCTTCAAGAGTCTGGATCGTGCGCTCCGATTGGCCATCTGTCTGCGGGTGATATGCTGAACTGAACTGGAGATGAGTTCCCAAACTCTCTTGCAAGCTACGCCAAAATTGTGACGTAAATCTTGAATCTCGGTCCGAGGTGATACTGACTGGCATACCGTGCAATCTGACAATCTGCTTGAGGTACATCTCTGCTAACTGAGCCGTCGACTGACCAACTCTGAATGAAAGAAAGTGAGCCACTTTCGTGAGCCTGTCAACTATAACCCAGATAGCATCTCTACCAGCTGGGGATCTAGGTAGTCCAGTCACAAAATCTATGGTCACATGCTCCCACTTCCATTCTGGAATCGGTAAGGGCTGAAGAAGTCCAGCCGGTCTCTGATGTTCGGCTTTAACTTGTTGGCAAACCAAACACCGAGAGACAAATCGAGCTATCTCCCGCTTCATGCCATTCCACCAGAAATGCTGTCGGATATCATGGTACATCTTCGTACTGCCAGGATGGATAGAATACTGCGAACTGTGCGCTTCTGACATGATCTCCTGCCGGATATCTCCGCTGGGTACACAAAGACGCTTACCATGTCGAAGGGTACCATCCTCATGAATGCATAACTCTGGTCTTCGTCCTGCCTTACACTCTGCTCTGAGTCGCTGAAGCTTGGAATCTGCCGACTGCGCCATCCGGATCCTCTCGACTATAGCGGACTGAACTTGTATACTGGCCATCAAGGCCACACTGGAAGGGAGAACAACTTCAATACCCATCTTCTGAAGATCTGCTAACAGCTCTGGTTGCGCTGTTAGAAAATAAACTCCCGCTCTCCTGCTCAATGCATCCGCAACAATATTGGCCTTCCCAGGATGATACTGCAGGTTGACATCATAATCCACAAGAAGCTCCAGCCACCTCCTCTGACGCATGTTAAGATCCTTCTGGGTGAAAACATACTTCAGGCTCTTGTGGTCGGTGAAAATCTCCACCCTGTCTCCATACAAGTAGTGCCTCCACAACTTAAGTGCAAACACCACTGCTGCCAGCTCCAAGTCATGGGTTGGGTAATTCCTCTCATGATCACGAAGTTGTCGTGACGCATAAGCTATTACCTTCCCATGCTGCATCAGAACACATCATAAACCTCTGCCTGAAGCATCACAGTACACTGAGAATCCTCGGTCCCATCTGGAAGCGTGAGAATAGAAGCTGTTATCAGGCCTCGCTTCAACTGCTCAAAAGAACTCTGACACTCTGCTGTCCAAGCAAACTGCGCATCCTTGCGGGTCAACTGTGTCAATGGCGCTGAAATTCGAGCAAAATCCGAAACAAACCGCCTGTAGTAGCCGACCAATCCAAGAAAACTACGAACCTCTGCAACTGTGTTGGACACCGGCCATGACTCAATAGCCACAATCTTCTGGAGATCCACTTCTACTCCTCCTCGAGTGATGATATGACCCAAGTACGAAATGCGATCGAGCCAGAACTCACATTTACTGAACTTGGCATATAACTGGTGCTCTCTGAGGATCTGAAGAACTATAAGGAGATGCTGCTCATGCTCTACCTCACTCTTGCTGTAGACCAGAATGTCATCCAAGAACACAATCATAAACTAATCCAAGTAAGGCATGAAGATGCAATTCATGAGGTCCATGAATACTGTCGGCGCATTGGTTGCTCCAAAAGGCATAACAAGAAATTCCCAATGCCCATATCTCGATCTAAAAGCTGTCTTCGGGATGTCCTGCTCTCTGACTCTGATCTGATGATAACCTGAGCGCAAATCAATCTTCGAAAATACTGAAGCCCCCTTGAGTTGATCAAACAAGTCATCTATCCTCGGAAGAGGGTATCTGTTCTCGATTGTCACTGAGTTCAAGGTACGATAATCAACACATAACCTGGACGTACCATCCTTCTTTTTCACAAGAAGCATCGGTGCTCCCCAAGGCGATCCACTAGCACGAATGAATCCCTTGGTTCTGAGTTCTTCAATCATCTTGTACAATATCTCCAACTCTGACGGCGCCATCCTGTAGACTCTCTCTGACACTGGGGCTGTCCCGGGAATCAAGTCTATAGTGAACTCGATCTCCCGCTCCGGAGGCATACCTGGAAGTTCTTCTGAGAAAATATCTGGAAACTCCTCGACTATCCTGGGTAACTGAACTGCTGCTACTGCCATCCGCAATACTGGAGAAGATGACTCAACTTCGCCTCGGAAGAAAGAAAACTCCGACACACCTGGAATGCTAAAAACAACCCTGCCAATATGGCAGTCTATCCTAGCATACTGGTTCCTCAACCAATCCATCCCTAGGACCACATCATAATCGGCCATCGGGAACTCTATCAATCTAGCGGGGAATTCTCTACCGCTAACTACGGTCCGACACGAGGAAAACACTCTATCTACACCCATAAGTCTGTTACCAGTAAGTATATTGAGCCTTACTGATAATGACTCGGGCTCCAGTCCTATCCGTATCACGAATCGTGCAGACATAAATGAATACGATGCACCAGAATCAAATAAAGCTGAAGCTGGAAAGGAGTTAACGAGAATAGTACCTGCCACTACCTCTTCTGGTGCCAATCCTTCCTCCATGGTCATCACCATAGCCTGACCGTGCCCTCGGGGTGCTGGTCCCCTCTGCTGAAATCCTCGCTGCCTGCTCTGACTCTGGGCTTGGACTTGTACATACTGCTGGGGGTTCTGCTGCTGGAACACTTGGGTCTGAAGCGGTAAGGGCCTCGACAATGGATATTGTTGCTGCTGGACCGGAGCTGGTCCTCTCACCGAAGAGCTAGAAAGGTTAAACGATGATGAACCACCCCTATTCGGGCAGGATCCAACCCTATGGTCTGGTGCTCCACAAGCCAGACACAATCCCTGTGCCCTGCAACATTCTGCCACCATATGGCCTGGCTTCCCACAATGAGAACAACCGGTTGCGGAAGATTGCTTCTGCTTCTGCTGAGGGTGCGTCGAAGTTGAATGCTGAACCGACGTTACTGAGGCCGCTCGCCTCGGAGGTCCAATAGTCAAAGCCCTGGCTGCCAGGGCCGGTGCTGAAGACTGATTCATTTGGCCATGAGATCTCTTCCGACTTTCGGCCCTATCCACAATCCTCTGAAAGGTATACTCATGCCTCCGGGCTGCTCTCAAGACTGCATCAAAAGTCTGATGCTCAAACTGCTCAACTGCCAACAAGATCTCCAGGTGAAGCCCCTGCTGGAATCGCTGGCTCGATCATACTCGGTTGCCACCAAAGTAGGAGCAAACCGACTGAGTCTGGAAAACTCGGCCGCATATCCGTCGATCGTCCTGCCTCTTTGCTTCAGATTGGTAAACCTCGTCTGCAGATCATACCGAGCCACGACATCGAAATACTTGGTCTGGAATCTCTCTCTGAATACTGCCCAAGCAATAGGTGCTGCTAATCCAACGGCCTGCACTGCCCACCAGCTGCGGGTAAGATCTAACAACTGCAGGCGCACAACGGCCACCTTCTCGTTCTCTGGGGTCCTGGCTGCTTCGAGAATCACCTCTGTATCCTGAAGCCATGCATCTGCTGCGATAGCGTCTTTACTACCGTCGAAGAATGGAGGGTTCAAGCGCTTGAAGCTGTTGGCCGCGCAGTTACCCTGATGACCACCTCGGGTCAAAGCATCCGTCACTGCCTGGTGCAAGGCATCTCCACGCCGGTCTTGGAAAGCTAGCAAGGTCCTGACGAGTCCTACCAAAGTGCCGTCATCATGTTCTACAGGTTGAACTGGCTGGACTTATGGCTCTCCGCCAGAAGGCACGACTCTGGAGGCTACTCCGGAATGCTGGGCTTGATCTCCAGGTTGCTGCTGGTCCACGGGAGGTGCTCCGTCTTGCTGGTCGGTAGGACCACGAACAAGGCTGCTGAAGAAGATGACATAGGGAACAATAAGGAAGGCCCAGGATAGATCAACGTCACAAGCATATAATCAGGACAATAATCCAGGGATTCAGAAGATACGAGCAGAGATCATGGATGAATACTGATTGAGACATCTATTCGGTAAACCCTCACATATCTTGATTTACAAGACCTGCATGGGCCACCACTTAAACCATGTCACACCCCAGAACCAGAATACTGGAGAGCGGGGGCAGACATAGCCAGCTACGTATATGAAATGGAATCCATCTCGCTATACGGTCACGGCTGTCTAGATACATGAGGGTTTATCTACAAGCCAACAGTCTCTTAAGGTCATGAACAAGCCAAGTGTCTCAATCACAAACAAGTAAGTAAAAGTCACAAGATGTATGATCATTAAATATACAATAGTAAGGCATCCCAAATATTACATATTCAGTTGATCATGAAGCTAGTCGTTACAAAATGTCAGGACTAGCAAGAGTTTAGTCATACATGATCAACCCTAGGATCTGTTAATCATGTTACAGCCCGTAGGCAGACAATAAGTAAAGTACAATCGAGCTAAACAGGTGCTCGTCGGCTAAACGCCTCAAAAGAATATTTTTACAATAGAGTGGGAGAGCCAAAAATAACCCACTCGTTGCCAGGGTTCTGTCTAGTGGCCACCATCTGGCTGGAATGTCGGTAGATCCTCTAGAGCTGCTCCAAAATCTGGCTACACAAAACCAGCTGGGTCAGACCCCAGAAAGAGCAAGTGCCACAAAGAAGGCTTCACTTAAGAACCAAAACCAGCAATCAGCACAAGATATAAATAAAAGTAAGAACTGGAAATAAAAAAAATACACCAGGATGAGATACGACGAGATAACCATGGAACTATTCAGATAACCAGGTTACAACCCGTAAACCAAACAAGGACCGGGGTTGTAACCCTTCGTCTGAACAGAACTTGGAATTCTCACCATTTCTCGGTAAAAATAAATACAAGCATTATAGTCATCAATAATCTGGAACAGGATTAGGACAAGACTAGACTGGTTAGACTCCATCCAATCACTTCATGGCCATGCAAGAATTACGGCTTGATACTTTAACTAACTAGGGTTGTCACAAGCCTAATTACTAACAAGATGCAGTGAGATTATTCCACAGCCACAAGCCCTGCAGACCATCCAGGTTACCCGGGTTAAAAGATTAGAGTTGAATTCAGGTGGGTACATCGTCCAGGAAACGAATGTACCCTTAGGTAGCTTGAAGGGTGCAACACATGACAGTGTACTGGAAATGTGCCCTACTCGACGGTAGGCTACAGATCCCAAGGCGTGCCCAGGTAACGGGATTGTCTGTAGCTGGAAAATCTTGTCATGACTAATGTATTAATCTAGTTATTAGCCTTAGTCCATTTTAGTAGGTACTCCTGACCGTGGTACTCAGGAGTCCCTGTCCTAGACATGATGCAAGACAGAACTGGTTTATTTATACAAACACAATCGCCCACGGTGTCCAGATTAATTATACAGGTCATGTCATGTCAGGTAGCTGTCGCAACAGCTATTCGAGATAATCATGTCAGGTTATCATGCCAAGTGTACTTGTCAGAAGTGCGCCACGACGGGCCACTATCAGGTCATGTCAGGTTATTATGTCGGGAGTGCACCACTGCGGGTCACTATCACGTCATGCTCAATTATCAATTACAAACATATCAAGTAAATTCGTGATTATCAAGTTCAGGACAAAAGGCGTAAGGATATAAAATGGACGTTAAATATCTAATAAAATATCAGGCTACGCTCAGGTTAGGCTACGCTCAGGTCAAGCTACGCTCAGGTCAGGCTACGCTCTGGCCAGGCTACGCTCAGGTCAGGCTACGCTCAGGTCAGGCTATGCTCAGGTCAAGCTACGCTCAGGTCAGGCTACGCTCAGGCCAGGCTATGCTCAGGTCAGGCTACGCTCAGGTCAGGCTACGCTTAGGTCAAGCTACGCTCAGGTCAACGTATGTAAGACATACGCTTCCAAAAGGCAGCATATGTACTCCATACGACTCCTCATCAAGGGAGCGTATGAGGTCCATACGACTCCCCATCAAGGCAGCGTATGAGGTCCCTACGACTCCCCATCAAGGCAGCGTATGAGGTCCATACGACTCCTCATCAAGGCAGCGTATGAGGTCTATACGACTCCTCATCAAGGCAGCGTATGAGGTCCATACGACTCCTCATCAAGGCAGCGTATGAGGTCCATACGACTCCTCATCAAGGCAGCATATGAGGTCCATACGACTCCTCATCAAGGCAGCATATGAGGTCCATACGACTCCTCATCAAGGCAGCGTATGAGGTCCATACGACTCCTCATAAAGGTAGCGTATGAGGTCCATACGACTCCTCATCAAGGCAGCGTATGAGGTCCATACGACTCCTCATCAAGGCAACGTATGAGGTCCATACGACTCCTTACCAAGGCAGCGTATGCAAGACATCCGCTTCCAAAAGGCAGCGTATGAGTCGGACTGTGCTGCACTAAAGAGCGCACACAACTCAGTGACGTAAGCTAAAAAACTTACGCACTGCTCACTGTCTTCTCCAAATTAGCAAGAACTCCATGGTTTGAACCCAAAGCTTCAAAGTCGATAACTTGGTCAAAATAAGTCCAAATCCAACTTTTCAAAGGTCAAAATTGGGTAGAATAAAATTCTCTACAACATAAAACCATCAAAACTTGAAAATAAGGAAATTTGATAGATCGAAACCACCAAAATCCGAAAATAACTAATTTCTAGATCTACAAAAATTAAAGCCTCAAAATAGAAAATGACAAGTTCTAATGTGCCTTAGAAACATGAGAAGAAGCTAATGGAATAATAAAAATGAGCTCTCTTGTGGAAGCAAGTTGTACTTGCCGAGACCTCTCTCTTCTCTCTCTCTTAGTAGGTGAAGGGAGTAATGGAAGAAGAAGAAGAGATTAATGAAGAGAGAGAAGACGAAGAATAGGTAATAAATATGAGTGGTGGTGGTAGGTAGGGGGTTCACCCCTTGGTTCATGATAAACCAAGAGCAAACCAAACGAAGCCAACCCAAACCAAGAATAAACCAAGCCCAGGGAAGAAATTAAACAAGGAAATCATGCAATACAACAATAAATACGTACACGTATTCCAGAAATATATAATACGAACCACAGGCATTACACCAGTTGTGCCAGCTTGCGCTGGTTACGTCGCGTACGCAGTACGCACAGTCTGCGCTGGTTGCACTGATGGCGCGTGCGCAACTTATTCAAATAGCGCAACTCGCACAGTTCATGGATGTCCACGTTCTGACTGATTCGTAACTGATCCGGGATTTGTGGATCTGACATTATAACGTAGCACATATCTCGGATCTGGACAGTTACAGCAGTGGCTATATATTTATAGCCTCTCTTCTCTCTCGAGACACTTCTAAGACCTCAGAAATTCACCAAGAAAGAAGAGGGAGCTGCTGCGCACCTTGTTCTTCCCCGTACAACTGGAGTTCTGTCCTTGTCGTTCCGAGCAGTCCGACTTAGAGCATTTTTCCAGAGCGTTCCAAAGTTCACTCGAACTTGCTGGTTCCTAGAAGCTGACCGTGTAGGCAGATCTAGCTTTGAGCACTGGTATTTTTGACACCCCAGCAGACCACCACCTTCCATCTATCTTCTGTCACCTTCACTGCTGCCTTTAGCATTCTGATTAGTATTCTGTTTAGAAACACTACTATCGTTTGCTACGTTTATAAAATTTTCTTAGATTTTTGTATTCCAGAATCCTCCTAGGATCTGTGTTACGCACCTTCCTTGAAGTGTTGCATTGGAACGTTGTTCTTACAACTGTTTTATTCAGTTTTCTATTAAACAATTGTGCCCCGGTTCTAGTAATCTCAAAGCTAGACCAGCACAATGGAAAACTCTTGTGCCTCCCTCTTTGATACCAGTTTTAACAAAATGGAGAAGTTTGACGGAGAACACTTTCAAATCTGGAAGAGAAAAATCACCCTCAGTCTTCAACAAGTGGACGTCGATCATGTGCTGATTAAGACTGAACCAACAATTCCAGAAGGACCGACGACTCCAGAAGATGGTACAGCAGATGCCATTGCTGCTGCACAAGTCAAACTAACCAAATGGAGAAGGGACAATAGTCTTTGTAGGCTATTGATTCTGAATGCAATGGAGGACTCCCTGGCAGAGTCATATTCCAAGAATACTTCTGTCAGGGACATCTGGGAGTTCTTAGGAAAGCTGTATGAAGACGACGAAAATAGATCAAAAATCTTCATCGTTGAGAAGTACCATAAGTGGCTATCCGAAGGCGAAAAGGCTTTGTTGTCTCAGGTAAAAGAGTTCTTGAAGCTGCGCCAGAAGCTAGAAGACGAAAAAATGCCCCTCGTCGACAAGTTTGTTGTTAGGGAGATTGTCGCTAAACTTTTCGCTGGATGGAGTATATTCTATGCAAGAATGCATCGGAAGAAGATGGATATTAGCTTGGAAGATCTCCTTCAAGAGATCCATGTTGAGGACGAGATGCGTTCTCAAGAGAAGATGGGCACTTTGTCCAAACATTTGGCCAAGGCCAATCTAGTGCAGACGAGAGAGCCCAAGGGGAAGCAGGTGGCTTTTCATCACAAAAAGAAGGATTCTACTAATCTGAAAGTGAAGGGTCCTTCATTCAAGCAAAGAAGTCCAAGTCCCACGTGACTTGCTTCAATTATGGCAAAAAGTCCACTACAAGAGTGAATACAGATCCAAACCCAAACAATCAGAGAAATGTGAGCCTAGTAAGGTTTCTTTGGTTTCTAACCTCGTTGCTATGATCGCTCAGGTCACAACTGTGGGGGCTGACTCTGACTGGTGGATAGACACCGGTACAACATGCTATGTCTGTTCTGGGAAGGAATAGTTCGTCACGTACCAGCCAACTTCTGAGAAGGTTTTCATGGCGAACCAGGCCCAAGCTGAAGTTCTGGGGATCGGGACTGTGGAGCTAAAACTCACTTCCAGAAACACACTGACGCTCCAAGGAGTAAAGCATGTTTCGATGATTGCCAAGAACCTGATCTCTGGGAGCCTGCTTAGCAACGCAAGCTTGAGGATGGACATTAATGCAAGTCAAATGGTGATGTCCAAGAAGGGAACATACTTCAGAAAAGCTTTTCAAACCAAAGGAATGTTTAAATTTCAGCATGTAAACCAGTCTAATAAAATAAATACAATCGCTCTTTCTGATTATTCTCTTGAGTTGTGGCAAAATAGGCTAGGACATGTTCATTATAAAAGAATAAACAAAATATCTAGTCTAGGACTTATCTCCAAATATGGAGGTAAGGTAGAGAAGTGTGAAGTATGTGCTCAGACAAAGATCATTGGAAAACCTTTCATCGGGTCAATCGAAGCACAGATATTCTGGAGTTGGTACACTCCGATATCTATGACTTCAAACAATTCTCTACAAAAGTCGGGATGAAGTATTTTATAACCTTCATCGATGACTTCTCTAAGTACGCATTCGTCTACTTGCTCAAATCTAAAGATGAAGCGTTCGAGAAGTTCAAGGAGTTCAGGGCCGAAGATGAACGGCAAACTGGACAACAACTTAAGAGGTTGAGAAGTGATCAAGGCAGAGAATATCGATCTCATGAATTTGCATCATTATGCAAAGAACATGGAATCATCTGCGAGACTACTGCTCCGTATTCTTCTCAATCTAACAGAGTAGCAGACAGAAAAAACCAAACGTTGACAGAAATGATAAACTCAATGCTGCTAACTACAGGTCTTCCAAAATGTTACTGTAGAGAAGCTGCATTAACGGCCACTTTCATTATGAATAGAGTGCCTTATGCAACTTCTGACATAACTCCTCATGAACTCTGGTTCAAAGTCAGACCTAACTTGAATGTTATTCGAGTGTGGGGGTGTCTGGCTTATATGAAGCTCCCAGATCTGAAGATTCAGAAGTTGGGGATAAGGACTACGAAGGCGATCTTCTTGGGGTATGCTTAGAAGAGTGATGCTCGGAGATTTCTTGACATTGAGTCAAATCATATCATCGAATCTCGCGATGCTAAATATTTTGAAGACAAGTTTGCAAGACACCAAAATATTGTTCTTCCAGACATTTCGGAGAATAATGTAGGTGCAAATGAGACTGAGATCTCATATGAGCCAGTAGTCCAAGATGAAGTTGTTTGTGGAGAAACAACAATTGAACCAGAACTCGCTGAGCCGTCGACGAAGCGAGCAAGGAGGCCAAAAAGCTTCGGAGATGACTTCGTCACCTATCATGTGGAAGCATATCCGCTTTCCTATGATGAGGTGATGAAGACCAGAGATGTTGTCTTCTGGAAGGAGGTAATAGACAACAAAATTGACTCAATTACCTCCAATAACACATGGGTGTTAGTTGATTTACCCGAAGAAGCAAAACCCATCGGATGCAAGTGGATCTTCAAGAAGAAGATGAAAGCTGATGGAACCATTGACAAGTTCAAAGCCAGGCTAGTAGCCAAGGAGTTTTCTCAAAAGCAGGGAATTAACTACTTTGACACATATGCTCCAGTAGCACGGATGATAACCATCAGATTGTTGATTGCCCTTACGGCAATATACAAACTGGTGATACATCAGATGGATATGAAAACAACATTCCTAAATGGCAAGCTGACCGAGGAGATTTATATACAACAGTCAGAAGGATTTATCGTCAGAGGCCTAGAAGACAAAGTTTGTAAGTTGGTAAAATCTCTATACGGCTTAAAGCAAGCTCCCAAAATGTGGCATAAGAAGTTTAACAAAGTTATCAGATCAAACGGCTATAGGGTCAGCGAAACAGACAAGTGTGTCTATACTAAATTTGATGAAGGAAAAGAAGTCATCGTTTGTCTGTACGTGGACGACATGCTAATCCTAGGTATGGATATAAGTTGTGTCACTGAGACAAAGAAGTTCTTCTCGATAAAGTTTAGTATGAAGGACTTGGGGGATGCTGATATTATCTTGGGACTCAAGATCATCCGGACAGACACTGGATTGGCACTGTCACAATCTCATTACATTGAGAAGATGCTCACTCGATACGAGTATCATAATCTTCCTATAATTGATACGTCGTACCGAAGTGATCAGAAGCTGGAGCAAAACTCGAAGGAAAGCGTCAGACAATTAGAGTACGCTAGCATCATCGAAAGTTTGATGTACGTAACTACTGCCACTAGGCCTGACATAGCTTTCACTGTGGGAATGCTAAGTCGATTCACAAGTAATTCAGGCATTGAGCACTGGAAAGCTGTGAAGCGTGTTATGAGATATCTCAAAAAGACTCAAACATATGCACTGCACTTCAGCGGAGAGCCGTCGGTAGTAGAAGGTTCAGTGATGCCAGCTGGTGTTTAGAGTTGGAGAGCGAGAGGTCCACTGGTGGATTCATTTTTACAATGGGTGGAGCTGCTATATCGTGGAAGTCGAAGAAGCAGACTATGCTCTCGCGATCTTCTATGGAATCTGAGTTCTTTATACTTGATACCGCAACAGATGAAGCAGAATGGCTTCGGGAGCTCATGTATGATCTTTTGGTGGTTGGAGCGCAGATACCGATAATTTCGATATACTGTGACAACCAGACGACTGCGGCGGTGGCATCAAATGATCTCTTCAACGGAAAGAAGAGAACTGTGCGGTTAAAGCACAGGGCAGTCAACAATCTCATCAAGAGAGGTGTCATTGCAGTAATCGATGTTCGGAGTCAGGAGAACCTGGCGGATCCATTCATAAAGGGCCTCAAGCGTCAGCTGGTTGAAGACACAGCAGGGAAGATGGGCTTGAAGGCATTCCGATAGTATGTTTTTGTAATCTTACCATAAAGTTTTATGTTATTAGTTCAAAGAGAAATCTATTAGACATCTAACTTTCGGTTCAAGGGAGGACCACTGACTGGAAAACTATCAGGTAACAGTGGGTACTTGTTTCTGGGAACATGGAAGGGTTACGAACCCATAACCACTGTTGTCTACTATGTGTTTTCTGCGGAAAACGGATCCTGTGTTGAGGTTGGCTTAAATGCCTTAATAAGTTTTCAGACAGAGTGAATGCCTAGTGTGCTTTACAGGAAGCACGGTAGCGCAGCACTACAAGGAGTAAAACTCTATGCTACAGTAGGATGACTCCACCATGAGGTTCCCAGGTAGGGGTAATGCCTCGGCTTTGCAAGCCAAGTCATAGCGACCTAGCACCACAAATAGGCAGGTAGCCTAATGTTGTATGATGAAACTAAAGAGTTGTAGACAGCACAACAAAGGAAAGGGTAACCCCATGTTACAGTGGCACGAGACCACGATGAGGTACCCGGGTAGGGGTAAAGCCTCAAACTTGCAAGCCATGTCGTTGCAACGTAACACCACAAGGAAGCCTTAGGCTTCATGCTGGGTAGAATGACACTACAAAGAGGCTGTGACCTTATGCTGTAGTAGTATGACACTACGATGAGGTTCCCAGATAGGGGCAATGTCTCAGCTTTAGGCCATATCATAGCGGTGTAGCACCGCAAGGAAGCACAAGGCTTCATGCCATGTCTCTTTAATAAAGAACTTACCTATAGTGTATGAAAAGAGATATCAGGCCGTCTCTTGAGTATAAACTTGTAGACGCCCAAAATTATACACTAAAACCAGGCTGGCATAAGTCCTTTAATGTGCAGCCAGAAGCACATGTAACTACACTTTGTGAGTGGGAAAAATTACAATTGTGGTGCAAAATTCAAGGCATAGTCTATTCTTGTATCACATTGTTATTTAACCTATGCGGGAAGATTCAAGTCGTCAGCATCATCTATCCTAATACAAAATGGACAGTTACTGTAGAGAACGCTAAACCCTAGATACATATATATATATATATATATATATGTTGAGATATGTGGGGGATTGTTGGTGCTCTTGCTCTTTGACATGAAGAGAGCTTGCTCTCAACATGCCTAGCAAAGTTTAGTCCCACATTGGAAAAGCACCATAAGTTATCTCAACATATATACTTGTATGTGTTCTTGGGATATGCACATGGGGTGGTGACCCTAAGGAGGTAACTATGTGGGTGATTTTACTAGGAGGTAAGGATAAGGCTCCAAGAAAAGCATTCATTCTTTTTGCTCTTGGAAATTTAATTTCCATTGGGAGGGGCTTAGCGACTTGGACTCGGACTCGGACTTGGACTCGGGCTCATGGGCTCATGAGACGTAATGTGGCATTTTGTTGGCGCACTTTGCACTTAGCACGTCAGCATCGTCGCTAGGTGCATAGTACGCTTTAGTTGCGCTTGTTGCGCGAGCCACTTGTGTGGCCATGTTGCGCGGCCACGTTGTGCGGCCCAGTTGTGCGCCCAGGTTGCACAAGGTGCACGGGTGCGCGGGGTGCGTACATGCGCGGGTATACTGGGTTGCGCAGGGTACGCGGGTGCGCTGGGTAGCGCGGGGTACGCACGTGCGCGGTTGCGCGGGTGCTCGGTTGCGCGGGCGCGCGGGTTGCGCCAGTTGCGCCAGCTTGCGCTAGTTGCGCTGGTTGCACCGTGTGCGCAGCATACGCAGTACGTACAGTCTGTGCTGGTTGTGCTGATGGTGCTCGCGTAACTTGTTCAAATGGCACAACGTGCACAGTTCATGGCTGTCCACGTTCTGACTGATTCGTAACTTATCCGGGATTTATGGATATGACTTTATAACGTGGCATATATCTCGGATCTGGACAGTTATAGCAGTGGCTATATATTCATAGCCTCTCTTCTCTCTTGAGACACTTCTAAGACCTCAAAAATTTACTAAGAGAGAAAAAAGAGCTATTGGGCACCTTGTTCTTCCCCGTGCAACTGGAGTTCTGTCCTTGTCGTTCCGAGCAGTCCATCGTAGAGCATTTTTCTAGAGCGTTCCAGAGTTCACTCGAACTTGCTGGTTCCTGGAAGCTGACCGTGTAGGCGGATCTAGCTTTGAGCACTGGTGTTTTTGACACCCCAGCAGAATACTACCTTCCATATATCGCGTGTCACCTTCACTACTGCCTTTAGCATTCCGATTAGTACCTTCTGTTTAGAAGCACTACTATCGTTTGCTACGTTTATAAAATCTTCTTAGATTTTTTATTCCAGAATCCTTCTAGGATCTCTGTTACGCACCTTCCTTGAAGCGTTGTGTTGGAACGTTGTTCTTACAACTGTTTCATTCAGTTTTTCATTGAAAAATTGTGCCCCGGATCTAACAATAATGACAACTATGAGTTGATTGAAAAGCCAAAAGATCAAAAATTTCTCAAAAATAAATAGGTGTTCAAGATAAAGACAAGAAAATAGATCACAACCAAGGTACAAGGTGCGAGTGGTAGTGAAGGGATTTGGAAAGAGGAAAGGCAATAACTTTGATGAGATTTTCTCACCAGTGGTGAAGATGACTTTTATACGTAGATTATTGGGATTGGCGGTAAGCATGGACTTGGAGATTGAGCAGTTAGATGTAAAAACTACATTCCTTCATGGTGATTTGAAGAAGGATGTGTACATGGAGCAGCCAGAAGGTTTTAAAGTCAAAGGTAAGGAATAAATGGCCTGCAAGTTGACAAAGAGTTTGTATGGATTGAAACATGCACCAAGGCAGTAGTATAAAAAGTTTGAGACTTTTATGGTGGACCACAGCTACAGGAGAACGGCCTCATATCAATTTTTTGTGCAAAAATTTGCATATGTTGACTTCATTATTGTCATGATTCGTACCCGCTTTTTGGGATACGAGTGCGTGTCCAAGCCAGCCTACGCCGCAGTGTCGGCGGTAGAACTCTGTCTAGCCACGAAGCTCAAAATCACATAGAAATTAAATTTATTGCTCATTCATATTACTAAATTAATTCTAACATTTATAAGATTTTTATTTTAAAGAAAAGTACAAGGTTCTTACAAAAAAAATTATAAATGACTACAACATCTATCTAATCTCTAGGTTTTGGCCTGCAAGTGCACCCATATCTCCCAATGCTAAGAGAAGCCATAGTTAACCTAAAAAATATTGGTTTCCAGTCAAAAATAGAACGAGTACAACCCAAGCATGCAGTTCCAAATATATGATAACTACTATAAAAACCATGAATATAAATGACATTCATGATGACAGAAATAAACTATAGAACATGGCACAAAAAATATAGTGAAACTACAGGGACAAGTAAAACATGAAACAAGAAACATAACCATCTACGTGATTTGAAGTACACATTTCAATATGTGATCAGGCTGGTCCACTACACCGTACGGTCTACACTGTCTACATTGCATGAAATAAAATATTGTTTACACGGTCTATATTGTATGAAATAAAACACGGTCCACACGGTCTATATTGCATAAAATAAAACACGATCTACACGGTCTACATTGCATGAAATAAAGCACGGTCTTGGGATTGATCAGATATCTACTTAGTACATACTTCTCCATCCGACTACTACACATGGATTTTTTGTGACAATAAATCACAAAACATTGTAAAATAAAACACGGTATCATGACTAAAATCCATATGACACTAACACGTGTAACGTGTTAAGAATCAAATATGTATCACTAATCATGTAATTATAGTAATTAACAATACTGGAAACAAAATATGAACTGTACTCGCCTGAGGTCCTTAGCTGCTGAAACCGATAATACCATTGTGTCTTGAATAGTCCAACTGGCCAAGGGTCGATGCGAAGGAGTTCGGGTTCGCAAGAAAATATGAATAATGATTAGTTGCGGTCAAGGATTGACGATCGAAGAGAAATTGTGTAAATCATATACGTAGCTATTTTGGAAAAACTATTTATAATAATAGAAATCATATTGTATTAGGCAAAATATTTCTAACTAGCTATTAGAATATAGAAAATTATGTTTTTAGGTCAAAACTATAATTAGACACAAATACTACATTAATATTCTTACATAAGTACCTTGGAAAATTCTAGAGATCATTTTAGATTAAACTATAATTTTAAAAAATACTATGATCATAATTTAGATCAAAACTATTTTATAATACCATAAAATAGTATATTAATATTTTCATTAGAATTTCAATCTAAAAATCAAAGGTCAAACCCAATAATACAGTGTAATTACAAAATATACTTAATTAATATAAATAATATAATAATGACATTGATAAAATATTATTATTCATTAGTTACCGGCTTCGGTGATTGGAAGGCTGCGTCGGCGGCATAGATCCTGATGGCCAGGTCCAGTGCGAGCGGGAATGGCGGAGACTGGAGTGGCCACGGCGTGGCTCGACAGGCAGAAACAGGTCCAGAACCAATGGGGGAATGGCGGTCCACGTGCTGCTCAAGATCGGAGGTTGGCGTAGCGCAACGGTGGTGTTCGTGCAGGTACCGGGTGGTCGACTTTGGCCACGGGCGCAGTAGCGTTTGCGTTGGCTCAACGACGACCGGACAGGTAAGTGGTTGAGGTGGTGGATGGTTTTTTATCTGTGTGATATGGTGGATTATGGTGTCGGTTATGGTGTGGTTGACGTGGGTCAGTGAACGGAGGAGAGCAGGGGAGTCGAGGGTTGGATTGGTTCGAGGCGTCCACAGCACGGCCAGCGAGGCGGAGTTTGTGGTGTCGATGATTACGGTGGTGGTAGTTTTGGTTGGAGTAGTTGGTCGGGGACTAGGCTGCTATGGTCGGGACAACCCAGGGAGGGCTTAGTCGCATGTCCGAAATTGTTGGATACGGTGTTTGATTTATAATTTGTAAAATTGTGGAATAAGATGGAAACGACATGGACACATGGGTCTTGACACGAATTGTGATGGTGGATACATGGACGGAAGGATGTGGTGATTCTTCTGGTTGTGGGTTTTGCGGACACGGGCGAAGCTGGTGATGGCTATTGCGTTGTTATGTTTAGATGGTTAGAAGTGCCCCTTAAATAGATGATGGAGAACTCCTAATTGGATGAGGACTACGAGTCCAATGGATAACCATTTCCCCTTTATTTAAATCAAAATAGATTTTAAAACAAAATACAATCCCATCACTATCCATAAATGATTAGAATGAAATTTGAGAGTAATATTCTATTTTATCAAATACAAATCAATAACTTATTAATTTATAATAATATTTGATGCTAGCAAAGAAAATTTAATCATATAATTTAAATCCAAATCAATTAACTGGTTACTATAACAATTCGAAATAATGTTTGTTGTCATCAAGGTAACTCAACATATCTATTTCTAATCAAAAATCATATTTAAAATATTTTAACAAATCTATTTATTGATAGAATTTATTTATACTTTTCGATAACTACTTTTGAATTCCATATTTTGAAAGTCCAAAATTGCTAACTAAATATTTTCGTAATGCCCAATAATGAAATTCAAGAATAAATAATTTTATTAAAACCAAATAATAATTTTTAAATTATAATCTTTAAACTAGTTTTGAAAATAACATTTATACGTTTCGAAGAGAACCTATTCCAAAACACGGTTAAAAGGAAAATCCAATAAACTAAAATATGTAAAAAAATTGAAAATTTCGGAAAGAGTTACAAATCTACCCGCCTTAGAAATAAGTTCGTCCTCGAATTTAAGGACTGCTAGGATAGACGGACTTGGTTGGTCGGTGAAAGATAGAAAAAAATTTAGGATAAAACATATTAGAATAGACGAAAAAGGAAGAAAGAGTCTTGAAACTCTATAGGCCCTACAATGCTCTCAAAATATTTAATTTGAAACAAGTTTTGATAAAGAAAATAATCATAAAACAAAGTATCGACGAAAGATTACCTTCAACCACAATAAAAATAAAGTAAATGAATAAATAAATAAATAATTCTGAAAATTCGGAAAGAGGGGTTTCAGGATTAGGGATTGGATTTTGGAATTTAGGAATTGTGGAGATAAATTAGAGGAATGCTTCTATATATAGGTGTTGGGGAATTCCAAATATAGAAGGACTAGGATGATTATTACTTTCTAAGGTTTAAATAAATATTGAATCCAATAAATCAAAATCAATCCATAATGATTTTAAAAATAATTCTGGATTTTATTAATATTTAAAAAAAGTACTTTAAACCAAATATAAATATAACACTTGATAGTAGTAATAAATTAAAAAGGTACTAAGTATTATCAAGTAACCTTTAAAATATATTTGTATAGGTCAAGCTAATTTAGTAAACATTTATCTAATAATTTGCCACCATAAGTAAAAATTGATATCATTCAAATATATTTATAAATTAAAATTGTAGAAATAATTGAACATAATCTATAATTATTTTTAAAAATAATTCTGTATTTTTAACACATTTAGCTAAAACAAAACTTACTATTTCGTAATAATAACACTTTTCAATAATATTTTTAAAATAGTACTTAATGGTATCAAATAATATTTGAAACATATCAAGTAAATTTAAATCGTAATAATAAACGATCAAATACTTGTGAAAAAAATCTCTTTTAAAAATAACATTAGTGAAATTCTTTCCCTTCAAAATATCTATTTTAGAATAATAAAAAATATTTCTAACTAGAAAACAAGGATAAAATAAACAAACATTCAAGATCCGGGAAGTGGGCTTACAGTTCTACCCGCCATAGAAATTTTCTTTAAAATTTCAATGGGCACGATTAGGTATGACTAGGAGTATACTCAGGAAACGATATTCAACTGATACGAATAAGAATGGCAATTGATATTTTCAAGAGAATGCTATGATTCATGATCCAATTAGTCACGCGTAATCGCTTATAAAATCAAAATAATAAACAAAACAAAAAGTGCGATTTGGCATGATCAAGATATGGTCAATATGGTCTAGTCACGACCAAAATTGCTAAAGAATCATCAAAATTCAAATTTGTTTGGCACGGTTAACTTGATTAACTTATTTAGGCCAAATTATTTAGGCACGATTATTGAGTCAAAATTTAGAAGAATATTTGAATTGATTCGATCGAAATATAATCAAAATAGTCAAGTTGCGATTAGGAAGTCATGAGGATGATCCAAATCAAAATCGTTTTTAGCAAGATTCACTTATGTAGGCATGATCATAGAATCATAATCTAGGTATGATTATGAATCTAGTTGAAGGAATTTAAAATAGGCTTAAACGATTTCTAGGGGAAAGTAATAACGATACGAAAAGTGAAAAAATAAAAAGAAGGGTCCAAGAGATGAAAGGATAAGAACTAATCAAATCTTAGTCGAGAGTTCATGAAAGTGTGAACCATAAAAATCAACAGTCATATACCAAGAAGGTTGTAGTCTCTATAATATTTGAAAATCGTATATATATATATATATATATATATATATATATATATATATATATATATATATATATATATATATATATTTGAAGTCACTTTACCGAGAACTTATGCATGGCCAGTGTACATCTGGCTGCAATAAACCCTTGGTTTCATGAAACAAGTATAATATGGTATCGAATACCCTATCAACTCTATCCAATATTGACATAAAGATAACTAAGGTTAAAATAGGACAACCAAGATACAATTTTAACAATATTTGATAACTTACGCTTACTTGAAATTACTTCAACTTAGGGATCATGCCTTGCCAGTGCGCTGATGGCTGCAGTGATCCCGCAGTCTCGATAATTCAAATAAATGGCGACAGTGCGCTGATGTCTTGCCATTATAAGTCATCAAAACTATCCCAACTATCTCTCTCACGACCCGTACCCAGTGTAGGGGCACGAGAAGTAGGTACGTCCAGCCTACACCGTAGTGTCGGCGGTAGAATGTTATACTAGGTCACATACATCTATTCACAGTATAAATGTACCTATACAAGATATACTCTCCAATCGGAGGACAATACAGAAGGTAAAACTCAATCATAATTATAAGATGGAAATAGCACGATAAGATATATGAAATCTTAAAAGATAAATACAAATCGAAGAAAATAAGTCCAAGTGTCTAAACAACACTAACATCTCAACATCCAAATAATATGACTCAGAAAGTCAAACACAATGACATAATAAATAAAATAAATAGCCTAGCTATCTAGCCTAGGCAATAGGGATGATGTCCTCAGCTAGAACTGGATCCTCCTGTGGGTCCAACTCACAAGTGTCATCTAGATGGGCTCCATAGTAAGTAGGGCAGAACTCCTCCTCATCCTCTGTAATATTTTTAACAGGTCCAGTCAGGACAGGAACGAATACATAACTCTCACGCAGTTCATATTATGATAGGAAATATAAAACAAGCAATAGAATAAGATACATGAAATGCTGTAAGAGAAGTACATGAGTAGTAAGAGAGATATCTGGAAAAAAAGATATATATATATATATATATATATATGGAAAGTAAGAACTGTAAGTAACTACAAGTGATTTAGAGCACAAGATAGTTATGTAATCAGCTTGATGTTGTACACGACTAAGTTACAGAGTTTGTACACGAGTAAACTATGGAATAATCACATAACCACTTCTACGCCCCCGGCCCCAATCAATAAAAAAGGATCCATTCAAGTTATGTTACATACACGATGATTAGTTTGCACAAAAAGATCATGTGAGCACACGAGAATAAATGAGAGCACACGATTTGTACACGAATAACACAAATACAAGGAGTACACGATACTCATGATAAAGTACAAGGATATAAAATATCCGATGTATCCGCAGAGGAGATAACATCGCATGAAAAGATCCATATAGTACTAATCCGTGATAACAAGTGTCAGCATCAAGTAAAGTAGTCTAGAGCAAGAATATAGAACCTGACAAGTATGAAACGATCAGAGAATGTACTCGTCTGATATCCTGAATGACTAATGAGAATAGATGTCCATACAGGAGTAACTGAGTCCCATTCAGAGCAACACAGGTTACAATGTATCCAAGATATACTAAATGAAGTTTATAATACATTCTACATGATTCTAGGTCATTCCAGGTCAAAGTCAACTCTGGTCAACAATCTAGTCAAACTATGTCAAACTCTAGTCAGGTTTGTCAACTAGTCTAGGGTTTAGTCAACTCTAGTCACAATGTAATTCGGTCCAAATTGGGTCAATTCTATAGGTATCACAACCATAGGCTAGGATACTAAGACACTAGATATAGATATCAAGTATATATATGCAATACCACTATATAAATACTATATCTATATACCCTCAATATATAATACTATATAGACTAGTAAGACCTATATAGATTATATATATTATATATTATATATGGGTCTTACTATATAGTATTTAATTTATATATATATATATATATTTTATATATATATATATATATATATATATATTATATATATATTATATATATATATATTATATATATAAAAAATTATATATATATATTATATATAATATATATATTTATATATATATATTTTATATATATATATATAATTATAGATATATATATATATATATATATATATATTTATATATATTATTTATATTAAAATATATATATATATATATATTATATATATATATATATATATATATATATATATATATACATATAAATACTATATCTGTAAGACCACTATATATATATATATTATATATATATATATATATATCTATATATATATATATATATATATATATAATAAATATATATTATATATATAATAATATATATATTATAAATATATATATAATATATATATATATATAATATATATATATATATGGGTCTTACTCGTCTATATATGTATTATATATTGAGGGTATATAGATATAGTATTTATATAGTGGTATTGCATATATATACTTGATATCTATATCTAGTGCCTTAGTATCCTAGCCT
Organism: Iris pallida; assembly: GCA_029216955.1. Taxonomy (NCBI): domain Eukaryota; kingdom Viridiplantae; phylum Streptophyta; class Magnoliopsida; order Asparagales; family Iridaceae; genus Iris; species Iris pallida. The sequence continues at coordinate 19,785,958 of JANAVB010039219.1, forward strand.
ATGGTTGTGATACCTAAAATATTATATATATATATATATATATATAATATATATATATATATATATATATATATATATATATATATATATATATATATATATATAATATATATATATATGGGTCTTACTAGATATAGTATTTATATGTATATATATATATATATATATATATATATATATATATATATATATATATATATATATATATATATATATATATGGGTCATACTAGTCTATATATGTGTGTGTGTGTGTATATATATACATACATATATATATATATATATATATATATATATATATATATATATATATATATATATATATATATATATATATATATATATATTATATATATATATATATATATATATATTTATATACACCATACCAAAACCCATAGATACATAGCCTATATCACAACAACTATATAGTACCCTATATATACATATCATGTACCCTATATAAATGTGAAGGTAACCCCAATACCCAATGTACAAATCAGCCCACACATATGTATAAATTACCCTCTTACCTAGCTAATACTCTAAAAGAAAGTAATTATCACAAATGTAACCCATATATATCAAGGTATCCCAAATCACATATACCTTAATAACATTACCCTCACTAAGACATCACACACTCACTCTAACCTGGCCTACGGTCCTCCACATTCATCTAACCTGGGCATATGTTTCCACACACACACACACACACAGAGATATATGCATAAATATTGTATACTTGACACACTAACTCTCTCTTCTAAACTCAACCAAGGGGGTCATATTGCTGCTACTGTAGCTCTGATTTGATGCTGCTGTCAAATGTAGCATGGCCACTCTCTCACTCACTCTTCATGACCAATTGTGGCCAAGCCAAGGCTAACCAAGCCAAGGCAATAAAATCTGCCTGGCTACCACCAAAACAGCACTACTGCTACTGCAGTTTGCTTGCTGCTGCTGCCAGGAATGCAAGCAAGCAAGTAACTCAGCTAATATCCCGTCACTGTCAACCAGACAACTGCAGATAACCCCTAATACTTAAAGTCAGGAACTCACTAATCACTGAAACTAAACTCTATATACTCTAAGTCAGTCCAAACCACTCCAGAACTGAACAAGCAATAAACCCTAACCAAAACTCATCTGCAATTGCTGTAATGCTACTGCTGCCTACTAACATCTCCCCTCACATCACTGTATACAAACCCTAACTCAACATCCTCTAACAAACCCTTATCACTAATGTTTGTATCATACACTATCACCCACAAATACATATATACAATCCCCACATGCATACAAGGATCTCAGGAACCTGAGATTGCATCCCCAAAACTGAAACTCACATAACACATAAAATTTCCCCAAAACATACTCGACTGAACCAAGTATCAGTCAAATAAATCGAACCCACAAATCTACATTACTTATAACAATAGGAAAACCAAGTGTCCAAGTGAATAGTGAGTCCAAACCGTGTCCAGAGATGAGCCTAGGGTGAGTATCAATGTTCAAACAAGTGTCCAAGTAACAATGTGTCCAAGTGAAGCCTAAATGATGTTTGAGTGTGAGGGTGTGAGAAATGAGTGTCTAGTGGTCAGATACAAGTGTCCTACAAGTGTCAATGAGGTGTCGATTGCCCTACAGGTTGTGTCCAAACTGACAACAGCAAGCATTTAAACATGGTATCAGAACCTAAAGAAGAGCAGTATGGTGCGGGGTGTGTCGAGTGGTGTAGGGCACGACATGTGCAGTGTCGTGTCTCAAGGTCAAGTCTACAGGTAGGCTCGGTCTAGGGCTTTGTGTCAGTGTCTCTGTATTGAGTCAAAATCGTGTCGTATCCTATTTCGAAGGCTGTGTCAGCGGGTATCATAACGTGTGATCGTGTGTGTACAAAACTAGTACGAGTTTGATTTCTATCAAACCACTTAATAAAACTTCCTTAAATTTTGTGTGTGGGCTGCCAGTGAATTCCCTCTCTTGTCCACAAAGTCTCATCCCAAACCGCATCGTGTCCAGTGAGAACTGGACATGCAGCAGCAGGGGAGGGCACCACAGTGTGTGTCGTATCCACGTGTCAAACTTGGATATAAAAACGTGCCCAAATCCAGCTCAGAGTTTATGAAATGCAATCCACATGTAATTAGCTACAAAATCATGTAATTAGTTTTGAAAATCTTTAACATTCATTTCTTTGAGGTATTTCACCAAACACTTTACACTACACCCCAATACGCCTCTGATACGTATATCAAATGGATTCGAATTCTACCAAACTTGGTTTACAGCTAGGGAGACCCTAAATGAATACATCTATGGAAAGAAATCAGGAAACAAATGGTTTTAAAGGCCATTACCTATTGAAAGTTATAATCTCAATGAAACCTTCTAGATCTAGATCTCTACCAAGCTCCAAAGGTCAAATTGCTCCCAAATCTTGCTAGCTAGCCAATAGAGTCCTTTTCTACAGTAGGAGAGTGTGTTGCAATTGATTTGGCTCAATTTGGAGTTAATTTGGAGAAAGAAGGTGGATTTGGGGAAGAACACAAATTAGGGTTTGAAAGTGTAATAAAAAGAGGCAAGGGGGTGCTAAAGAGATGTTATATAGGGGGGAGGGGCTGCGCTTGGCCGGACACATAGTCTAGGGATAGGGTTTTAGTTCAATGATAGGCTATGGGCTTGTCTCTCAAGTGATTCTAAGCCTTCTAGCTAAAGGCCCAAGTGAAATTAGGGTTTCAAGCTAAATATCTTACTTAGCTATAATATCTTGATATAACTAACCTTGTCATCTGGTTGGAAACTTCTAATGAAATATCTAGGCTCATGACTAACATCTAGATTAGGACAATTCTAGGTTAAGGCCTAACATATTAATTAGCACATTATTAATTAATCAAAATTCAAATTAAGTACAAAGTCACGAATGACAAAAATACCCTTAGGCTAAGAAGTGGTAATTAGCTACTCTAATCACATGGGTAGGTCTCCATGTTCATTGTTAGTCTCTGGGCTAAGTAGCTCTAAGGTTACACTAGCAAAAGACGAAAATCACAATACACTAATTTAAATACTATAAAATAATCTAAATTCATCAATTATTCATTAACATGATTTAAATATATTATTTAATAACAAAAATAGTCAATTTTACAAAAGTTCAAAATTACTCTCATTTTAGAAAAGTGGTGGTTACAAGTCTACATTCCTTAGAAAAATTTCGTCCTCAAAATTTAGGTCGATCGTACTCCTCTTAGGGTCACGTTCCCAATAATCAGGGTCTTAAGAAAACTTATCTAAGTCATGCAGTTGGAAAGATAACTTACAGGGTTATAGCAGGTAATATCAGTCTGAGGTCTCATGTAGCCATTCTAGTCATACTAGATCAAAAGCAGTCGTAAGTTATCAAAACATGCAAGCAATATGATAGGGTACAGCAATCATCAAAGACAGGCTAAGGTCTAGGTTAACCTCCAACTAGTTCTGGTGGCTGGAACTCTCTCCTAGAGGCGGGACCTAAATCCCCAAGGTATTTCTCATGAATCATGCTCTTGTTAAAACTCTTCTTCTTTCTTTTGATCTTATTCTCCCTACCAACTTAATCATCCCGAAATTTAAATTCCTACGCCTTGGGATCCAAAGTCTCTAAATCAAAGTTTATGAAATCCTGAAACTTGTTCGAATCACTATCCTCGAAATTATTCGTAGCTAATACTACTATGTCATGCAGGAACTTATTCTCCATTATAAAACTAACCTTCGTATTTCCTTCACATACACCTTCAATACCATCCCTCTTATTAAAAAAATCTCCACCAAACCTTTAAATTTTTCTATATATTGTTCTAACCATCTATATATACATCCTACTATCCTTCTGATCAGTCGGAGGGGTCACTACCTCCTGAGCAGACTAACATCCTATGTGAAAACTGGTAATTATAATCAGCAGAGGATCAGTTACAAGGGTTACCATTCTAATACCAGAGCTATACTATCATCTCTAAGATAAGGCCTAACACAAGTCATCAAATCATTGAACTATGAAAGAATTATATCTAAATGAAGTTCTACAAAGGATTAGACTAAATAACTAAAACTATCCCTACTCCTAAGCTAATTGATGATGGAAAAAACAATATATATATATATATATATATATATATATATATATATATATATATATATATATATATATATATATATATATATATTACAAAAAAAGACTGAAACGAAAGGTAGTGATGATATGTTTAAGAACATTCTCAAGATACAATCTGATAATCATATGCGTATGTCCAAAATCATGATACTCAAAATCCTCGTCATACTAGTAAGCTAGGCTACGATAAACCATAGAGTCCACAACTAAGGTACATACCTCTAGAATAATAGTATTTAAAATTTTCGCATTATCGCTAGCTTGGCTGCGAAAACCTTAAATTTTTATACCCGAGAAATATATCCAAAACCAGACTATATGTCCTCACCATGCTAGCTAATATGACTGTAGAAGACACTAGATCCCATAGCTGAGGCGACCTAGCCCATACGATTTATCTTGGTTGAAAATTAAATCAACAAAAAACACCAAGAATCAAATTCATCGATGAACAAGGAAGGTAAACATGAACTGTTGGAGTCAAATTTTGAGATAATTTATAATAAAATTCTCAAGAGACATCCCAGGAATCTCTCAAGGAATTCTAACTGTGATTGAGTATCCTCTCACTCTAAAACTTATTCCTTATCTCTTATAGCAGGTGCGCAGCAGTACAACTAATCGTCGCACTACCACGACTTCATACTAATGTGAATCTCGACCTACATGGGCCACTACTAAAAATGTGTCACAACCCGCACCCAGTGTAGGGGCACGAGAAGTGGGTAAGTCTAGCCTACGCAGTGTCGGTGGTAGAACGTTGTCCTAGGTCACATATATCTAATCACGGTATAATTTTACCTATACAAGATATACTCTCCAATCGGAGGACAATACAGAAGGTACAACACAATCACAAATCTAAGATGGAAATAGCACGATAAGATATATGAAATCTTAAAAAAGAAATACAAACCGAAGGAAATAAGTCCGAGTGTCTAACCAACACTAACATCTCAATATTCAAATAATACGACTCAGAAAGTCAAACACAAATGACATAATGAAATAAGATAAACAGCCTAGCTATCTAGCCTAGGCAATCGGGATGATGTCCGCAGCTAGAGCTGGATCCTCCTGTGAGTCCAACTCACAAGTGTCGTCTAGATGGGCTCCATAGTAATTAGGGCAGAACTCCTCCTCATCCTCTGTAATATTTTTAACATGTCCAGCCAGGACAAGAGCGAATATATAACTCTCACGCAGTTCATATCATGGCAGGAAATATAAAACAAGCAATAGAATAAGATACATGAAATGATATAAGAGATGTACATGAGTAGTAAGAGAGATATCTGGAAAACAATATATATATATATAAATATATATATATATATATATGGAAAGTAAGAACTGTAAGTGACCACAAGTGATTTAGAGCATAAGATGGTTATGTAATCGACGTGATGTTGTACACGACTAAGTTACAGAGTTTGCACACGAGTAAACTAAGGAATAATCACATAACCACTTCTACTCTCCCGTTTCTAATCAATACACAAGGATCCATTCAAGTTATGTTACGTACACGATGATTAGTTTGCACAAGAAGATCATGTGAGCACACGAGAATAATGAGAACACACGATTTGTACAAGAATAACACGAATACAAGGGGTACACGATGCTCATGATAAAGTATACGAACATAAAATACCCGATGTATCCGCTGAGGGGATAACACGCACGAAAAGATCCATATAGTACTAATCCATGATAACAAGTGTCAGCATCAAGTAAAGTAGTCTAGATCAAGAATATAGATCCTGACAAGTATGAAATGATCAGAGAATGTACTCGCATGATATCCTGAACGACTGATGAGAATAGATGTTCGTACAATAGTAACTGAGTCCTATTTATCGCAACACAGGTTACAATGTATCCAAGATATACTAAATGAAGTTTACAATGCATTCTACATGATTCTAGGTCATTCTCGGTCAAAGTCAACTCTTGGTCAACTCGGGTCAACAATCTAGTCAAATTATGTCAAACTAGTCAAGTTTGTCTACTATTCCAGGGTTTAGTCAACTCTAGTCACAATGTAATTAGGTCCAAATTGGGTCAATTCCATAGGTATGACAACCATAGGCTAGGATACTAAGATACTAGATATAGATATCAAGTATATATATGCAATACCACTATATACTATATCTATATACCCTCAATATATAATACATATATAGATTAGTAAGACCCATATCTATATATACTGTAACATATATAGGAAACTCATATATATATATATATATACACACACACACACACACACACACCCACCCACCCACCCACCATACCTAAACCCATATATACATAGCCTATATCACAACAACTATATAGTACCCTATATATACATATCATGTACCCTATATAAATGTGAAGGTAACCCCAATACCCAATATACAAATTAGCCCACACATATATATAAAGTACCTTCTCACTTAGCTAATAGTCTAAAAGAAAGTAACCCTCACAAATGTAACCCATATATATCAAGGTATCCCAAATCACATATACCTTGATAACATTACCCTCACTAAGATAACACACACACTCACTCTAATCTGGCCTAAGGTCCTCCAAATTCATCTAACCTGGGCATATGTTTCCGCACACACACACACACACACACACACACACACATGAACCTTGTATACTGGACACACTAACTCTCTATTCTAAACTAAACCAAGGGGGTCATATTGCTGCTACTGTGGCTCTGATTTGTTGCTGCTGTCAAATACAGCATGGCCACTCTCTCACTTAATCTTCATGGCCAATTGTGGCCAAGCGAAGGCTAACCAAGCCAAGGCAATCAAATCTGCCTGGTTGTCACAAAACAGCACTAATGCTACTACAGTATGCTTGCTGCTGCTGCTGCCAGGAATGCAAGCAAGTAACTCAGCCAATATCCAATCACTATCAACCGTGCAACTGTAGTTTGCCCCTAATACTTTAACTCAGGAACTCACTAATCACTGAAACTAAACTCCACATACTCTAAGTCAGTCCAAACCACTCTAGAACTGAACAAGCAATAAACCCCAACCAAAACTCATCTGTAACTGTTGTAATGCTACTGCTGCCTACTAACATCTTCTCTCACATCACTGTATGCAAAACCTAACTCAACATCCTCTGACAAACCCTTATCACCAATGTATGTAACATACACTATCACCCACAAATACATATATACAATCCCCACATACATACAAGGATCTCAGGAACCTGGATTGCATCTCCAAAATTGGAACTCATATAACACATAAAATTTCTCCAAAACATACTCGACTGAACCAAGTATCAGTCAAATACATCAAACCCACAGATCTATATTACTTATAATAATAGGAAAACCAAGTGTTCAAGCGAACAGTGTATCCAAACCGTGTCCAGAGATATGTCTAGGGTGAGTGTCAATGTTCAAACAAGTGTCCAAGTGAACAGTGTATCCAAATAAAGCCCAAGTGATGTGTGAGTGTGAGGGTATAAGAAATGAGTGTCCAGTGGTCAGATACAAGTGTTCTACAAGTGTCAATGAGGTATCGAGTGTCCTACAGGTCGTGTCCAAACTGACAATAGCAAGCATTTAAACATGGTATCAGAACCTAAAGAAGAGCAGTGTGGTGCGGGGTATATCGAGTGGTGTAGGGCATGACATGTGCAGTATTGTGTCTCGTGGTCAAGTCTACAGGTAGGCTAGGTCTTGTCACAATGCGCACCCTAGAGTAAGGGCACGAGACATGGGTACGTCCAACCTACGCCGCAGTGTCGGCAGTAGAACGCTGTCCTAGGTCAACATACATCTAATAATATATCTCTAAACAGTTTATACTCCCCGAATGGGGGCGACATAGCAGTAATAACTCAATCAAAACTAAGGAAGAGATAGCACGATATAAAATAGAACTCAAGAAAACAAATGGATGATAAAGTAGACTAAGATAATCCCAGCAAAGATCCAGAAGTACATCGTTTCAGATACTGAATGAAATAATATATACAACTCAGAACTCAGAATAAAGTCTAGCTAAACATGTCTCAAGACTACGTAAGAAAAGATAAGCCTAACTAATCTAGTCTAGGCAATGGGGGTGATGTCCTCAGCTAGAGCTGGGTCCTCTTGAGGGTCCAGCTCGCAAGTGTCATCTAAGGCTGCCCCGTAGTAAGTATCCAGACAGGCCTCCTCCTCGTTCTCTGTAATATTTTCAACAGGTCCAGTCAGGACAGGAGCGAGTACAGTACATCTCAACAGTTTATAGCAGGTTAGAAGATATAATCATGCAGTAAAGTAAGATACAAGTACTGAAAGAAGTGTAGTATGTAAATAGAAAGAGAAAGCTGTAAATAGAAATATCTACTATAAATAGAGAACTAACATGTGGCTAGTAAGTCAGAGTACAATATGGACATGTAAATGGCATGGGATGATTCTGATGCTACACTATGGAATGATTCTGATGCTACACTACTGGTGTATTATTCACATGTCCACTTCTACTCCTCCGTACCCCCAATCAATACACAAGGATCCAACCAGGTTATGTTATGATTCCATGCAAAGGCCCCCGAAGGGTGGTACATGGAAGTCCCATAAATAGGGATTCTAGGAAACCCAATGTACGGGATAAGGATTCAAGGAAGACTCTGTGATCATAAGAGTATATATCACAAGTGATCAGTGTACCAACGAAGCATAGTGATACGCCATATAAGTGAAACACACAGAACATGTAGTACCCGATGCTCCCTAAGGATAACATCTCAAGAAAGGATCCATATAGTAACAATCTGTGTGACCAACGTGACAGTACAATTAAAGTAATTTAATGCAGGAAATAATTCTAAGCAAGATATGAAATGATCAGAGAATGTACTCGCCTGGTATCTGAGTATCCAATATGAAAGTACTGTCCGAGGAGTGGTGTTTGGCTCCTAATCAGAATAGCACAAGTCACAACAAGTCCAAAATGGTAAAATAAAGTCCTACTATGCATTTTACATGATTCTAGGTCAATCTAGGCCAAAGTCAACTCTTGGTCAACTCTGGTCAACCTTAGAAGTCAAACTAGGTCAAGCTATCCATTCTAGGTCTAATCAAGGTTACACTAGTCTAAATAGGTTATACTAGGTCTAACAAGACTAGGTTAGCCTAAACTAGGTTTAACAATTTTGCTAAACCCTAACAAGCCTATAATAGTCTATCAAGACTTATATCTAAACCATGCTAGCCTATATTAAGTATTTATATACCATAAGACCAACACAAGCTATTTACATTCAAACTTAAACATATATATACACATATTGTATATAGGGCATACATTAGATATTTAGGCATAATACAACACATTACATATATACATATATATTACATTATGTGTACAGAGATATAGAGAGATAGAAGACTAGGTGTCACATAGGTGTGTGAATCATGAGTGACAGGGAATAGGAGGGTGTGCATATATATGAGTGTCTAGACTGTGTGTGTGAACTGTTTGTGGGTATGAGCTGTGAGTGTAATGTATGTGGGAGGGAGAGTGGACTGTAAGGAAAAATGTGTGTAGCAGTATAGGAAATATAGAGTTCAACTCATAGGAAAGAACACAATATTATATAACACCCAATTCAATCTCAGGTTCAGCCATGAATTCAGTGAAGAGCACCTATTTCTAGGTTATAAGAGAAGAACATAAAGGAAGGAAAAATTAGTAATTGGCAGTCATATTTTTCCAGTTTTCAGTCAACAACAACCAACCTATTTAAAACTCAGTTTTCAGCCATAAAACCAATTCCAAATTTCAGTCTACATCCTAACATTCTCAGGTTTTGAACTATCAATCATAACCAAAACATAGTACTCAAGTTCAGTCCTACATAAATTCTCAGATTTGAAGAACAATGCACATCAAATGTAAAGTAACTCAGGTTATCAAATACTGGGAATGAAATCCCAAGGCAACTGTTCCTGGAGACTGAACTCAGTCCCAGGTTTCAGTCCCTCAACAAAATCTCAGATTTAGTCTACAATATGACAGTTACAACCTATCATATATAGCTCTAAATCGAACCCACTGCTCAACCAAACAACACCCAAATTGACACACAAGTAGCTCAAGTATAGGAGAATGAATCTAAGAACTTAAACCCACATGTTAACAGTACTGAATGGTTTAAACAGTTGTACAAAAATCGTATTCCAAACTGGAATCTCAGGAAAACTCTGACCTCAAACCCATTCCCAGGTTTCTGAAGAAACAGCATTGCAATTCAAAACAGTTGACAGTTCTCAATTCGAATCAACCCAAATTTCAGCATATAGTTAGAAAATATATAGGAGAATATATCAGGGCTCTAATATCATGTAATTAACAGTAATAAATAGGCTAAACTAGCTGACAAACATCATATTGAAACTGGAAATTTTGACAGTACACATGTATCAGCCATAGCATCTAAACTACCAATTGACCAATACTCATTATCACTCCCAAACCCAAAATCAGAGTAACAATGAGTTAAACATTAGCTAAACATGTAGGGGTTAATTAGAAGTAGAACATCACAAATTTTAAGATTAAAAGTTAGGCAAATAACTGAAAAAAGGCAATGTATCAGGAATCTCTCTGAAAACCCAACTTTCGAATCCAGTTTTTCTATATTAACCTAAATTACATGTAACCTAATGTAATCAGAGTTTAATAATACATTTAGGATCTATCTAATCAATTTAAAACATAATTTATAAGCATTAAAACAAATAACACAGGAACACATATTTAGGAACACTGATACACATAGTGCACGACACGTGCACGGGCAAATGTGTGTCCGATACGACACGAGAGCTCATGACACTTCACAAACCTCGTGTCAGTCACGGACATGATACGCGTGTCAATTTATGTGCATCGAAGTGGTGTGTATACTGCACACCAAGCCCCGAACAGCAGGGGATCGAACCACAGTGCGCGCGCGTGTGCACCCGTGTGTGCACGTGTCGATTCCGACACGACACGACACAGAGATCCACTCAGATGAACAAAAATGCATAAGCAATAGTAAAACCTAATTTTCTATTTAAAAACATTGCTCAAAAGAGATCGAAATGCCCTTTGAGGCATTTCGACAAACACCTCAGTCAAGACTCTGATACGTGTCCAAACGGACACGAAACTGATGCAATCCGACACGAAACCAATGCAGACACTTAGGGGACTCCTAGGGCTTCCTAAATATGTAAAGAAATCAAAAATACATGGAGAAATGAGGAAGTTACCTATACTTGAACTTCTAGGAAAAACCCTCTTTCAATAGCTCTTCTCCTTGATGTCCCAATCCATTCAAATCACAACCAACTGAAATGAAACTTTAATGACAGTAAGAATAGGTGTATTAGAACCTATTGGAAGAGATTTGAATGAAGAAGGAAGAGGAATGGAATTCTAAAAATTAATTGAAATAGGAAACAAACCTTTCTTAAACTTTGAGCTTTCCTAAGAAAGAGGCAACCCTAAATTTTAGGAGAATACTTATAAGGTGGTGATCCCAATAATGATATGGTGGCCGACTAACAATGCCTATGGATTAGGGTTTGGTATTTGTCTTGGGCTTTGGGCCAACCTATAAGGCTATGGTTTGATTTGATTAATAAAGGTTCTAAATCATAAGCCATGACTTATGACTTTCTAATTCCTATTGCTAATTAGAGTCTAATGACCAAACCAAGGATTAGGCTAGGTTAGATTAGAGTCATATAACCTAACCAAGTCCATACTAATTAGGGTTACCTCCTAGGTTGGTCTACAAGAGTCAAAACTAGTCAAAGTCAACCTAGTCTAAACAATTCCAAAATAATTCCTAAAAATTCCCATAAATTCAAATAAATTCTAATAAATTTAAATTACCCCAAAAATGAAAAAAATACCCTCACACTAGAAATGTGGTAGTGACAAATCTACCCTCCTTAAAAGAATTTTATCCTCGAAATTGAAAGGCGAAATACAACTGGTGAGAAGGATAGAAAGTATACCTCACGGTCCAAAAAAATATGGGTAGCGCTCGCGCATCTCATCCTCCCGCTCCCAGGTAGACTCTCTTGGAGAATGATGCCTCCATGCGACGCGTACCAATGGTATCACCTGGTTCCTCAGAACCTTCTCCCGTCGATCCAGAATCTCCACTGGCTGCTCTGGATAGCTGAGAGAAGGCCCAACCTCTATCTCTGAATGATCGAGCACAGGACTAGGGTCAGCCACGTACTGTCTCAACTATGATACATGGAATACGTTATGGACCCCCACTAGCACAGGCGGCAAGTCTAGCATGTATGCAACGTCATCGACTCTTCCGCTGATAACGAAAGGGCCGATGAAGCACGGGCTAAGCTTCCTACCTCTACCAAAATGTATCGTACCATGAGTCGGAGATATCCTCAAGAAAACCTGGTCTCCGACCTAATCACAAGCAAGGTCTTAATTAATTAATAATCAAACATGATCAAAAATCACAAACAAACAAACCTAAATCTAATCCTACTCTAATCTGTACCTCAAACTCCAACGGCCTTCGGTGGCTATCGGCCTAGTGCCGATGTCTGTCCTGTGCCACGCAAAGTCTGTCCCTGATGAGCTTCACCTTCTTGGCTGCATCAACAACCATCTCTGGCCCCAGTAAAGCTCGCTCACCAACATCATCCCAAGATAAGGGTGTACGGCACCTACGCTCGTACAGAGCCTCGAAAGGTGACATCTCAATGCTGGCCTGAAACTATTGTTGTAAGCAAACTCCACCAAATGAAGATGATCCTCCCAGGAACCTCCAAAGTCCAGGACGCACGTCCGCAGTATATCCTCAAGTGTCTGAATAGTCCGCTCTGACTGTCCGTCCGTCTGGGGGTGGTATGCAGTACTAAACTTGAGCTGAGTGCCCAAGCTGGTCTGTAGACTCCTCCAAAAATGGAAAGTAAAACGGCTATCCCGATCTGAGACGATGCTGACTGGAACTCCGTAAATCCTGACTATCTGCCGTATATACATCTCCGCCAGCCTCTCTGTAGACGTACCCACCTTGAATGGCAAGAAGTGGGCCGATTTGGTCAACCTTTCAACGATGACCCAAATCGTATCTTTTTCTCCTGGAGTACGCGACAATCCTGAAACGAAGTCCATAGTGATATGCTCCCATTTCTACTCGGAAATAGACAGCGGCTGCAACAATCCACGGGCCTCTGTCTCTCTACCTTGACCTGCTGACAGACCAAACACCTAGCCACGAAGCGAGCCACCTCCCGCTTCATACCTGACCACCAAACATGCTCCCTCAGATCTCGGTACATCTTGTTGGCACCCAGGTGTATAGAGTACTGAGATCTGTGGGCCTCCTGCATAACTTGCTCCCTGAGATCTCCGCTGGGCACATATAATCTGGAACCGTGCCTTAAGGCACCATCCTCTGCAAGAGAAAACTCGCCCTCTAGCAATCCTGCTCGAACCTGCTCTCGGAGACACCGCAGAGTAACGTCCTCAAACTATGCCGACTTGATCCTCTCCACCAAGTCTGACTGGATCTGCATCCTCCATAACTGCAACTGCACTCCGGGCACGATCACCTCAATCCCAAGGCTCTCCAAGTCGGCAAGCAAATACCGATCCATGGTTAAGCACATGGTTGTCGGATACCTACTCAAGGCATCGACAACCACGTTGGCCTTCCCTGGGTGATACTAAAGTAGGATGTCAAAGTCCTTCATCAACTCTAGCCATCTGCACTGTCTCATGTTCAACTTTTTCTGAGTGAACACATACTTTAAGCTCTTGTGATCTGTGAAGATCTCTACCCTCTCACCATACAGATAATGCTTCCACAACTTCAGAGCAAATATCACTGCTGCCAGCTCCAGGTCGTGGGTAGGGTAGTTCTTCTCATGGGGACGCAATTGCTTGGAAGCATAGGCAATCACCTTTCTATGCTGCTGTAAGACGCAACCCAGCCCCTTCCCTGAAGCATCACTATAAATAGTGAAACCACCTGATCCTGAAGGCAATGTCAGAATCGGAGCTGTCGTAAGCCGCTTCTTCAACTCATCAAAAGCTGCCTGACACTCCTTTGACCAAATGAACTCAGCATCCTTCCGGGTCAATCGAGTCAACGCCTCTGCAACCCAGGAGAAATCCTGCAAAAATCTCTAATAATATCCTGCCAGCCCCAGGAAACTCCTGATCTCTGCAACTGAAGTCGGTGCTGCCCATGCCTCAACTGCTACAATCTTCTTAGGGTCAACTGAGATACCATCCCCAGTCACCACATGCCCTAAGAAGTCTACCCGGTCTAAGAAGAACTCACACTTGGAGAGCTTTCCGTAAAGCTGCTCCTTTTTTAGAGTCTCCAGCACGATCCTCAAATGCTCCTCGTGCTCCTCCTCAGTCTTGGAATATACCAAGATGTCGTCATTGAACACCACCATAAACTGATCCAGATACTGGTGGAACACCTTGTTTATAAGGTTCATAAACACTGCTGGTGCATTGGTTAGCCCAAACGGCATAACCAAAAACTCAAACTGCCTATACCGCGTCCTGAAAGCGGTCTTGGGAATATCCTCCCACTTCACCTTCACCTGGTGATATCCCGACCTCAGATCAATCTTGGAAAATACCCGAGCTCCGCTCAACTGGTCAAAAAGATCGTCGATCCGCTGCAGTAGGTATTTGTTCTTGATCGTGAGGTTGTTGAGTGCCCTATAGTCAATACACATGCGTACTGACCCATCCTTCTTCGGTACGAACAACACTGGTGCACCCCATGGCGACGAACTCGAGCGGATGAAGCCCTTGTCATGTAGCTCATCTACCTACTTTTTTAGCTCCACCAGCTTGCTGTTGTTCACCCGATAGACATTCTGAGAGATGGGTTCCGCTCTTGGAACCAAGTCTATCGAGAACTCTATGTCTCTGTCTGGTGGCAATCCCGACAACTCCTCTGGGAAAACATCCATATACTCTGCTATCAAGGGGTGTGGGATCGTCTGCTCCTCGACCGAGACTCCACAGAAGACTCCGCTGCTCTGCTCTGCCTGACGTCTGGAGTACTCGAACTCTGGCTCCTCTGGCGCTCCGAAGAGAACTCTACCCCCCTCTGTAATTAATACTGGCGTGGTGCCTGCTCAACCAATCCATGCCTAGTACTATATCGTAGTTCGGCAATGGCATTACGAGCAGGCTCACCTCTAACTTACGGCCTCCCAAAACTACTCTCCGACCCTTACAAACATTACTCACGAGGATAATGCCCCCCCCCCGGTCGTGATCTTGTAAGTCCAAGGCAATGATTCAGCTATGATACCGTGTCTAATCGCAAAAGATACTGATATAAAGCTATGCGAAGCACCGGAATCGAATAATACAAAAGTTGGACTGGAGTCGAGAAGAATCGAACCTGCAATCAGCTCTTCTATCACCTCTGCTGGCCTCCTCTGGCCTGCTGCTAGTGCTGGACGAACCTCTGCTGTTGCGTCGGTAGGGCTGGTCTCCTCTGCTGGCCTGCTGGAGCCCTAACTGCTGCTCCCTGGGCTGCTCGTCCCATACGGCACTCCCTCATCTGGTGGTCAGCTGAACCACACACTAAGCACTGGCCTAGCCTCTTTCGGCACTCATTGGTGACATGCTCGGGCTTCTTGCAGCAGGCACAAGTGATAAACTACCTCTGGCCCTGCTGGTGCTGCCTCGGCTGCTGTTGCTGGTGAACTGGCCTCTACTGGATCGGCTGCGGCTGAAACTGCCTCAGCTGCTGATGCTGAAAGTGGGACCTCTTGGCCTGGCCCCCGCTACTGCTGTCTCCAACTGGGTCTCGCCTCCTCTTGAGCCTAAGCTCAAGATCATCCTCTGCTAGCAAGGCTCCCGTCAAGATCTCCTCGAACGTAGCATCCCGGTTGCCCTTGGTCAAGGACTTGACCTCCTTGACTAGACCCTTCCGGAACCTCTGGGCCTTCGCCATTTCGCTCAAGCCCTCTACAAACCTGCCGAGACGGCTAAACTCCCCGGCGTACTGCTCTACTAAAAGGCTCCCCTGGACTAGGCTCTCGAACTGGGACTCTAAGGCTCTGAGTGCTGAATCTGGGAAGAACGTCTTCCTGAAGAAGCTCTTGAACTGCTCCCAAGTCTGCCCAGGTACCCCCACCCTGGGGTCTGACTGATACCAGGTGCGAGCAAGATCTCGCATCCGGCTAGCTGCGGCCTCGATCTGAAGATCTGCTGGTATCCTGGCCAAGCGAAAGATCTCCTCTATATGCTCGATCCACTCATCGGCATATAGGATCCCCTCTGTCCCCAGAAAGTCTCTGGGGCTCATCTTCTGAAACTGCTCGATCCCTGGTATCCTCGGCTGTTGAACCACCGGTCGAGCTGCAACCGTCGTAAGGGCCAACTCCATGCCCCTGTCCTGACGAGCCTGATGCCGGTCCATGAACTGCTAGAAGTACGCAAACATCTGCTGCATCCATGTATCCTGTAGGCGGTAGCTGCTAGAAGGGATCCTCTGGGATGACCGGGTCCTGTCTCTGAGCCGGTGGAGGCATACCCCCAGCTGTTACTGCCGAGGTCTCAATACGAGCAGAGGTGGCAGGAGCTGCAGTCCCCTGGCCTTGCTGTACTGGCTGGGAGGTAGCAGTCCCCTCCATAGCATCCCCATGAATGGTACGCTGCGATCGAGTCTCTACCATCCTGAAGATAGACAAACAAGAGTATCAATTTCTGAGAAAGAAGCGAAATAACAAAGGCGGACAGTTAAAAATTCAAAGGATCAGCTGACAATAAGGATTTAAATGGCAAACAAAAGAATTTTCCTAAAGTGATTGAGTACCTTCAAATTAATGTTCTATATCTTACTGCAGGCTGTAGTGATACTCTAGTTCGAATACCACTACACTTCTAGTCTAGACCTGTATGGGCCACCACTAAAAACGTGTCACGACCCGCACCCTAGAGTAAGGGTATGAGACGTGGGTACGTCCAGCCTACGCTGCAGTGTCGGCGATAGAACGCTGTCCTAGGTCAACATACATCTAACAATATATCTCTAAACAGTTTATACTCCCCGAATGGGGGTGACATAGCAGTAATAACTCAATCACAACTAAGGAAGAGATAGCATGATATGAAATAGAACTCAAGAAAACAAATAGATGATAAAGTATACTAAGATAACCCCAGCAAATATCTAGAAGTACATGGTCTCAGATACTGAATGAAATAATATATACAACTCAGAACTCAGAATAAAGTCTAGCTAAACATGTCTCAAGACTACGTAAGATAAGATAAGCCTAACTAATCTAGTCTAGACAATGGGGGTGATGTCCTCAGCTAGAGCTGGGTCCTCCTGAGGGTCCAGCTCGCAAGTGTCATCTAAGGCTGCCCCGTAGTAAGTATCCAGACAGGCCTCCTCCTCGTTCTCTGTAATATTTTCAACAGGTCCAGTCAGGACAGGAGCTAGTACAGTACATCTCAACAGGTCATAGCAGGTTAGAAGATATAATCATACAGTAAAGTAAGATACAAGTACTGAAAGAAGTGTAGTATGTAAACAGAGAGAGAAAGCTGTAAATAGAAATATCTACTATAAATAGAGAACTAACATGTGGCTAGTGAGTCAGAGTACAATATGGACATGTAAATGGCATGGGATGATTTTGATGCTACACTATGGAATGATTCTGATGCTACACTACTGATGTATTATTCACATGTCCACTTCTACTCCCCCGTACCCCCAATCAATACACAAGGATCAACCAGGTTATGTTATGATTCCATGTAAAGGCCTCCGAAAGGTGGTACATGGAAGTCCCATAAATGGAGATTCTAGGAAACCCAATGTATGGGATAAGGATTCAAGGAAGACTCTGTGATCATAAGAGTATATGTCACAAGTGATCAGTGAACCAACGAAGCATAGTGATACGCCATGTAAGTGAAATGCACAGAACATGTAGTACCCGATGCTCCCTAAGGATAACATCTCAAGAAGGGATCCATATAGTACCAATCCGTGTGACCAACGTGACAGGTCTAGGGCTTTGTGTTAGTGTCTCTGCATTGAGTCAAAATCGTGTCGTGTCCTATTTCGAAGGCCGTGTCAGCAGGTGTCATAACGTGTGCTCGTGTGTGTACAAAACCAGTACGAGTTTGATTTCTCTCAAGCCACTCGATAAAACTTCTTTAAATTTTGTGTGTGGGCTATCAATGAATTCCCCCTCATGTCCATAAAGTCTTATCCTAAATCGCGTCGTGTCCAGTGAGAACTGGACAAGCAGCACCAGGGGAGGGCACCATAGTCTGTACCATATCCCCGTGTCAAATTTGGACACAAAAACGTGCCCAAATGTAGCTCAGAGTTTATGAAATGCAATTCACATATTTAGCTACAAAATCAAGTAATTAGTTGTGAAAATCTTTAACATTCTTTTCTTTGAGGCATTTCACCAAACACTTTACACTACACCCCAATACGCCTCCGATACACATATCAAATGGATTCGAATTCCTACCAAACTTGGTCTACATCTGGAGGGGACCCTAAATGAACGCATCTATGGAAAGAAATCAGGAAACAAATGGGTTTAAAGGCCATTACCTATTGAGAGTTAGAATCTTAATGAAACCTTCTAGATCTAGATCTCCGCCAAGTTCCAATGGTCAAATTGCTCCCAAACCTTGCTAGCTAGCCAATAGAGGCCTTTTCTTCAGTAGGGGAGTGTGTTGTAATTAATTAGGCTCAATTTAAAATTGATTTGGAGAAAGGGGTAGATTTGGAGAAGAACACAAATTAGGGTTTGAAGGTGTAATAAAAAGAGGCAAGGGGTGCTAAAGAGATGTTATATAGGGGGGCTGCCCTTGGCCGGCCACATAGTCTAGGGTTAGGTTTTAGTTCAATAGTAGGCTATGGACTTCTCTCTCAAGTGAATTCTAAGCCTTCTAGCTAAAGGCCCAAGTGAAATTAGGGTTTCAAGCTAAATATCTTACTTAGCTATAATATCTATATATTACTAACCTTGTCATCTAGTTAGAAACTTTTAATGAAATATCTAGGCTCATGACTAACATCTAGATTAGGATAATTCTAGGTTAAGGCCTAACATATTAATTAGCACATTATTAATTAATCCAAATTTAAATTAAGAACAAAGTCACAAATGACCAAAATACCCTTTGGCTAAGAAGTGGTAATTAGCTACTATAATCACATGGTTAGGTCTCCATGGTCATGGTTAGTCTCTGGGCTAAGTAGCTCTAAGGTTACACTAGCAAAAGACCAAAATCATAATACACTAATTTAAATACTATAAAATAATCTAAATTCATCAATTATTCACTAACATGATTTAAATATAATAATTAATAACAAACATGATCAATTTTACAAAAGTTCAAAATTATCCTCATTTTAGAAAAGTGGTGGTTAAAATATCCACAAAATTTCAAAGGAGCTTATAGAATTTCAACAAGTTCGATCATGATAGATAGGTGTAAGTATTTGTCCTTGAAGAGAATATTGGTTTTGAAAATCAAATGGTCGATTAGGTGTAACTTTTGAAAGACAAACGACCGATTAGGAAAACTATTGAACACAAGAGAAGTAGAAGTTTCCAACTTTTATTTCTCTAATATTCAAGGATCTAGGGGAAAACATAATACAAAACTGACTCAAAATTATCGTATGGATAACTGAAAAGGTTAATAGAATAAAATATTCATAAAATAATTACCTATGGCCAATTAAGTATTATGGCCTAGGAAAGATAATTTGAACCGATTCCAGGGTGATCAATGTCACGTCCCGATTTATAGAGTCATTTATTCACATAATTTATCTCTTGGAATCGATCGTCCTCGCTTGGGCGTGATGCCGTACAAGTCTGGTATTGCACTTGTACAAGGCAAAGATGGTACATAATCGATAATCTTTAAATAGGGACACATCGCAGTGGCAGAAGCAGACAAATTAAAGTTAATAAGGATAATCTCTCTCATTGAATAGAAATACATCACTTCTTTATAGCAGCGGAGACAAAAGAATAACTTGAAGTCACAAAGAGATATATAGAACTATATTCTCTTTATTGATAATTGAAGAATAGTACAAGACTTGTATTGAAGTACAATGTTTACAACACATCTCACTTTACATTGAAAACCAACTGAACAATGCTATACAGCTTACATTTGATATTTGGATACATTGGATTACAACTCGATATACCAATTTGGCTTACAATCTCACTGGTACAACTGATTACAATGTTCCATACATTATGCCCTTTATAACAGAAGACATCATTTTATGCAAGAAGAGCTTCTGTATGCCCAACAAATCTTCGATGCCACGGGACCAATCAAGCCAATTTTCGTGTATAGAATATTCCAAGCACGAGCACATGCCCACAAAATGTGGGTCAGCACATCATCTATGTACTCGCGAGCAGAATCCAACCCACTCGCCTAAACCAACACCAACTGGTCAATTTTAGCAAGCATTTAATAGAATGGTCTTTTCTATTTGGGGCCTAGCATCAGTTTACAGTTCATGGGCAATAATCATGGTGAAGCATGTAAACATATTCTTAGCAATATTCATGTGGATATATCATTATAGCATTCTTGGTGTTATCATGCAAAGGCGTCATTGAGGCGTTGTTAACATTAACATCTTAAACATGTTATGACAATTCTCACTTCAAGCGTCACTTAGCATGGATGTTATGTTTGAGCACTATTTATAGTAAGGCAGCTTTTTAGCATACTGAGTGGAACATATTAAGCAGGCAAGTTAAACCAACTTATACAATATCACAATTATGTGATTTTTTACCGATAGCCGACTCGTCGTACCTGCATCAAATACAGGTTATCTGATATACTTACTCTGCCTGTACAAAACATTCATTAGCATGCATCCCAACTACATGGTCACTGGTGTTGTTAAACCATATGGACTCTTTTTATTTCATTTTATTTCAAGATAATGCGGTCAGCATAGTAGGTGGCGAGCCTCTATGCCACCCCGCCTTATTCGTGCTCCCATAGCACTCATCATTATTTCCTCCTAGGCCGAATCGGTCCCCAGGGCCCTAGGAACCGTTCGAGAAAATTATTACTCAAACCCTGTATACAAGTTGTCCATGACCATGCGAATGCGTGTTCGACTCGATTGTGAACAAAATCGCATGGTAAAATATATTAAGGAAAGTAAAGGCAACAGTGCATCATTAGTCATATTCAATGACTTATTCATTTCATCATTACCATTATTTTATTTGGTGATCTCAACGATCCCAGCTTTATCATTTCTTAATTCATTGCTTTATTGCAACGTATCTCATGTCATTCCTTTCTTAAGAGGAACGTAGCATTCATTTATTTCATAGGGACATTTATTTATTCATTCATTTCTTATAAGGGACAGGCAGCATTTCATATTCTTGCAACAGATATACAGAGAGTACATGATTCTAGTGTTTCATTCAGTTCATTGGTTCGATAGCATAGCCAGTTCATTTCTTATTCTATCATTTATAAGGCATCTCATTATTCAAGTGTCTACTTGTTCCAGCAGTATTAAGCATAAGGGGAAATGTTATCAATTCATTCTCAGGCCTCAAATCATATTAGCAGTTCAATGAGTTGTACATTTTAATAATTCTCAACATAGACATCTCTATTATTCAGCACTGAAACATGGGACATTTAGGGACAATTCATAGCATTTCAATACTTCATTTATTAAGCATGAAGGAGTAAGGAGGAGGAAGGACAGTTCCACTCACTTGCAATAAAGGGTCTTCCTATTCCGATTACACAATTCTACTATGTGTAGCTCCACCAGCGAGCCACGTTCCAATACCCATTCCGTCTAGCCAGCTAAGAGAGACTGCATCAGTCTCAATTCTTCTGATTTCCAACATAAGTCACGGTCCAATATTCTGATCCCATCCAATAAGCCAACCAAATGTCTCGTGCGGAGCGGGGCATTACAATCAAGATAGGAGAAGCGTAAGTATCTATTCTATAAGTCTCGATTCCTAAAAATAAAAGATTGATTAGGAAGAAAATAACTGAAGACAAGCGAAGTACAAATATCATAATATCTATTTCATGGATATCTCAAATGATTGAGGGAACACGTTGAATCAAATACTAACTCGAGATTCGTATATGGATAACAGAATCAAAAATTATAAAAATAATTCCTTATGACAAAATGGAAATTAATTAAGCAATTCGGACTTACTATATGATGATAGTTAGAAAAGGCAAGATAAATGATCAAGATTGGGATGGAATCCTTAAGAATCAAATATGTATCACTAATCATGCAATTATAGTAATTAACAATACTTGAAACAAAATATGAACTGTACTCGCCTGAGGTCCTTAGCTGCTGAAACCGATAATACTATTGTGTCCTGAATAGTCCAACTGGCCAAGGGTCGATGCGAAGGAGTTCGAGTTCGCAAGAAAATATGAATAATGATTAGTTGCGGTCAAGGATTGACGATCGAAGAGAAATTGAGTAAATCATATATGTAGCTATTTTGGAAAAACTATTTATAATATTAGAAATCATATTGTATTAGGCAAAATATTTCTAACTAGCTATTAGAATAAAGAAAAAAAATATGTTTTTAGGTCAAAACTATAATTAGACACAAATACTACATTAATATTCTTAGATAAGTAGCTTGGAAAATTCTAGAGATCATTTTAGATTAAACTATAATTTTAGAAACTACTACGATCATAATTTAGATCAAAACTATTTTATAATACCATAAAATAGTATATTGATATTTTTATTTAGAATTTAAATCTGAAATCAAAGGTCAAACCCAATAATACATTATAATTACAAAATATACTTAATTAGTGTAAACAATATAATAATGACAATGATAAAATATCATTATTTATTAGTTACCCGTATAGAACAGTAAATACATAAATTAATACCAATAAGTTCTTCAATTACTTGGTACTGCTACTATTGCGTATGAAATATAATAATAACATAGCATTATATATATCCCTATATTATAGAAAGTAAAGCAATTGTCACATCTGGAGTAAACTTTTCCAAACTCTCTCTCTCTCTCTCCCGGTTTTCTAACATCTATTATACAAAACACAAAGGTTTTTGAATCCTAGAACTGACTGTGCCAAGATAACGAGTGGTTGGAATTTAATTTTGGTGAATCAACGGGGAGAGTGGGGTTTTATTGGGAATGAGCATTATTGAGAGTGGGGTTTAAGGAGAATCCAAAGAGTGGGATTTGCACTCATAATGGTTGAGGATGAGCATTATTGAGAGTGGGATTTTATGGGAAATCCAAAGAAAATTCACATCGTAGTTGGGATTAAATATTTTGATGGGGACCTCATAATTATTATTGTTCGTTTAAAATTGGGGGTCCAAGATTTTGAGGGAAAATACCTTAAATGAACCTTGCCCTATGGGCACGGGTGATGACTAGTTGCCATTCATTTAATGATGCTCCTTGTTCCCAACTCAATAAGAAAGGGAGAGAATTTGGAAAGAAATGAAAAGGAAGCTGAAGAAGAAGGAGAAGATGAAGAGAGAGTTAAGAGTGAGAAAGAGATCGGGAGGGAGGGTTTTATCGCGATTGGCTTTGACCGACAGGGCTGAGCGACGTTCGGCGGACACGGTGACATGGAGCATCATTGACGTTTGAGGGAGATCAAGGAGGGGGAGAGAGCGGGTTGAACTGAGAGACTGACCCCAAGACGGCGGCCGAGAACCCGGGCGGAGCTGGCTTAGAGGCGTGGTCGAGGGCTGGCGGCCCAAGAACTCCGGATCTGGCGGGTGCGGCATTCCGTGATGGCGCGTGGCCACGGCGGCGATGTTAGGTCTTCATGGAGAGGCTGCTCACCGTGGACCGGCTCCGGATGCGAGCGGGACCGGCGGAGACTGGCGCAGCCACGGGGCGGCTCAACGGGCGGAGACAGGTCCAGATCCAATAGGGGAACGGCGGTCCACGCGCTGCTCAAGATCAGAGGTTGGCGTGGTGCAGCGGTGGTATTCGTACAGGGACCGGGTGGTCGACTTTGGCCACGAGCGCGGTGGCGTCTGTGCTGGCTCAACGGCAGCCGAACAGGTAAGTGGTTGGGGTGGTGGTTGGTTTTTGATCTGTGTGATGTGGTGGATTATGGTGTCGGGTTATGGTGTGGATGTCGTGGATCAGTGAACGGAGGAGAGCAGGGGAGTCAAGGGTTGGATTGGTTCGAGGCGTCGACAGCACGGCCAGGGAGGTGGAGTTTATGGTGTCGATGATGACGGTGGTGGCAATTTTGTTCGAAGTAGCTGGTTGGGGACTGAGCTGCTGTGGTCGGGACAACCCAAGGAGGGCTTAGTCGCGTGTCCAAAATTTTCAGATACGGTATTTGATTTATAATTTGTAAAATTATGGAATAAGATGGAAACGACATGAACACAAGCGTCCGAACACGAATTGTGATGGTGGATACATGGACGGAAGGGTGTGGTGATTCTGCTGGTTGTAGGTTTTGCGGACACGAGCGAAGATGGTCATCAAGGTCCCACCACCACTCTCACCCCCCTACTACATGGGCTCCACCCGGTTCCACTATTTTTTCCTCTCCTCCAATCGAAGTCCGACACGTGTCCGGTTGTAGGGGGTTGTAAAATTTGGTTGTAGGCATAGCAAAGCTCTATGTTTAGATGGTAGAAGTGCCCCTTAAATAGATGATGGAGAACTCATAATTGGATGAGGACTAAGAGTCCAATGGATAACTCTTTCCCCTTTATTTAAATCAAAATTGATTTAAAAACAAAATACAATCACATCACTATCCATAAATGATTAGAATGAAATTTGAGAGTAATATTCTATTTTATCAAATACAAATCAATAACTTATTAATTTAAAACAATATTTGATGCTAGCAATGTAAATTTAATCATATAATTTAAATCCAAATCAATTAATTGGTTACTATAACAATTCAAATAATGTTTGTTGTCATCAAGGTAACTCAACATCTCTCTTTATAATCAAAAATCCTATTTAAAATATTTTAACAAATCTTTTTATTGATAAAATTTATTTATACTTCGAAACTACTTTTGAATTTCATATTTTGAAAGTCCAAAATTTATTTAACACTCTTTAAGGCCATCTCCAGTCAATTTCTCAAAAAAAAAATCACATTGTGGACTAAAAATGAAATATTTATATTATTCTATTACATGTTCAAATAAATTTGTTGTTATTTGTTGTAGATTAATATATAATACTACTACGTAGGCAATAGAACTTGACTATTGTTTTGCATAATTATCCTCTTGTCTTTGACAAACGTGACCGTACTTCGTGGTGATGATGTACTCAATAATGTATAGCTGACCATGTCATACCTTGTTATCTGTATTTCAGTACCGAAACGTGACAAAATTTTTGTCCTATATTATTTCTTACTTCTATTACTTACTTCTACGTAAATTCATTTATTATAAAATTATTTTAATATAATTATATAAACTATATTGTTGTGCATTATTTTTACTTACCTATAACTATAATTTAGTTAGTATTTTGCTTAGATACTTAAGTAACAATCTCCTTGTTGTTCAATATCTAATAACAAAAAAAAATTAAAACTAAGCACAATTGTATTCAATATTAAACGTTAATGAAAGACATCCACAGCAAAAATTAATGGTATAATATTTATATTAATTATATTTATAAAGTAATCTATACTAGTATATATATAATAAGAAATTTGGTTTTACCATAAATTTTTTTTCTTCCAAATATGTTCTTACATAACTATACTAATTAAAATTGTATATTAAATAAAATAAATACAGTGACCCCTCTTTGTTTCATGAGTTACATAGACTACCCATATTCCAAAATTAATTACACTTACCACCCCTCTCCTTTATAAATTTTAGGATTATTTACACTAACCACCCATAAATTTTGGGTTTATAACATGATGTACCCTTACTTTTAAACTAATTATACTGACCATCCCATATTTTATGTTTATTACATGGGGTACCCCTACTTTAAGATAAAAATAAAAAGTTATAACACTAACTACCCCTATTTTTATTTATTTATTTCTAAAAGAAAGCAAGGTCAGTGTAAATTAATATAAAAGTAGAGGTACCCCACGATATAAATCCAAAATAGAGGTACCCCGTGATATAAATCCAAAACTCAGGAATGATTAGTGTAAAAAACCCTAAATTTTGTAAAAGTGGTGGTTGTTGGGAACGCGGTATGACCCGAACCGGAGTTGGCTCATGAGGTGTGATATTGAATTGGACCCATTTGCCTTAAAAGAAAATTATCATGTAAGACCTGAACCAATCTCAATTATTTACACCACATGTTCCCACCTTCTAACTGATGTGGGACTAAATTACCAACTCCATTGTCACCCCCATTTGAGCACTCAATCGAAAACGAGATACAATCCAACAATCCCCACCTTAGCTCATTTTTGCTGACCGAGCAACCTAGTACACCCGGCTACCTTTGTTCGTTCCCGCTAGCCGAGCACCCTTGCTTGTTCCCGCTAACCAAACAACCTTAGCACACTCCGGCTACCTTTGCTCGTTCCTGCCAGTCGAGCACCTAGGAGATCCAATATATTATCATCTCGATCCATTCGACCACAGAATCAAACCTGACACGTTCATCCTGTTATTTTCGAAACAGATCTTAGATGGAAATCTCGATCTCTTAGTGAGACACGGAGATGAATACTCGTTCTCTTTGTGAGATACGAGGTTAGTGACTCGGTCTCTTTGTGAGATCCGAAGTTGATGAAGACAACTTTGCTGGGGTGATGAAGATCACTGTTGCTCAAAGTAAGATTCGCCCTACTACGATCTCCTCCCAGGAACCAGCAAGTTCGAAAGAACTTCTGGAACGCTCGCTGTTACCTCCTTTCACAAACTCGTTGAACTCCGTGGACCAATGGCAGTGGCTGTGCAACTCTCTTCGTCTCGTAATTTTTCAGTAGTACTCAATGAAGGCACGAAGAGAGTATTTATAGAGTCGGGCTGAAACCCTAATCTCTAATGTTGGTCGTAACTGATTGCGAAAATATATGAGCGAATAGTGGAAAGATTTGAATGAATTAAATTCAAATCCCACAAAAGATGGATCTGAATAATTGACTCAATATTTCCATAATCGCTCAAATCTTCAAAGTGCATAGTGCACCAACAAAGCGTCATTTTGCGTCCTTGAGCCCGAGCTCGAGTCCGAGTCTGAGTCGCTAAGCCCCTTCGGGGCTTAGCTCCATAGGAAAATAATCCAATGAGCATGACGAAAAGCATGAATGCTTCTTTGTGGAGTTAGCCTTCTTTCCACTAGAAAAATACCCCCACATGGCACCCATGTGCCTCTCCACACCTCATGTGATTCTCTCAACACAAACAAAGCTTTATATAGAGATACAATCTATTTGGCCTAGATAATGTGGGACTATCTTTCTAGTCTCTAAGGCAAAACACCAACAATCTCCGACATATCTCTATATATGGGTTGAGCGTTCCCTATTATGACTGTCCATCATGCATTAGGATAGATGTTGCTACGACTTGAATCTTTCTGCATGGGTTAAATAACAGCATGATACAAGAATGGACTAAGCCTTGAATTCTGCACTATAACTGTAATTCTTTCCATTCACACAATGACATCAATTGTGCTTCTAGCTGCACATTAAAGGCCTTGTGCCAGCCTGGTTTCGGTGTATGTATCTTGGGTATCTACAAGATTTCCCTCAAGAGACGGTCTGCATCTCTATCCATACACTCTAGGTGAATTCTTTTAAAAAGTCTTTGGCATGAAGCCTTTTGCTTCCTTACGATTCTACACCGCTATGACATGGCCCGAAGTCGAGGTACTGTCTCATGTGGTGTCATTCCACCTGTAGCATGAGGCCTAGCCTCTTTGTAGTGTCAAACCCAGCATGAAGTCTTTCGCTTCCTTGTGATGTTACGTCGCTGCGACATAGCTTGCAAAGCCGAGACACTGTCTCGTGTGGTATCACACCACTGTAACATGAGGCCCAGGCTCTTTGTAGTGCTGTCTACCACTCTTTATTATACAGCATTTGGCCCTCTTGCCTATGTGTGGTGCTACACCACTGCGACTTCGCCCGAAGTCGAGGCTTTACCCTCACTAGGTACCTCATGTGGTGTTACCCTACTATAACATGGAGTACTATGCTCCTCTGTAGTGTTGTGCTACCCGTGCTCCTGTAAAGCACGTTGGACATCCCAAATGTCCGAAAAATCATTAAGGCTTCCAAGCTATTCTCCCACGGGACTTTGTTCTATACAAATAACAAACAGTAGACAATAGTGGTTCTGGGTTCATAACCCCGCAACATCTCAAAGGATTGTCTACTAACAATAGTTCTGGGTTTGAAACCCTGCAATGTTCCAAAGGGATTGCCCACTAATAGTGGTTCTGGGTACGTGACCCTGCAATATCCAGAGGATTGTCTACTAACAGTGGTTCTAGGTCCGTGATCCCGCAGTATACCAAAGGATTGCCCACTGCACCTGATATTCTTCTAGTCAATGGTCCTTCTTTGAACTAAAACCTAGATGCCTAGTAGATTTCTCTTTGAACTAATAGC
The DNA here is from genome assembly GCA_029216955.1 of Iris pallida. Lineage (NCBI taxonomy): Eukaryota > Viridiplantae > Streptophyta > Magnoliopsida > Asparagales > Iridaceae > Iris > Iris pallida. The sequence continues at coordinate 19,814,838 of JANAVB010039219.1, forward strand.
ATAAAAATTTATAGCATAATTACAAAGTCACAATATCAGAGTGTCATCAAGCCCATCTTACATGATGTATCTTCTACCAAATGGCGCTTGAGACCTTTGGTGAACGGATCTGCCAGATTCTCCTGGCTCCGAACATCAACCACGATAATGACTCCTCTTTTGATAAGATCATTTACTGCCTTGTGCCTTAGATGCACAGCTCTCTTCCTGCTATTGAAGATGTTATTCGATGTCACCGCTGCAGTCGCCTGGTTGTAGCAGTTTATCGGTACAGCCGGTATATGCGCACCAACTATTGGAAGATCATACAAGAGCTCCTGAAGCCACTCTGCTTCCTCTGCTGCAGCCGTCAGTGCGTAGAACTCAGATTCCATAAAAGAGTGAGACAACAAAGTCTGCTTCTTCGACTTCTACGATATAGCAGCTCCACCCATGGAGAAGACGTATCCTCCTGTGGAGCTTTCACTCTCTACTTCTGAGAACACTGAAGCCTTCCACTTCTTTTGGATCTCCGCAGTAGTGCAGTACATATTTCTGAGTCCTCTTGAGGTATCTCATAACCCTCTTTGCAGCTTTCTAGTGCTCCACACCTGGGTTGCTTGTGAACTGACTCAGCATCACTACGACGAAAGCTATGTCATGCCTTGTGGCAGTAGTCGTATACATTAAACTCCCGATGATGCTTGAATACTCTAGTTGTCTGACGCTTTTCCTTGGATTTGGCTTTAGCTTCTTGTCACGCCTATATGGCGTATCGATCCCTGAAAGATCCTGATACCCATAGCGTGTAAGCATCTTCTCAATATAATGAGATTGTGGCAATGCCACTCCAATTTTAGTCTGGATGATCTTTATCCCCAGGATAACATTAGCTTCCCTAAGTCTTTCATACTGAACTTAGAGGAGGAACTTCTTTGTCTCAGTGACACTTGCTAGATCTGTACTCAAGATCAGCATGTCGTCCACATATAGACAAACGATAACTCCTCTGCCATCACCTAACTTTGTGTGCACACACTTGTCTATTTCACTGACCTTGTAGTCGTTTGATCTTATGACTTTATCAAACTTCTCATGCCATATTTTGGGAGCTTGCTTCAGACCATACAGAGATTTTACCAACTTGCAGACTTTGTCTTCGAGGCCCTTGACGATGAATCCTTCTAGCTATTGTATGTAAATCTCTTCGGTCAATTCACCATTCAGGAAAGCGGTCTTAACATCCATCTGATGAATTACCAACTTGTGAATTACGCTCAGAGCAATCAACATCCTGATGGTTGTCATTCGCGCTACTGGAGCATATGCATCGAAATAATCGATCACATACTTCTGAAAAAATCCCTTGGCAACTAATCTTGCCTTAAACTTGTCAATAGTTCCATCGGCCTTCATCTTTTTCTTGAAGATCCATTTACATCCGATTGGTTTTGCTCCTTTAGGCAAATCGACCAATACCCACGTGTTGTTGGAGGTTATCGAGTCATACTGATCATTAATAGCCTCTTTCCAGAAGACAGCGTCTTTGGTCTTCATCGCCTCATCATAGGTAAGCGGATCTGCTTCCACATGATAGGTGACGAAATCCTCTCCAAAGTCCTTCTGTCTTCTCACTCATTTAGACACTGGTTCTGCGAGTTCTGGTTCAAGAGTTGTTTGTGCAATAACTTTTTCTTCTTGGACTACATCTTCATAAGGAACTTGAGCCTCCTGTGCACTCACACTGTAATCCGGAATGTCCGCAAAAATAATGTTATTGTGCCTTACAAATTTATCTTTAAAGAATTCTGCATCACGAGATTCAATGATATAATTTGACTCAATATCAAGGATCCTCTGAGCATCACTCTTATCAACATAACCCAGGAATATCGTCTTCGAAGTCCTTGTTCCCAGCTTCTGAATCTTCAAATCCGTAAGCTTCATATACGCCAGAAACTCCCACACTCGAAGGACATTCAAGTTGGGTCTGACTTTAAACCAGAGATCATGAGGAGTGACTTCCGAAGTTGCATGCGACACTCTATTCAATATGAACGTAACCGTAAGTACTGCTTCACCCCAAAAGCAATTTGAAGACCCGCTATCAACAGCGTTGAGTTCATCATCTCTGTTAACTTTTTGTTCTTTCTTTCTGCAACACCATTTGATTAAGGGGAGTACAAAGCATTTGTCTCGTTGACAATTCTATGTTCTCTGCAGAATGATACAAATTCATGAGACCTATACTCTCCACCTCGATCACTTTTGAGTCTCTTGAGTTGTTGTCCGATTTGACGTTTGGCTTCAGCCTTGAAGTCCTTAAATTTCTCAAATGCTTCATCTTTAGACTTAAGCAGATAAATGAATGCGTACTTTGAGAAGTCGTCGATGAAAGTAATGAAATACTTCATTCCGACCTTTATGGAGAACTGTTTGAAGTCACAGATATCTGAGTGCACTAACTCCAGAAGATCTGTACATCATTTTACCCGCTTGAACGGTATTCTAGTGATCTTTTCCAGCGCACAGACCTCACACTTCTCCTACTCCTTAACCCCATATTTGGAGATAAGTCCTAGACTAGATATCTTGTTTATTCTTTTACAGTGAACATGTTCTAGTCTATTATGCCACAACTCAAGAGGATAACTAGAAGAAAAAACTGCATTAATTATCTCCATTGGAGTTACAAGTTGAAGTTTGAACATCCCTTCGGTACAAAAGGCCTTTCCGAAGTATGTTCCATTATATGACATAACGACCTAACCAGCATTAATGTCCATCCTCAAGCCTGCATTGCAGAACAGATTTTTTGAGATCAGGTTCTTGGCTATAGCAGGTATGTGCTTCACCTTCTGAAGCACCAGCGACTTCCCCGAAGTCATTTGTAGTACCACCGTCATGATCCCAAGAACTTCAGTTTGTGTCTGGTTCGCCATCATAACCTTCTCAGAAACAGGTTGGTATGTGGTGAACCACTCATTCTTTGAGCAAACATGATACTATGTCCCAGTGTCTATCCACTAGTCCGTGTCAACACTAGCTGAGTCAACCTGCACAATCATAGCAACAAAGTTAGCCTCACCTTGCTCTTTTTATTTTGGTTTTTCTTTGCAGTCCCTTCTACAGTGGCCTTTCTTGCTACAGTTGAAACAAGTCCCAGGTTCTTTCGACTTGGGCTTGAACTGAGCCGAATTCACCTTCAGATGGTGAACGTCCTTCTTCTTATTGCAGGGAGCCTTCTGCTTCCCTTTAAAGTTTTCTTCTTGTACCATGTTCATCTTGGCCATCTGCTTGGACAAGGTGTCCACTTTGAGTTGAGCCCTCAACTCGTCTTCCACATGTATCCCTGTGTAAGAGGCACTTAAGATTCACCTCTATTTTCTTGCGATGCATATCTGCGATGAAGTTGCTCCACCCAGGTGGAAGCTTGGCGACAATACCCCCGATGATGAAATCATCGACCAAGAGCATGCTGTCATCTTCAAGTTTCTGACGTAACTTGAGAAATTCTTTGACTTGAGGTAACATGGTCTTGTCGTCCTCAAATCGCATCCTCCAGACCTTTTCAATCATGTGGATCTTGTTCCTGTATTCATCTGCCTTGTAGAGATTCTCTACAGACTCTCAGACATCCTTTGTATTGACCGTCTTGCTGTATGCCTCCGCCAGAGAGTCCTCCATAGAGTTCAAGATCAACAACTTGTAGAGGTTGTTATCTCTCCTCTGTAGGAACCATAGAGGGGATGAATAAGGTCAAGCTAACTAATCAAGCACTTAGCAGAAGCTAATGGGCAATTTAAAAATATAAGTGCAAGAGAAGAAGCAAAACCGACACACGATGTATCATGGTGTCCTTCTAAGGGGCACTCCAGTTCCGGAACTCTCTCCGGCTTTAATCCACTATTATCACAAATAGTACAATGTAGGTTTTCATACGAAGGCTCACCAACTTCAACCGAGAGTTTGGATCCGAAGACTCTCCAACTTCAACCTTTCACAATAGATTTTGATCTCCTTATACAATAAGATGAAGATCTCATTTTTTAACTCAATAACTCTAACACAATTTGTGGATGGCAAATAAAAATTTTGTAGAGTTGTTTGTGGATAAGCTTTGGTAGTTTAGAAATTTTTAGGCTTAAAGCATCAACCTTGAATGAAGGGGTTCAAGGCTATTTATAACCAAAGCAAAAGAAAGTGCAATAATGCAACTTTCAGCAGGCTGACGGATAATCTGCCAAATTTTTTTGGAAAGTCCGCCGGATTATCCGCCTACATAGTCCAACGGCTATAAATAGAGCTGTTAGGATCAATCTTCGATAAAATTCGACTGTTATAATGTAAACGGTAATAGGACAAAAAATTCGTCGAAATTCTGCAATTTTTCGTCGGATAATCTGAACAATCACAGAAGGTTGAGTCCATTCGGATCTTCTGCCAAATTTTTGCGGAGATCCGCAGAATCATCTGTCAGGATACCGAAGATTGTCCTAGGTTATTTTCTACCCTAGCTTTCGATTTTTTCATTCATTTTTTGTGTTTACAAATATTCCTAAGACTCATTACAGACTCCATATATACTTAGACAGGTGTAGGTTTCTTCAGAGTCTTGAAATAATGATGGCATTGCTTAGCTTCTTCCTTTGATAGGTGCTGACTTTTTTCTTTGGCGGCAACTAGTCAAAGATACTCAGTTTGTGAAAACTGAATACCTTTCGGCGGCTTCACCCCAGAACCCCCGATGGGAGGGCGCTGCCCCCCCGACCCCCGTCCGCTGACCGGACAGCGGAACCCCCGGATGCGTGGCTCCGGAGATCTCGTCAGGCAGTTCAGAGAAATCTTGTGGAATACCATCGTCTTTGGCCCACTATGATTTTTTTATTGCATATGTCCACATTGATCTTGCTTATTGCTTTTCTGCATGTACATGTTAGACGAACAAAGCAATATACATTGTAGCAAGTATGATAAGATAAAGTACAGTAAAATAATGCCAAGTTTAAGAATAAAAGCTATAGTGATAGCATAAATATTAGTGATATCATAATGTTAAACTTAATTGAATAACCATAATCAAAACATTGTTTTAATTTTGGCAACTCAATTAAATTTAAGATAGATATAATGAAAACTCATATCACTAATATGTAAAACAAAAAGCACATATCACCAAATGTATAAGTATAAGTAGGAATGCTATAGTGATAGTATGAAGATTAGTGATAATGAAATGCTAAACTTAAAAGATTAACCATATTCAAAAATATGATACTATCATTGGGCCAACATCCTCCACTTCGCCTGCAAAGCAGTGGCTTCAACAACCCTTCGAGCATTTTCTCCTTCTGGAATCTGAGGCTCAGGATCTGTCAACACATAGTCGACGCTAACGGGTTGAAGATTAAGGCTGGCCTTCCTCTTTCAAAAGTTGTAATGCTCCCCGTCAAACTTCTCTAGTTTAAAACTTGTGTCGAAAAGGTTTGTACAGTTGTTCTCCATTAGATCTGAATCTTGCTTTGAGATTGTTATTTCTGAAACAGATCCTAGATGGAAATCTCGATCTCTTAGTGAGACACGGAGATGAATACTCATTCTCTTTGTGAGATACGAGGTTCATGACTCGGTCTTTTTGTGAGATCCGAAATTGATGAAGACAACTTTGCTGGGGTGATGAAGATCACAATTGCTCAAAGAAAGATTCGCCCTACTACGATCTGCTCCAAATAACCAGCAAGTTCGAAAGAACTTCTGGAACGCTCGCTGTCACCTCCTTTCATGAACTCGCTGGACTTCGTGGACTCCAATGGCAGCGGCTACGCAACTCTCTTCGTCTCTGAATTTCTAAGTGGTACTCAATGAAGACACGAAGAGAGTATTTATAGAGTTGGGCCAAAACCCTAATCTCTAATGCTGGCCGAAAGTGATTGCGAAAAAATATGAGCGAATAATGGAAAGATTTGAATGAATTAAATTCAAATCCCACAAAAGATGGATCTGAATAATTGACTCAATATTTTCATAACCGCTCTAATCTTCCAATCAGCCACATTATCCGCCACTTGAGCTCCTGCGTCCACTCAGCCCGTCATCACGTGCGCCTGTACATAGCTGTGCAGCAGCACAAACGCGCAGCACCGCAAGCGCGTAGTAGCACAGCAGCGTAGCAACGCAGCAATGCAGCCCCGTAGCAACGCATAATCATAAACGCGAATAGTTGCGCTTAGCCCGTGCATGCGACTCATGCACGAGCGCATTAATAGCGCACAAAATGCTAAACGCTGATGCTAAGTGCAAAGTGCACCAACAAAGCGCCAATTTGTGCCCTTGAGCCCGAGTCTGAGTCGCTAAGCCCCTTCGAAGCTTAGCTCCGTAGGAAAATAATCTCATGAGCATGATAAAATGCATGAATGCTTCTTTATGGAGTTAGCCTTCTTTTCACGAGAAAAACATCCCCACATGGCACCCATGTGCCTCTCCACACCTCATCTGATTTTCTCAACACCAGCAAAGCTCTATATAGAGATACAATCCATTTGGCCTAGCTAATGTGGAACTATCTTTCTAGTCTCTAAGGCAAAACACCAACACATCCACACCACAATTGTGTGTCAACCACAACGTCTTGCTCCACCTTGGGTTTGTCAAACCCACCTTTGAAGCCAATTCGTGTAGATGATGCTTCTACTCCACCTTAAGAATAGCCCGTATAATCCGATTATACACATGAACGTTTAGTACCATCTGTCTCGAACCAATTAAAGACGTCCAAACTAGCCCCATTACCATGAGATCTGATACTACTTGTTGGGAACGCGGTGTGACCCTGTAACGCCCCAGAACCAGAATATTGGAGAGCGGGGGCGAACATAGCCAGCTACGTATATTGAAGTACAACCCACCTCGCTATACGGTCACGGATGTCTAGATACATGAGGGTTTAACTACAAGCCATCAGTCTCTTATGGTCATGAACAAGCCTATTGTCTCAATCTCAAGCAAGTAATAACAGTTACAAGTTGTCAGAGCACCAAATATACAATAGTAAGGCGTCCCATACATTACATATTTGGATGATCATGAAGCTAGTCATACAAAATGTGAAGACTAGCAAGAGTTTCAGTCATACATGATCAACCCTAGGATTTGTTAATCATGCTACAGCCCGTAGGCAGACAATAAGTAAAGTGCAATCGAGCTAACACGTGCTCGTCGGCTAAACGCCTCAAAAGAATATTTTTAAATAGGGTGGAAGAGCAAAAAAAATTAAACCCACTCGTTGTCAGGGTTACGCCTGGTGGTCACCATCTGGCTGGAAGGTAGGGAGATCCTCTGGAGCTGCTCCGGTATCTGGCCATGCAAAACCAGCTGGGTCAGATCCCAGAAAGAGCAAGTGCCACAAAGGAGGCTTCACTTAAGAACTAAAACCTGCATATCAGAACATAAAATAAGAAGATAATTAAGACATGAAATCTAAATAGGGCAATAAATATCAGAGATGAGAAGTTATTTCGATCAGTTATTGACAAGGTAAACATAAGCAATCATGTTACTGAAGTAACCAGGTATTGGGACAAGACAAGGCTTAGACTCCATCCAACATTCACGGTCAAGCAATAAGTACGGCTTGATACTTTAACTAACTAAGGTTATCACAGGCCTAGTTACTAGCAAGATGCAATGAGATTATTCCAACAGCCACAGGCCCTGTAGACCATCCAGGTTATCCAGGTCGAATATCCGTTCATGAAGGGTACAACACATGACAGTATGCTGGAAATGTGCCCTACTCATCGGCAGGCTACAAGTCTACTTGCGCGTCCAGATAACGGAATTGCCTGTAGCTGGGAAATCTCTTCATGACTAATGCATTATTCTAGTTATTATCCTTAGTCAATTTCAGTAGGTACCCCTGACTGTGGTACTCAGGGGTCCCCGTCCTAGACATGATGCAAGACAATACTGGTTCATATGTACAAACACAATCGCCCATGGTGTCTAGGCCATTCATTCTTGTCATGTCGTGCTAGCTGTCGCAACAGCATATCGAGGTATATCATGTCGGGTTTACTTATCAAGAGTGCGCCACGACGGGCCACTATCATGTTATGTTACTTGTCAATCATTTTTGTCATGAGTGCGCCACAACGGGCCACTGTCATGTTATGTTACTTGTTACTGGTTAAGAGTGCGCCTTAACAGGCCACTATCGTATTTTATCCTTACATCATTATAAATGAGAAAACCTACATAAATAGTTAGTAACATATTCTTGAAGCCAAAGAAAAGATCTACAACTTTCATGTTGGGAGTTGGGAGAAATTCTGGCCATAAATTAGCCAAATAAGACAAGAAAAACAACCAAAATAGGCACTATGCAGCCAAGGGTGGATGGGGTCTCATACGGCAGTAGATCGTTACCCATCTATGCAGCAGGGTAGATGGATACCCATCTATGCGGCTGGGTAGATGAGTTCCATGCGGCAAAGTGGATGGGGGTCTCATGCGGCAGTAGATGGGTACCCATCTATGCGGCTGGGTAGATGGATACCCATCTATGCGGCCGGGTAGATGAGTTCCATGCGGCAAAGTGAATGGGGGTCTCATGCGGCAGTAGATGGGTACCCATCTATGCGGCTGGGTAGATGGATACCCATCTATGCGGCTGGGTAGATGAATTCCATGTGGCAAAGTGAATGGGGCTCTCATGCTACATTAGATGGGTACCCATCTATGCGGCTGGGTAGATAAATTACATGCGGCTGGGTAGATGAATTCCATACGACAAAGTGAATGGGGCTCTCATGCGGCAGTAGATGGGTACCCATCTATGCGGCTGGGTAGATAATCATGGTGAAGCATGTAAACATATTCATAAAATAATTACCTATGGCCAATTAAGTATTACGGCCTAGGCAAGATAATTTGAACCGATTCCAGGGCGATCAATGTCACGTCCCGGTTTGTAGAGTCATTTATTCACATAATTTATCTCTTGGAATCGATCGTCCTCGCTTGGGCGTGATGCCGTACAAGTCTGGTATTGCACTTGTATAAGGCAAAGATGGTACATAATCGATAATCTTTAAATAGGGACACATCGCAGTGGCAAAAGCAGACAAATTAAAGTTAATAAGGACAATCTCTCTCATTGAATAGAAATACATCACTTCTTTATAGCAGCAGAGACAAAAGAATAACTTGAAGTCACACAGAGATATATAGAACTATATTCTCTTTATTGATAATTGAAGAATAGTACAAGACTTGTATTGAAGTACAATGTTTACAACACATCTCACTTTACATTGAAAACCAACTGAACAATGCTATACAGCTTACATTTGATATTTGGATACATTGGATTACAACTCGATATACCGATTTGGCTTACAATCTCACTGGTACAACTGATTACAATGTTCCATACATTATGCCCTTTATAACAGAAGACATCATCTTATGCAAGAAGTGCTTCTGTATGCCCAACAAATCTTCGATGCCACGGGACCAATCAAGCCAATCTTTGTGTGTAGAATATTCCAAGCACGAGCACCTGCCCACAAAATGTGGGTCAGCACATCATCTATGTACTCGCGGGCAGAATCCAACCCACTCGCCTAAACCAACACCAACTGGTCAATTTTAGCAAGCATTTAATAGAATGGTCTTTTCTATTTGGGGCCTAGCATCAGTTTACAGTTCATGGGCAATAATCACGGTGAAGCATGTAAACATATTCTTAGCAATATTCATGTGGACATATCATTATAGCATTCTTGGTGTTATCATGCAAAGGCGTCATTGAGGCGTTGTTAACATTAACATCTTAAACATGTTATGACAATTCTCACTTCAAGCGTCACTTAGCATGGATGTTATGTTTGAGCACTATTTATAGTAAGGCATCTTTTTAGCATACTAAGTGGAACATATTAAGCAGGCAAGTTAAACCAACTTATACAATATCACAATTATGTGATTTCTTACCGATAGCCGACTCGTCGTACCTGTATCAAATACAGGTTATCTGATATACTTACTCTGCCTGCACAAAACATTCATTAGCATGCATCCCGACTACATGGTCACTGGTGTTGTTAAACCATATGGACTCATTTTATTTCATTTCATTTCAAGATAATGCGGTCAGCATAGTAGGTGGCAAGCCTCTATGCCATCCCGCCTTATTCGTGCTCCCATAGCACTCATCATTATTTTCTCCTAGGCCGAATCGGTCCCCAGGGCCCTAGGAACCGTTCGAGAAAATTATTACTCAAACCTTGTATACAAGTTGTCCATGACCATGCGAATGCGTGTTCAACTCGATTGTGAACAAAATCGCATGGTAAAATATATTAAGGAAAGTAAAGGCAACAGTGCATCATTAGTCATATTCAATGACTTATTCATTTCATCATTACCATCATTTTATTTGGTGATCTCAACGATCCCAGCTTTATCATTTCTCAATTCATTGCTTTATTGCAACGTATCTTATGTCATTCCTTTCTTAAGAGGAACGTAGCATTCATTTATTTCATAGGGACATTTATTTATTCATTCATTTCTTATAAGGGACATGCAGCATTTCATATTCTTGCAACAGATATACAGAGAGTACATGATTCTAGTATTTCATTCAGTTCATTGGTTCGATAGCATAGCCAGTTCATTTCTTATTCTATCATTTATAAGGCATCTCATTATTCAAGTGTCTACTTGTTCCAGCAGCATTAAGCATAAGGGAAAATGTTATCAATTCATTCTCAGGCCTCAAATCATATTAGCAGTTCAATGAGTTGTACATTTTAATAATTCTCAACATAGACATCTCTATTATTCAGCACTGAAACATGGAACATTTAGGGACAATTCATAGCATTTCAATACTTCATTTATTAAGCATGAAGGAGTAAGGAGGAGGAAGGACAGTTTCACTCACTTGCAATAAAGGGTCTTCCTATTCCGATTACACAATTCTACTATGTGTAGCTCCACCAGCGAGCCACGTTCCAATACCCATTCCGTCTAGCCAGCTAAGAGAGACTGCATCAGTCTCAATTCTTCTGATTCCCAACATAAGTCACGGTCCAATATTCTGATCCCATCCAATAAGCCAACCAAATGTCTCGTGCGGAGCGGGGCATTACAATCAAGATAGGAGAAGCGTAAGTATCTATTCTATAAGTCTCGATTCCTAAAAATAAAAGATTGATTAGGAAGAAAATAACTGAAGACAAACGAAGTACAAATATCATAATATCTATTTCATGGATATCTCAAATGATTGAGGGAACACGTTGAATCAAATACTAACTCGAGATTCGTATATGGATAACAGAATCAAAAATTATAAAAATAATTCCTTATGACAAAATGGAAATTAATTAAGCAATTCGGACTTACTATATGATGATAGTTAAAAAGGCAAGATAAATGATCAAGATTGGGATAGAATCCTTAAGAATCAAATATGTATCACTAATCATGCAATTATAGTAATTAACAATACTTGAAACAAAATATGAACTGTACTCGCCTGAGGTCCTTAGCTGCTGAAACCGATAATACTATTGTGTCCTGAATAGTCCAACTGGCCAAGGGTCGATGCGAAGGAGTTCGGGTTCGCAAGAAAATATGAATAATGATTAGTTGCGGTCAAGGATTGACGATCGAAGAGAAATTGAGTATCATATATGTAGCTATTTTGGAAAAACTATTTATAATATTAGAAATCATATTGTATTAGGCAAAATATTTCTAACTAGCTATTAGAATAAAGAAAAAAAATATGTTTTTAGGTCAAAACGATAATTAGACACAAATACTACATTAATATTCTTAGATAAGTAGCTTGGAAAATTCTAGAGATCATTTTAGATTAAACTATAATTTTAAAAACTACTACGATCATAATTTAGATCAAAACTATTTTATAATACCATAAAATAGTATATTGATATTTTTATTTAGAATTTAAATCTAAAATCAAAGGTCAAACCCAATAATACATTATAATTACAAAATATACTTAATTAGTGTAAACAATATAATAATGACAATGATAAAATATCATTATTCATTAGTTACCCGTATAGAACAGTAAATACATAAATTAATACCAATAAGTTCTTCAATTACTTGGTACTGCTACTATTGCGTATGAAATATAATAATAACATAGCATTCTATATATCCCTATATTATAGAAAGTAAAGCAATTATCACATCTGGAGTAAACTTTTCCAAACTCTCTCTCTCTCCCGGTTTTCTAACATCTATTATACAAAACACAAAGGTTTTTGAATCCTAGAACTGACTGTGCCAAGATAACGAGTGGTTGTGATTTAATTTTGGTGAATCAACGGGGAGAGTGGGGTTTTATGGGGAATGAGCATTATTGAGAGTGGAGTTTTATGGAGAATCCAAAGAGTGGGATTTGCACTCATAATGGTTGTGGATGAGCATTATTGAGAGTGGAATTTTATGGGAAATCCAAAGAAAATTCACATCGTGGTTGGAATTTAATATTTTGATGGGGACCTCATAATTATTATTGTTCGTTTAAAATTCAGGGTCCAAGATTTTGAGGGAGAATATCTTAAATGAACCATGGCCTATGGGCACGGGTTATAACTAGTTGCCATTCATTTAATGATGCTCCTTGTTCCCAACTCAATAAGAAAGGGAGAGAATTTGGAAAGAAAGGAAAAGGAAGCTGAAGAAGAAGGAGAAGATGAAGAGAGAGTTAAGAGTGAGAAAGAGATCGGGAGGGAGGGTTTTATCGCGGTTGGCTTTGACCGACAGGGCTGAGCGACGTTCGGCGGACACGGTGACATGGAGCATCATTGACGTTTGAGGGAGATCAAGGAGGTAGAGAGAGCGGGTTGAACTGAGAGACTGACACCAAGGCGGCGGCCGAGAACCCGGGCGGAGCTGGCTTAGAGGCGTGGTCGAGGGCTGGCGGCCCAAGAACTCCGGATCTGGCGGGTGCGGCATTCCGTGATGGCGCGTGGCCACGGCGGCGATGTTAGGTCTTCGTGGAGAGGCTGCTCACCGTGGACCGGCTCCGGATGCGAGCGGGACCGACGGAGACTGGCGCAGCCACGGGGCGGCTCAACGGGCGGAGACAGGTCCAGATCCAATGGAGGAACGGCAGTCCACGCGCTGCTCAAGATTAGAGGTTGGCGTGGTGCAGCGGTGGTATTCATACAGGGACCGGGTGGTCGACTTTGGCCACGAGCGCGGTGGCGTCTGTGCTGGCTCAACGGCGGCCGAGCAGGTAAGTAGTTGGGGTGGTGGTTGGTTTTTGATCTGTGTGATGTGGTGGATTATGGTGTCGGGTTATGGTGTGGATGTCGTGGATCAGTGAACGGAGGAGAGCAGGGGAGTCAAGGGTTGGATTGGTTCGAGGCGTCGACAGCACGGCCAGGGAGGTGGAGTTTATGGTGTCGATGATGACGGTGGTGGCAATTTTGTTCGAAGTAACTGGTTGGGGACTGAGCTGCTGTGGTCGGGACAACCCAAGGAGGGCTTAGTCGCGTGTCCAGAATTTTCAGACACGGTATTTGATTTATAATTTGTAAAATTATGGAATAAGATGGAAACGACATGAACACATGCGTTCGGACACGAATTGTGATGGTGGATACATGGACGGAAGGGTGTGGTGATTCTGCTGGTTGTAGGTTTTGCGAACACGAGCGAAGATGGTCATCAAGGTCCCACCACCACCCTCACCCCCCTGCTATATGGGCTCCACCCGGTTCCACCATTTTTTCCTCTCCTCCAATCGAAGTCCGACACGTGTCCGGTTATAGGGGGTTGTAAAATTTGGTTGTAGGCATAGCAAAGCTCTATGTTTAGATGGTAGAAGTGCCCCTTAAATAGATGATGGAGAACTCATAATTGGATGAGGACTACGAGTCCAATGGATAACTCTTTCCCCTTTATTTAAATCAAAATTGATTTAAAAACAAAATACAATCACATCACTGTCCATAAATGATTAGAATGAAATTTGAGAGTAATATTCTATTTTATCAAATACAAATCAATAACTTATTAATTTAAAACAATATTTGATGCTAGCAATGTAAATTTAATCATATAATTTAAATCCAAATCAATTAATTGGTTACTATAACAATTCAAATAATGTTTGTTGTCATCAAGGTAACTCAACATCTCTCTTTATAATCAAAAATCCTATTTAAAATATTTTAACAAATCTTTTTATTGATAAAATTTATTTATACTTCGAAACTACTTTTGAATTTCATATTTTGAAAGTCCAAAATTTATTTAACACTCTTTAAGGCCATCTCCAGTCAATTTCTCAAAAAAAATCACATTGTGGACTAAAAATGAAATATTTATATTATTCTATTACATGTTCAAATAAATTTGTTGTTATTTGTTGTAGATTAATATATAATACTACTACGTAGGCAATAGAACTTGACTATTGTTTTGCATAATTATCCTCTTGTCTTTGACAAACGTGACCGTACTTCGTGGTGATGATGTACTCAATAATGTGTAGCTGACCATGTCATACCTTGTTATCTGTATTTCAGTACCGAAACGTGACAAAAAAATTTTCCTATATTATTTCTTACTTCTATTACTTACTTCTACGTAAATTCATTTATTATAAAATTATTTTAATATAATTATATAAACTATATTGTTGTGCATTATTTTTACTTACCTATAACTATAATTTAGTTAGTATTTTGCTTAGATACTTAAGTAACAATCTCCTTGTTGTTCAATATCTAATAACAAAAAAAAATTAAAACTAAGCACAATTGTATTCAATATTAAACGTTAATGAAAGACATCCACAGCAAAAATTAATGGTATAATATTTATATTCATTATATTTATAAAGTAATCTATACTAGTATATATATAATAAGAAATTTGGTTTTACCATAAATTTTTTTCTTCCAAATATGTTCATACATAACTATACTAATTAAAATTGTATATTAAATGAAATAAATACAGTGACCCCTCTTTGTTTCATGAGTTACATAGACTACCCATATTCCAAAATTAATTACACTTACCACCCCTCTC
Organism: Iris pallida; assembly: GCA_029216955.1. Classification (NCBI taxonomy): domain Eukaryota; kingdom Viridiplantae; phylum Streptophyta; class Magnoliopsida; order Asparagales; family Iridaceae; genus Iris; species Iris pallida. The sequence goes on from JANAVB010039219.1 coordinate 19,829,910, forward strand.
CTTTATAAATTTTAGGATTATTTACACTAACCACCCATAAATTTTGGGTTTATAACATGATGTACCCTTACTTTTAAACTAATTATACTGACCATCACATGTTTTATGTTTATTACATGGGGTACCCCTACTTTAAGATAAAAATAAAAAGTTATAACACTAACTACCCCTATTTTTATTTATTTATTTCTAAAAGAAAGCAAGGTCAGTGTAAATTAATATAAAAGTAGAGGTACCCCACGATATAAATCCAAAATAGAGGTACCCCGTGATATAAATCCAAAACTCAGGAATGATTAGTGTAAAAAACCCTAAATTTTGTAAAAGTGGTGGTTGTTGGGAACGCGGTATGACCCGAACCGGAGTTGGCTCATGAGGTGTGATATTGAATTGGACCCATTTGCCTTAAAAGAAAATTATCATGTAAGACCTGAACCAATCTCAATTATTTACACCACATGATCCCACCTTCTAACCGATGTGGGACTAAATTACCAACTCCATTGTCACCCCCATTTGAGCACTCAATCGGAAACGAGATACAATCCAACAATCCCCACCTTAGCTCATTTTTGCTGACCGAGCAACCTAGTACACCCGGCTACCTTTGTTCGTTCCCGCTAGCCGAGCACCCTTGCTTGTTCCCGCTAACCGAACAACCTTAGCACACTCCGGCTACCTTTGTTCGTTCCCGCCAGCCGAGCACCTAGGAGATCCAATATATTGTCATCTCGATCCATTCGACCACAGAATCAAACCTGACACGTTCATCCTGTTATTTTCGAAACAGATCTTAGATGGAAATCTCGATCTCTTAGTGAGACACGGAGATGAATACTCGTTCTCTTTGTGAGATACGAGGTTAGTGACTCGGTCTCTTTGTGAGATCCGAAGTTGATGAAGACAACTTTGCTGGGGTGATGAAGATCACTGTTGCTCAAAGTAAGATTCGCCCTACTACGATCTCCTCCCAGGAACCAGCAAGTTCGAAAGAACTTCTGGAACGCTCGTTGTTACCTCCTTTCACAAACTCGTTGAACTCCGTGGACCAATGGCAGTGGCTGTGCAACTCTCTTCATCTCTTAATTTTTCAGTAGTACTCAATGAAGGCACGAAGAGAGTATTTATAGAGTCGGGCTGAAACCCTAATCTCTAATGTTGGTCGTAACTGATTGCGAAAAGATATGAGCGAATAGTGGAAAGATTTGAATGAATTAAATTCAAATCCCACAAAAGATGGATCTGAATAATTGACTCAATATTTCCATAACAGCTCAAATCTTCAAACTGCATAGTGCACCAACAAAGCGCCATTTTGCGTCCTTGAGCCCGAGCTCGAGTCCGAGTCTGAGTCGCTAAGCCCCTTCGGGGCTTAGCTCCATAGGAAAATAATCCAATGAGCATAACGAAAAAGCATGAATGCTTCTTTGTGGAGTTAGCCATCTTTCCACTAGAAAAATACCCCCACATGGCACCCATGTGCCTCTCCACACCTCATGTGATTCTCTCAACACAAGCAAAGCTTTATATAGAGATACAATCCATTTGGCCTAGATAATGTGGGACTATCTTTCTAGTCTCTAAGGCAAAACACCAACAATCTCCCACATATCTCTATATATGGGTTGAGCGTTCCTCATAATGACTGTCCATCATGCATTAGGATAGATGTCGCTACGACTTGAATCTTTCTGCATGGGTTAAATAATAGCATGATACAAGTATGGACTAAGCCTTGAATTCTGCACTATAACTGTAACTCTTTCCATTCACACAATGACATCAATTGTGCTTCTAGCTGCACATTAAAGGCCTTGTGCCAGCCTGGTTTCGGTGTATGTATCTTGGGTATCTACAAGATTTCCCTCAAGAGACGGCCTGCATCTCTATCCATACACTCTAGGTGAATTCTTTTAAAAAGTCTTTGGCATGAAGCCTTTTGCTTCCTTGCGATTCTACACCGCTATGACATGGCCCAAAGTCGAGGTACTGTCTCATGTGGTGTCATTCCACCTGTAGCATGAGGCCTAGCCTCTTTGTAGTGTCAAACCCAGCATGAAGTCTTTCGCTTCCTTGTGATGTTACGTCGCTGTGACATGGTTTGCAAAGCCGAGACACTGTCTCGTGTGGTATCACACCACTGTAACATGAGGCCCAGGCTCTTTGTAGTGCTGTCTACCACTCTTTATTATACAGCATTAGGCCCTCTTTCCTATGTGTGGTGCTACACCACTGTGACTTGGCCCGAAGTCGAGGCTTTACCCTCACTAGGTACCTCACGTGGTGTTACCCTACTATAGCATGGAGTACTATGCTCCTTTGTAGTGTTGTGCTACCCGTGCTCCTGTAAAGCACGTTGGACATCCCAAATGTCCAAAAAATCATTAAGGCTTCCAAGCTATTCTCCCACGGGACTTTGTTCTATACAAATAACAAACAGTAGACAATAGTGGTTCTGGGTTCATAACCCTGCAACATCTCAAAGGATTGTCTACTTACAATAGTTCTGGGTTTGAAACCCCGCAATGTTCCAAAGGGATTGCCCACTAACAGTGGTTCTGGGTACGTGACCCTGTAATATCCAGAGGATTGTCTACTAACAGTGGTTCTAGGTCCGTGATCCCGCAGTATACCAAAGGATTGCCCACTGCACCTGATATTCTTCTAGTCAATGGTCCTTCTTTGAACTAAAACCTAGATGCCTAGTAGATTTCTCTTTGAACTAATAGCATAAAAATTTATAGCATAATTACAAAGTCACAATATCAGAGTGTCTTCAAGCCCATCTTACATGATGTATCTTCTACCAAATGGCGCTTGAGACCTTTGGTGAACGGATCTGCCAGATTCTCCTGGCTCCGAACATCAACCACGGTAATAACTCCTCTTTTGATAAGATCATTTACTACCTTGTGCCTTAGATGCACAGTTCTCTTCCTGCTATTAAAGATGTCATTCGATGTCACCGCTGCAGTCGCCTAGTTGTAGCAGTTTATCGGTACCGTCGGTATCTGCGCACCAACTATTGGAAGATCATACAAGAGCACCTGAAGCCACTCTGCTTCCTCTGCTGCAGCCGTCAGTACGTAGAACTCAGATTCCATAAAAGAGTGAGACAACATAGTCTGCTTCTTCGACTTCTACGATATAGCAGCTCCACCCATGGAGAAGACGTATCCTCCTGTGGAGCTTTCACTCTCTACTTCTGAGAACACTGAAGCCTTCCACTTCTTTTGGATCTCCGCAGTAGTGCAGTACATATTTCTGAGTCCTCTTGAGGTATCTCATAACCCTCTTTGCAGCTTTCTAGTGCTCCACACTTGGATTGCTTGTGAACTGAATCAGCATCCCTACGACGAAAGCTATGTCATGCCTTGCGGCAGTAGTCGCATATATTAAACTCCCGATGATGCTTGAATACTCTAGTTGTCTGACGCTTTTCATTGGATTTGGCTTCAGCTTCTTGTCACGCCTATATCGCGTATCGATCCCTGAAAGATCCTGATACCCATAGCGTGTAAGCATCTTCTCAATATAATGAGATTGTGGCAATGCCACTCCAATTTTAGTCTGGATGATCTTTATCCCCAGGATAACATCAGCTTCCCTAAGTCCTTCATACTGAACTTAAAGGAGGAACTTCTTTGTCTCAGTGATACTTGCTAGATCTGTACTCAAGATCAGCATGTCGTCCACATATAGACAAACGATAACTCTTCTGCCGTCACCTAACTTTGTGTGCACACACTTGTCTATTTCACTGACCTTGTAGTCGTTTGATCTTATGACTTTATCAAACTTCTCATGCCATATTTTGGGAGCTTGCTTCAGACCATACAAAGATTTCACCAACTTGCAGACTTTGTCTTCGAGGCCCTTGACGATGAATCCTTCTAGCTGTTGTATGTAAATCTCTTCGGTCAATTCACCATTCAGGAAAGCGGTCTTAACATCCATCTGATGAATTACCAACTTGTGAATTACGCTCAGAGCAATCAACATCCTGATGGTTGTCATCCGCGCTACTGGAGCATATGCATCGAAATAATCGATCACATACTTCTGAGAAAATCCCTTGGCAACTAATCTTGCCTTAAACTTGTCAATAGTTCCATCGGCCTTCATCTTTTTCTTGAAGATCCATTTACATCCGATTGGTTTTGCTCCTTTTGGCAAATCGACCAACACCCACGTGTTGTTGGAGGTTATCGAGTCATACTCATCATTAATAGCCTCTTTCCAGAAGATAGCGTCTTTGGTCTTCATCGCCTCATCATAGGTAAGCGGATCTGCTTCCACATGATAGGTGACGAAATCCTCTCCAAAGTCCTTCTGTCTTCTCACTCACTTAGACACTGGTTCTGCGAGTTCTGGTTCAAGAGTTGTTTGTGCAATAACTTTTTCTTCTTGGACTACATCTCCATAAGGAACTTGAGCCTCCTGTGCACTCACACTGTAATCCGAAATGTCCGTAAAAACAATGTTATTGTGCCTTACAAATTTATCTTTAAAGAATTCTGCATCACGAGATTCAATGATATAATTTGACTCAATATCAAGGATCCTCCGAGCATCACTCTTATCAACATAACCCAGGAATATCGTCTTCGAAGTCCTTGTTCCCAGCTTCTGAATCTTCAAATCCGTAAGCTTCACATACGCCAGACACTCCCACACTCGAAGGACATTCAAGTTGGGTCTGACTTTAAACCAGAGATCATGAGGAGTGACTTCCGAAGTTGCATGCGACACTCTATTCAATATGAACGTAACCGTAAGTACTGCTTCACCCCAAAAGCAATTTGAAGACCCGCTATCAACAGCGTTGAGTTCATCATCGCTGTTAACTTTTTGTTCTTCCTTTTTGCAACACCATTTGATTAAGGGGAGTACAAAGCATTTGTCTCGTTGACAATCTATGTTCTCTGCAGAACGATACAAATTCATGAGACCTATACTCTCCACCTCGATCACTTTTGAGTCTCTTGAGTTGTTGTCCGATTTGACGTTCGGCTTCAGCCTTGAAGTCCTTAAATTTCTCAAATGCTTCATCTTTAGACTTAAGCAGATAAATGAACGCGTACTTTGAGAAGTCGTCGATGAAAGTAATAAAATACTTCATTCCGACCTTTATGGAGAACTGTTTGAAGTCACAGATATCTGAGTGCACTAACTCCAGAAGATCTGTACATCGTTTTACCCGCTTGAACAGTATTCTAGTGATCTTTTCCAGTGCACAGACCTCACACTTCTCCTACTCCTTAACCCCACATTTGGAGATAAGCCCTAGACTAGATATCTTGTTTATTCTTTTACAGTGAACATGTTCTTGTCTATTATGCCACAACTCAAGAGGATAACTAGAAGAAAAAACTGCATTAATTATCTCCATTGGAGTTACAAGTTGAAGTTTGAACATCCCTTCGGTACAAAAGGCCTTTCCGAAGTATGTTCCATTATATGACATAACGACCTAACCAGCATTAATGTCCACCCTCAAGCCTGCGTTGCAGAGCAGATTTTTTGAGATCAGGTTTTTGGCTATAGCAGGTATGTGCTTCACCTTCTGAAGCACCAGCGACTTCCCCAAAGTCATTTGTAGTACCACCGTCATGATCCCAAGAACTTCAGTTTGTGTCTGGTTCGCCATCATAACCTTCTCAGAAACAGGTTGGTATGTGGTGAACCACTCATTCTTTGAGCAAACATGATACTATGTCCCAGTGTCTATCCACCAGTCCGTGTCAACACCAGCTGAGTCAACCTGCACAATCATAGCAACAAAGTTAGCCTCACCTTGCTCTTTTTATTTTGGTTTTTCTTTGCAGTCCCTTCTCCAGTGGCCTTTCTTGCTACAGTTGAAACAAGTTCCAGGTTCTTTCGACTTGGGCTTAAACTGAGCCGAATTCACCTACAGATGGTGAACGTCCTTCTTCTTATTGCAGGGAGCCTTCTGCTTCCCTTTAAAGTTTTCTTCTTGTACCATGTTCATCTTGGCCATCTGCTTGGACAAGGTGTCCACTTTGAGTTGAGCCCTCAACTCGTCTTCCACATGTATCCCAGTGTAAGAGGCGCTTAAGATTCACCTCTATTTTCTTGCGATGCATATCTGCGATGAAGTTTCTCCACCCAGGTGGGAGCTTGGCGACAATACCCCCGACGATAAAATTATCGACCAAGAGCATGCTGTCATCTTCAAGTTTCTGACGTAACTTGAGAAATTCTTTGACTTGAGGTAACATGGTCTTGTCGTCCTCAAATCGCATCCTCCAGACCTTTTCAATTATGTGGATCTTGTTCCTGTATTCATCTGCCTTGTAGAGATTCTCTACAGACTCTCAGACATCCTTTGCATTGACCGTCTTGCTGTATGGCTCCGACAGAGAGTCCTCCATAGAGTTCAAGATCAACAACTTGTAGAGGTTGTTATCTCTCCTCTGTAGGAACCCTAGAGGGGGTGAATAAGGTCAAGCTAACTAATCAAGCACTTAGCAGAAGCTAATGGGCAATTTAAAAATATAAGTGCAAGAGAAGAAGCAAAATCGACACACGATGTATCATGGTATCCTTCCAAGGGGCACTCCAGTTCCGGAACTCTCTCCGGCTTTAATCCACTATTATCACAAATAGTACAATGTAGGTTTTCATACGAAGGCTCACCAACTTCTTACACGAGAGCTTTAGTCCGAAGGCCTCTCCGACTTCAACCGAAAGTTTGGATCCGAAGACTCTCCAACTTCAACCGAGAGTTTGGATCCGAAGACTCTCCAACTTCAACCTTTCACAATAGGTTTTGATCTCCTTATACAATAAGATGAAGATCTCATTTTTTAACTCAATAACTCTAACACAATTTGTGGATGGCAAATAAAAATTTTGTAGAGTTGTTTGTGGATAAGCTTTGGTAGTTTAGAAATTTTTAGGCTTAAAGCATCAACCTTGAATGAAGGGGTTCAAGGCTATTTATAACCAAAGCAAAAGAAAGTGCAATAATGCAACTTTCAGCAGGCTGACGGATAATCTGCCAGATTTTTGGGAAAGTCTGTCGGATTATCCGCCAGCATAGTCCAACGGCTATAAATAGAGCTGTTAGGATCAATCTTCGATAAAATTCGACTGTTATAATGTAAACGGTAATAGGACGAAAAATTCGTCGGAATTTTGCAATTTTTCGTCGAATAATCTGAACAATCACAGAAGGTTGAGTCCATTCGGATCTTCTGCCAAATTTTTGCGGAGATCCGCAGAATCATCTGTCAGGATTCCGAAGATTGTCCTAGGTTATTTTCTACCCTAGCTTTCGATTTTTCCATCCATTTTTTGTGTTTACAAATATTCCTAAGACTCATTACAGACTCCATATATACTTAGACAGGTGCAGGTTTCTTCAGAGTCTTGAAATAATGATGGCATTGCTTAGCTTCTTCCTTTGATAGGTGCTGACTTTTTTCTTTGGCGGCAACTAGTCAAAGATACTCAGTTTGTGAAAACTGAATACCTTTCGACGGCTTCGCCCCAGAACCCCCGACGGAAGGGCGCTGCCCCCCGACCCCCGTCCGCTGACCGGACAGCGGAACCCCCGGATGCGTGGCTCCGGAGATCTCGTCAGGCTGTTCAGAGAAATCTTGTGGAATACCATCGTCTTTGGCCCACTATGATTTTTTCATTGTATATGTCCACATTGATCTTGCTTATTGCTTTTCTGCATGTACATGTTAGACGAACAAAGCAATATACATTGTAGCAAGTATGATAAGATAAAGTACAGTAAAACAATGCCAAGTTTAAGAATAAAAGCTATAGTGATAGCATAAATATTAGTGATATCATAATGTTAAACTTAATTGAATAACCATAATCAAAACATTGTTTTAATTTTGGCAACTCAATTAAATTTAAGATATATATAATGAAAACTCATATCACTAATATGTAAAACAAAATGCACATATCACCAAAGGTATAAGTATAAGTAGAAATGCTATAGTGATAGTATGAAGATTAGTGATAATGAAATGCTAAACTTAACAGATTAACCATATTCAAAAATATGATACTATCATTGGGCCAACATCCTCCACTTCGCCTGCAAAGCAGTGGCTTCAACAACCCTTCGAGCATTTTCTCCTTCTGGAATCTGAGGCTCAGGATCTGTCAACACATAGTCGACGCTAACGAGTTGAAGATTAAGGCTGACCTTCCTCTTCCAAAAGTTGTAATGCTCCCCGTCAAACTTCTCTAGTTTAAAACTTGTGTCGAAAAGGTTTGTACGGTTGTTCTCCATTAGATCTGAATCTTGCTTTGAGATTGTTATTCCCGAAACAGATCTTAGATGGAAATCTCGATCTCTTAGTGAGACACGGAGATGAATACTGATTCTCTTTGTGAGATACGAGGTTCATGACTCGGTCTCTTTGTGAGATCCGAAGTTGATGAAGACAACTTTGCTGGGGTGATGAAGATCACAATTGCTCAAAGCAAGATTCGCCCTACTACGATCTGCTCCAAATAACCAGCAAGTTCGAAAGAACTTCTGAAACGCTCGCTGTCACCTCCTTTCATGAACTCGCTGGACTTCGTGGACTCCAATGGCAGCGGCTACGCAACTCTCTTCGTCTCTGAATTTCTAAGTGGTACTCAATGAAGACACGAAGAGAGTATTTATAGAGTTGGGCCAAAACCCTAATCTCTAATGCTGGCCGAAACTGATTGCGAAAAAATATGAGCGAATAATGGAAAGATTTGAATAAATTAAATTCAAATCCCACAAAAGATGGATCTGAATAATTGACTCAATATTTTCATAACCGCTCTAATCTTCCAATCAGCCACATTATTCGCCACTTGAGCTCCTGCGCCCACTCAGCCCATCATCACGTGCGCCTGCGCATAGCTGTGCAGCAGCACAAACGCGCAGCACCGCAAGCGCGTAGTAGCACAGCAGCGTAGCAACGCAGCAATGCACCCCCGTAGCAACGCATAATCATAAACGTGAATAGTTGCGCTTAGCCCGCGTATGCGACTCATGCACGAGCGCATTAATAGCGCACAAAATGCTAAACGCTAATGCTAAGTGCAAAGTGCACCAACAAAGCGCCAATTTGTGCCCTTGAGCCCGAGTCTGAGTCGCTAAGCCCCTTCGGGGCTTAGCTCCGTAGGAAAATAATCTCATGAGCATGATAAAATGCATGAATGCTTCTTTATGGAGTTAGCCTTCTTTCTACTAGAAAAACATCCCCACATGGCACCCATGTGCCTCTCCACACCTCATCTGATTTTCTCAACATCAGCAAAGCTCTATATAGAGATACAATCCATTTGGCCTAGCTAATGTGGAACTATCTTTCTAGTCTCTAAGGCAAAACACCAACACATCCACACCACAATTGTGTGTCAACCACAACGTCTTGCTCCATCTTGGGTTTATCAAACCTACCTTTGAAGCCAATTCGTGTAGATGATGCTTCTACTCCACCTTGAGAATAGCCCGTATAATCCGATTATACACATGAACGTTTAGCACCATCTGTCTCGAACCAATTAAAGACGCCCAAACTAGCCCCGTAACCATGAGATCTGATACTACTTGTTGGGAACGCGGTGTGACCCTGTAACGCCCCAGAACCAGAATATTGGAGAGCGGGGGCGAACATAGCCAGCTACGTATATTGAAGTGCAACCCAACTCGCTATACGGTCACGGATGTCTAGATTCATGAGGGTTTAACTACAAGCCATCAGTCTCTTATGATCATGAACAAGCCTATTGTCTCAATCTCAAGCAAGTAATAACAGTTACAAGATGTCAGAGCACCAAATATACAATAGTAAGGCGTCCCATACATTATATATTTGGATGATCATGAAGCTAGTCATACAAAATGTGAAGACTAGCAAGAGTTTCAGTCATACATGATCAACCCTAGGATTTGTTAATCATGCTACAGCCCGTAGGCAGACAGTAAGTAAAGTGCAATCGAGCTAACACGTGCTCGTCGGCTAAACGCCTCAAAAGAATATTTTTAAATAGGGTGGGAGAGCAAAAAAAATAAAACCCACTCGTTGTCAGGGTTACGCCTGGTGGTCACCATCTGGCTGCAAGGTAGGGAGATCCTCTGGAGCTGCTCCGGTATCTGGCCATGCAAAACCAGCTGGGTCAGATCCCAGAAAGAGCAAGTGCCACAAAGGAGGCTTCACTTAAGAACTAAAACCTGCATATCAGAACATAAAATAAGAAGATAATTAAGACATGAAATCTAAATAGGGCAATAAATATCAGAGATGAGAAGTTATTCCGATCAGTTATTGACAAGGTAAACATAAGCAATCATGTTACTGAAGTAACCAGGTATTGGGACAAGACAAGGCTTAGACTCCATCCATCATTCACGGTCAAGCAATAAGTACGGCTTGATACTTTAACTAACTAGGGTTATCACAGGCCTAGTTACTAGCAAGATGCAATGAGATTATTCCAACAGCCACAGGCCCTGCAGACCATCCAGGTTATCCAGGTCGAATATCCGTTCATGAAGGGTACAACACATGACAGTGTGCTGGAAATGTGCCCTACTCGTGGCAGGCTACAAGTCTACTTGCGCGCCCAGATAACAGAATTGCCTGTAGCTGGAAAATCTCTTCATAACTACTGCATTATTCTAGTTATTAGCCTTAGTCAATTTCAGTAGGTACCCCTGACCGTGGTACTCAGGGGTCCCCGTCCTAGACATGATGCAAGACAATACTGGTTCATATGTACAAACACAATCGCCCACGGTGTCTAGGCCATTCATTCTTGTCATGTCGTGCTAGCTGTCGCAACAGCATATCGAGGTATATCATGTCAGGTTTACTTATCAAGAGTGCGCCACGACGGGCCACTATCATGTTATGTTACTTGTCAATCATTTTTGTCATGAGTGCGCCACAACGGGCCACTGTCATGTTATGTTACTTGTTACTGGTTAAGAGTGCGCCTTAACAGGCCACTATCGTATTTTATCCTTACATCATTATAAATGAGAAAACTTACATAAATAGTTAGTAACACATTCTTGAAGGCAAGGAAAAGATCTACAACTTCCATGTTGGGAGTTGGGAGAAATTCTGGCCATAAATCAGCCAAATAGGACAAGAAAAACAACCAAAATAGGCACTAGGCGGCCAAGGGTGGATGGGGTCTCATGCGACAGTAGATGGGTATCCATCTATGCAGCAGGGTAGATGGATACCCATCTGTGCGGCTGGGTAGATGAGTTCCATGCAGCAAAGTGGATGGGGGTCTCATACGGCAGTAGATGGGTACCCATATATGCGGCTGGGAAGATGGATACCCATCTATGCGGCTGGGTAGATGAGTTCCATGCGGCAAAGTGAATGGGGGTCTCATGCGGCAGTAGATGGGTACCCATCTATGCGGCTGGGTAGATGGATACCCATCTATGCGGCTGGGTAGATGAATTCCATGCGGCAAAGTGAATGGGGCTCTCATGCTACAGTAGATGGGTACCCATCTATGCGGCTGGGTAGATGAATTACATGCGGCTGGGTAGATGAATTCCATACGACAAAGTGAATGGGGCTCTCATGCGGCAGTAGATGGGTACCCATCTATGCGGCTGGGTAGATGGATACCCATCTATGCGGCTGGGTAGATGAATTCCATACGTCAAAGTGAATGGGGCTCTCATGCGGCAGTAGATGGGTACCCATCTATGCGGCTGGGTAGATGGATACCCATCAATGCGGCTGGGTAGATGAGTTCCATACGGCAAAGTGAATGGGGGTCTCATGCGGTAGTAGATGGGTACCCATCTATGCGACTGGGTAGATGGATACCCATCTATGCGGCTGGGTAGATGAATACACATCTTCTCCAAAAATCTGAGAAAGATAGCCATGGAACCCATAGCTTCCAAGCTCCATAAAATCTTCACTATAAGTCCAAATTTGGACTTCCATTGGTCAAAATGGGGTAGAATAAAATTCTCTACAACATGGAATAATCAAAACTTGAAAATAATAACATTTGATAGATCAAAACCCAAAAAATTCGAAAATGCAACAAACTTAGATTTACAAGAAATAAACCATGAAAATTGAAAATGCTAAATACTAAAGTGTCTTAGAATCTCCTAAGGAAGAAAATATAGCAATAAAATTTGAGTTCCTCCATGAAGCAAGTTGCACTTGCCTAAGCCTCTCTTGGTAGGTGGAGAGAGTCAATGGAGGAAGAAGAAGTCAAAAGCGAACCAAGCAAATGAAATGCCAAAATAGACCATGCAAATAGACCATGCAATGAGACATGCAATATGAGTTAAAATACGTACACGTATACCAAAATACGTAATACGAACTACGGGCGTTACAACTCTACCCACCTTAAAAGGATTCTGTCCTCGAAATTTAATTAAGAGACTAGAGAGGCAAGGACAAGTTATACTAATCACAGACAAGCTATACTAAGCAGTCCACCATGTAATCATTCATTCAAGCAAGGAATTGAGAGAATAAGGCATAAGAAAGTCATTATACCTTATGAGTCAAACAGGTTGGGATATCGCGATCGGATATCATCCTTACGCTCCCATGTTGACTCACCCAAAGAGTGATGACCCCAAGCAACACGGACTAACTTGATAGTCTTGTTATTGAGTATCTTCTTTCTTCGGTCCAATATGGATACGGGCCTCTCCTCATACGAAAGGTTGGTACCAACAACCAATTCCGAATGATCCAGGATGTGGCTCGGGTCTGGGATATACCGTCGTAGTTGGGATACATGAAAGACATTATGCACCTCACGTAACGACGGTGGGAGAGCGAGACGATAGGACACATCACCTACTCGCTCTAGAATGTCGAATGGCCCTATATACCTAGGACTAAGCTTTTTCCGCATGCCGAAACGAATGACGCCACGAGTAGACGAGATCCTAAGGAATACATGGTCGCCGACAGAAAATTCAAGGGGGCACCGATGAGAATCAGCCCAATGGCGCTGTCGATCTTGTGCGACACGAAGATGATCTCTGGCTCTTCTGACCACCTCAACTGTCTGAGTAATCATTTTCGGACCGAGCATCTGCCTCTCTCCAATATCATCCCATGCTAGCAGAAATCTGCACTTCCTACCATACAGTGCCTCGAACGGTGCCATCTGGATACTGGCTTGGAAACTGTTGTTGTACGAGAACTCCACCAGGTGCAGGTGATCTTTCCACGAACCATCGAAGTCGAGGGTACAAGATCTCAACATATCTTCCAAGGTTCGTATGGTACGCTCTGATTGACCATCTTTCTGCGGATGATAAGCTAAGCTGAACTGGAGGTGAGTTCCCAAACTCTCTTGCAGACTGCGCCAAAAGTGCGACATAAATCTTGAATCTCTGTCCGAGGTGATACTGACTGGTACACCATGAAATCTGACGATCTGCCTGAGGTACATCTCTGCTAGCTGAGCCGTCGATTGACCAACTCTGAACGAAAAAAAGTGAGCCACTTTCGTGAGCCTGTCTATAATAACCCAAATAGCATCTCTACCGGCCGGGGACCTAGGTAATCCAGTCACGAAATCTATGGTTATATGCTCCCATTTCTATTCTGGAATCGGCAAGGGCTGAAGAAGTCCAGTCGGTCTCTGATGCTCAGCTTGAACTTATTGGCAAACCAAACACTGAGAGACAAACTGGGCTATCTCCCTCTTCATGCCATTCCACCAAAAGTGCTGACGGATATCACGGTACATCGTCGTGCCACCGGGATGAATGGAATACTGCGAACCGTGAGCTTCTGCCATGACTTCCTGTCTGATATCTCTACTGGATACACAAAGACGCTTACCCTATTGAAGTGTACCATCTTCATGAATGCATAACTTTGGCCGTCGTCCTGCCTCACACTCTGCTCTGAGTCGCTGAAGCTTAGAATTTGTTGACTGCGCCATCCGGATCCTCTCGACTATAGTGGACTGAACTTGCATACTGGCCATCAATGCCACATTGGTAGGAAGGAAAACTTCCATACCCATCTGAAGATCTGCTAATAACTCTGGTTGTACTGTTAGAAAATAAACTCCGGCTCTTCTACTCAATGCATTTGCAACGACGTTAGCCTTCCCAGGATGATACTGCAGGTTGATGTCATAATCCAAAAGCAGCTCTAGCCATCTCCTCTGACGCATGTTAAGATCCTTCTGAGTAAACACATACTTCAGGCTCTTATGGTCGGTGAAAATCTCTACCCTATCTCCATACAAGTAGTGTCTCTAAAGCTTAAGTGCAAATACTACTGCTGCCAACTCCAAATCATGGGTTGGGTAATTCCTCTCATGATCACGAAGTTGACGTGACGCATAAGCGATTACCTTCACATGCTGTATTAAAACACATCCCAAACCTCTGCCTGAAGCATCACAATACACTGAGAATCCTCCGGTCCCATCTGGAAGCGTGAGAATGGGTGCCGTCATCAAACCTCGCTTCAACTTCTCAAAAGAATCCTAATATTTTGCTGTCCAAACAAACTGCACATTCTTGCGGGTCAACTGGGTCAATGGCGTTGAAATCCGAGCAAAGCCTGAAACAAATCGCCGGTAGTAGCCAGCCAAGCCAAGAAAACTGTGAACTTCTGCAACTGTGCTAGGTACTGGCCATGTCTCGATAGCCACGATCTTCTGGGGATCCACTTCTACTCCTCCTCTGGTGATGATATGACCCAAGTATAAAATGCGATCGAGCCAGAACTCGTATTTACTGAACTTCGCGTACAACTGGTGCTCTCTGAGAATCTAGAGGACAATTCTGAGATGCTGCTCATGCTCCACTTCACTCTTGCTGTAGACCAGGATGTCGTCTATGAACACAATCACGAACTGATACAAATAAGGCATGAAGAGACAATTCATGAGGTCCATGAATATAGCCAGCGCATTGGTTGCTCCAAAGGGCATAACAAGGAACTTCCAATGCCCATATCTAGATCTGAAAGCTGTATTCGGGATATCCTGCTCTTTGACTCTGATCTGATGGTATCCTGACCGCAAGTCAATCTTCGAGAATACTGTTGCCCCCTTGAGTTGATCAAACAAGTCATCTATCCTCGGGAGATGGTATCTGTTCTTGATTGTCACTGAGTTCAAGGTACGATAATCTACACATAATCTGGACGTACTATCCTTCTTTTTCACAAGAAGCATCGGGGCTCCCCAAGGCGATCCACTTGCACGAATGAATCCCTTGGTCCTGAGTTCTTCAATCATCTTGTATAATATCTCTAATTCTGACGGCGCCATCCTGTAGACTCTCTCCGACACTGGGGCTATCCCTGGGATCAAGTCGATAGTAAACTCGATCTCTCGCTCTGGCGGCATTCCTGGAAGCTCTTCTGGGAAAACATCTGGAAACTCCTCGACTATCCGGGGTAACTGCACTGCTCCTACTGCCATCCGCAATACTGGAGGAGAAGGTTCAACTTCGCCTCGGGAAAAGGAAAAAATCTGGCTCGCCTGGAATGCTAAAAATAACCCTGCCAACACAGCAGTCTATCCTAGCATACTGGTTCCTTAACCAATCCATCCCAAAGACCACATCATAATCGGCCATTGGAAACTCTATCAATCTAGCGGGGAACTCTCTACCGCTAACTACGATCCGACACGAAAAAAACACTCTATCTACTCCCACAAGACCGTTACCAGTAAGTATATTGAGCCTTAATAATAATGACTCGGGCTCCAGTCCTATCCGTGTCGCGAATCGTGCAGACATGAATGAATGCGATGCACCAGAATCAAATAACGCTGATGCTGGGAAGGAGTTGACGAGAATAGTACCTGCCACTACCTCACCTGGTGCCAATCCTTCTTCTACGGTCATCGCCATCGCCTGACCATGTCCTCTGGGTGCGGGTCCCCTCTGCTGAAAATCTCTTTGTCTGCTCTGAATCAGGGCTTGGGCTTGTGCATACTGCTGGGGGTATTGCTGCTGGAAGGCTTGTTCCTGCGTCGGCAATGGCCTCTGAGGCTGATACTGTTGTTGCTGGACTGGTGCTGGTCCTCTCACCGAAGGACTAGTAAAGTTGGACGATGATGAACTACCCCTATTCGGGCAGGATCCTATCTTGTGATCCGTTGCCCCACAAGCCAGGCACAATCCCTGCGCCCTGCGACATTCTGCCACCACATATCCTGGCTTCCCGCAATGCGAACATCTTACTGTGGAAGAGTGCTTTTGCTTCTGCTGCTGAGGGTTCGTCGGGGTTGAATATTGAACCGACGTCACTGAGGCCGCCCGTCTCGGAGTTCCAATTGTCAAAGCCCTAGCTGTCGGGGCTGGTACTGAAGGCTGATTCATGTGGCCATGAGATCGCTTCCGACCTCCAGTCCTGTCCACGATCCTCTGGGAGGTATACTCGTGCCTCTTGGCTGCTCTCAATACCGCATCAAAAGTCTGATGCTCAAACTGCTCCACTGCCAATAAAATCTCTAGATGGAGCCCCTGCTGGAACCGCTGGGCTCTGTCGAACTCGGTCGCTACCAAGGTGGGAGCAAACCGACTAAGTCTCGAAAACTCGGCCGCATATCCGTCGACCGTCCTGCCCATCTGTTTCAGATTGGTGAACCTCGTCTGTAGATCGTACCGAGCTACAGCATCGAAGTACTTTGTCTGGAATCTTTCTCGGAATACTGCCCACGCAACAGGTGCCACTAATCCAACGGCCTGTGCCGCCCACCAGCTGCGGGCAAGATCCAATAACTGTAGGCGTACTACCGCCACCTTCTCATTCTCAGGCGTATTCGCCGCTTCTAGAATCACTTCTGTATCCTACAGCCAAGCATCTGCGGCAATAGCATCCTCACTGTCGTCGAAGAAGGGAGAGTTCAAGCGCTTGAAGCTGTTAGCTGCACTGTTACCTTGATGACCACCTCTGCTCAGAGCATCTTGTACTGCCTGGTGTAGGGCGTCGCCCCGACGATCATGAGATGCTAGTAATATCCTGATGAGACCCACCAAGGTGCCATCATCAGGCTCTGCAGGCTGGACTGGTGGCTCTTGACCCCCAGTAGGCATGGCTTTGAAGGCTACTCCTGAATGCTGGACTTGATCTCCAGGTTGCTGCTGGCCCACGGGAGGTGCTTCGCCTTGCCGATCGGTAGGACCAGGAACAATGCCGCTGAAGAAGACGACAAGGAAACAATAAGGAAGGACCAGGACAGATCAAAGATACAAGCATGTGATCAGGTCAAGAATTCAGAGATTCAGAGGATACGAGCAGAGATCAAGTACGAGTGCTGATTAAGACATCTATTCAGTAAACCCTCACATATCTTTATTTACAAGACCTGCATGGGCCACCACTTAAACCATGTAATGCTCCAGAACCAGAATACTGGAGAGCGGGGGCGAACATAGCCAGCTACGTATATTGAAGTGCAACCCACCTCGCTATACGGTCACGGCTGTCTAGATACATGAGGGTTAAACTACAAGCCATCAGTCTCTTATGGTCATGAACAAGCCTATTGTCTCAATCTCAAGCAAGTAATAACAGTTACAAGATGTCAGAGCACCAAATATACAATAGTAAGGCGTCCCGTACATTACATATTTGGATGATCATGAAGCTAGTCATACAAAATGTGAAGACTAGCAAGAGTTTCAGTCATACATGATCAACCCTAGGATTTGTTAATCATGCTACAGCCCGTAGGCAGACAGTAAGTAAAGTGCAATCGAGCTAACACGTGCTCGACGGCTAAACGCCTCAAAAGAATATTTTTACAATAGAGTGGGAGAGCAAAAAAATAAAACCCACTCGTTGCCAGGGTTACGCCTGGTGGTCACCATCTGGCTGGAAGGTAGGGAGATCCTCTGGAGCTGCTCCGGTATCTGGCCACGCAAAACCAGCTGGGTCAGATCCCAGAAAGAGCAAGTGCCACAAAGGAGCCTTCACTTAAGAACTAAAACCAGCATATCAGAACATAAAATAAGAAGATAATTACGACATGAAATCTAAATAGGGTAATAAATATCAGAGATGAGAAGTTATTTCGATCAGTTATTGACAAGGTAAACATAAGCAATCATGTTACTGAAGTAACCAGGTACTGGGACAAGACAAGGCTTAGACTCTATCCAACATTCACGGCCAAACAATAAGTACGGCTTGATACTTTAACTAACTAGGGTTATCACAGGCCTAGTTACTAGCAAGATGCAATGAGATTATTCTAACAGCCACAAGCCCTGCAGAACATCCAGGTTATCCAGGTCGAATATCCGTTCATGAAGGGTGCAACACATGACAGTGTGCTGGAAATGTGCCCTACTCGTCGGCAGGCTACAAGTCCACTTGCGCGCCCAGATAACGGGATTGCCTGTAGCTGGGAAATCTCTTCATGACTACTACATTATTCTAGTTATTAGCCTTAGTCAATTTCAGTAGGTAACCCTGACCGTGGTACTCAGGGGTCCCCATCCTAGACATGATGCAAGACAATACTGGTTCATATGTACAAACACAATCGCCTACGGTGTCTAGGCCATTCATTCTTGTCATGTCGTGCTAGCTGTCGCAACAGCATATCAAGGTATATCATGTCAGGTTTACTTATCAAGAGTGCGCCACGACGGACCACTATCATCTTATGTTACTTGTCAATCATTCTTGTCGTGAGTGCGCCACAACGGGCAACTGTCATGTCATGTTACTTGTTACTGGTTAAGAGTGCGCCTTAACAGGCCACTATCGTGTTCTATCCTTACATCATCATAAATGAGAAAACTTGCATAAATAGTTAGTAATATATTCTTGAAGCCAAGGAAAAGATCTACAACTTTCATGTTGGAAGTTGGAAGAAATTCTGGCAATAAATCAGCCAAATAGGACAAGAAAAACAACCAAAATAGGCACTATACGGCCAAGGGTGGATGGGGTCTTATGCGGCAGTAGATGGGTACCCATCTATGCGACAGGGTAGATGGATACCCATCTATGCGGCTGGGTAGATGAGTTCCATGCGACAAAGTGGTTGGGGGTCCCATGCGGCAGTAGATGGGTACCCATCTATGCGGCTGGGTAGATGGATACCCATCAATGCGGGTGGATAGATGAGTTCCATGCGGCAAAGTGAATGGGGGTCTCATGCGGTAGTAGATGGGTACCCATCTATGCGGCTGGGTAGATGGATACACATCTATGCGGCTGGGTAGATGAATTCCATGCGGCAAAGTGAATGGGGCTTTCATACGGCAGTAGATGGGTACCCATCTATGCGACTGGGTAGATGAATTTCATGCTACAAAGTGAATGGGGCTCTCATGCGGCAGTAGATGGGTACCCATCTATGCGGCTGGGTAGATGGATACCCATCTATGCGGCTGAGTAGATAAATTCCATACGGCAAAGTGAATGGGGCTCTCATGCGGCAGTAGATGGGTACCCATCTATGCGGCTGGGTAGATGGATACCCATCTATGCGGCTGGGTAGATGGATACCCATCTATGCGGCTGGGTAGATGAGTTCCATGCGGCAAAGTGAATGGGGGTCTCATGCGGCAGTAGATGGGTACCCATCTATGCGGCTGGGTAGATGGATACCCATCTATGCGGTTGGGTAGATGAATACCCATCTTCTCCGAAAATCTGAGAAAGATGGCCATGGAACCCATAGCTTCCAAGCTCCATAAAACCTTCACTATAAGTCCAAATTTGGACTTCCATAGGTCAAAATGGGGTAGAATAAAATTCTCTACAACATGGAACAATCAAAACTTGAAAATAATAACATTTGATAGATCAAAACCCAAAAAATCCGAAAATATAACAAACTTAGATTTACAAGAAATAAACCATGAAAATTGAAAATGCTAAATACTAAAGTGTCTTAGAATCTCGTAAGGAAGAAAATGGAACAATAAAATTTGAGTTCCTCCATGAAGCAAGTTGCACTTGCCTAAGCCTCTCTTGGTAGGTGGAGAGAGTCAATGGAGGAAGAAGAAGTAATGAAAAAGTGAATGAGGAGAGAGAAAGGGATTGGTGGCTTATAAAGGAAGAGAGTGGGTGGTAGGTGGGGTTGGTCCTCATGCAAAACCGAACCAAGCAAACCGAACCGAACCAAGCAAATAAAATGCCAAAATAGACCATGCAATGAGACATGCAATATGAGTTAAAATACGTACACGTATACCAAAATACGTAATACGAACTACGGACGTTACAGACCCGAACCGGAGTTGGCTCATAAGGTGCGATATTGAATTGGGCCCATGTACCTTAAAAGAGATTTTCCATGTAAGAACTAAACCAATCTCAATTATCTACATCACATGATCTCGCCTCGTAACCGATGTGGGACTAAATTACCAACTCCATTTTCACCCTCATTTGAGCACTCAACCGAAAACGAGATACAATCCAACAGTGATAAGTATTATAAGTTTTTTATATAAAAAAAAATAAACTATAGGGATGGTCCGTGTAATTAGTTTTAAAATAGAAGTTATTTATATTATAAGTGTAAAATAGGAGTAGTTAACATAATTTGTCCTTATTAAATTTAATAAGAGCGGCTAGTTAATTAGTATAGAAAAAAATTAAGAAAAATGTATAGACGGTTATGTGCATATATATACTTAGTAAATATGAACTAAAATATGGTAAAATAAAATTGTATCAGTAGTGGATCCTCAAATTGAGGACTCTTTCCTCAAATTTGATGAACAGATTTCTCACTCTCAATTTTTTTTCTTTGAAGTGAGGATTGGTTGGAATGATAAAAAATCCTCAACTCAAGTGTTTTGAGGAGCGGGTTGAAGATGGACTACATAACAGAAAATTGAATGAGAAATTTTGAGTTACCCCCCACTTTGATTACCCAAATTAAGGGTGCACCCTACAGTTTTGCATTAATGAAGAAATGCCCCCACTTTGGACGGAAACCGTCTAGGGCTAACGGTCAGAAGCTTTGACCCAAAAAATTTGACGAAAATACCCTTCTTCCCTGTGTGTTGTCTCCCTCCTCCACCCCACCGCCACTGCCCCCTCCTCCCCGT
Organism: Iris pallida; assembly: GCA_029216955.1. Lineage (NCBI taxonomy): Eukaryota > Viridiplantae > Streptophyta > Magnoliopsida > Asparagales > Iridaceae > Iris > Iris pallida. Next base: position 19,850,962 of record JANAVB010039219.1, read on the forward strand.
CGTCACCGCCTCTCCCCGCTGCCACCTCCCCCCTCCCCCCTCCCCACCGCCTCTCTCCGCTGCCACCTCCCCCCTCCTCCCCGTCGTCACCCCCCGCCCCCCGCCGCTGCGCTCCCCCCTTCGCCGTCTGACCCGGTGGCCGACCACCACTCGTCCGACCACCAGTCGACAACCCGAGCCTCCCCGCCTTTCCAGATCTGACGCTCCCCTCCGGTGATCCAGTACCTCGCCGCCTCCCCGAGCCAGAGCGCCGACGTTCCGTGCTAGAGCTGAGCTTCCCCGGCGCCGCGTCCGCAGCAACGGGCAGCGCCCAGCCGCGGGTCTCCCGTACTTCCGCACACACTCGCCGTACGCTTCCCCGTGAGCCGCCTCTCGACCCTCTCCTCGTCGCTCGCCTACGACGAAGTTGCCGCCACCGTCGAGTGCCATGTGCTCCGCCTTCGATCCTCTCTAGTGCCGCTCGAGCGTCGACGGCGTGGCATCCCGTCGACGAAAAGGTGTGACTCTTCCATTCTTCTCCTCCTCGAGCGCCGACGAATCTCGGCCATCCTCGAGACACGAACCCGCTCCTCTTCGATTAGCTCCTGCGCACGCGCCGCCAACGCCCGGCGGGGAGGGAAGGGGGGGGCGGGGAGGGGGAGCGGCAGGGAGGGAAGGGGGGCGACCGGCGACGGGAAGGAGGAGGGGGGGAAGCAGCAGCAGTGGCGGGGAAGAGGGCGGCGGCCGGCGAGGAGGGAGGTGGGGGGCAGTGGCGGCAGGGAGGAGGAGGGGGGCAGTGGCGGCGAGGAGGAGAAGAAGGGAGAGGAAGAAGACAATGTGAAGGGTATTTTCGTCCAATTTTTTTGGTCAAAGCCTCTGACCGTTAGCCCTAGACGGTTTCCGTCCAAAGTGGGGGCATTTCTTCATTAATGCAAAACTGCGAGGTGCACCCTTAATTTGGATAATCAAAGTGGGGGGTAACTCAAAATTTCTCAAATTGAATTGAACAAAGACATTTAATGGCAAACAAAAGCAACTGAAGAACAAAATTAACTTTGCCTTCTTTTTTTCCAATCCGGTACCAACTCCTGAACAGAATTTAGGTTGGAATCCAATCAACAACTTTACTTAAATAAGCTAAAAGTACATGAGAGCAGATTGTCTTTAATCTACTCCATCTATCCAGCTAGCTAAACACATGCATTTCCTTCCTGGAGGTATGCACCAGCACTTTATGATGATTATTGCCTCATTTTCCCTTGTTAATGTGGTTGAGAGCACAGACACACAGAGATAATGCCAATTAAACCATGTGATGTGTGCTATAATAAAGTTAAGCCATCCTCACATTACGGGGAGCATACAGCTCAAAATCATGGCAGTGCCACCGGGGAACACTGCGCCTCGACTACCACTCTCTTCATCACATTAGGGCAGGGGTCTCCGCCAAAATTGTCGGTCGTGATCGCCACAGCACATCTCTGCTGACCAATGCACTTCTGCTTGAAACATTAGTCAAGGTGTCATTAAATCGAAATACTCTCTTAAAGAAATGACAAGTGAGCTCCCATATGCAAACATTAACATTAAGGAGCATGTGATCATTTCTAATACATTAACAGATTTTGTCTGTCTGCACAGATACTGATACAAGTGAGAGTTTAATATTATTGTGTTATAGATCCTAAATTTCTTTCACTAATCACTATATATACCATACTAATAAATAAACCTCCTAAATGAAGATCAAACGACAAATCGCATTGCGCCATGTGGGGGTGTTAGGCTCACTGATTATTAATTAGTGTAGTAAATAAAATAAGGCTCCGTACGATATGGTGTTAATTAAATAAAGGGATAATTTAACAAATACCCCCATTCCAAATGTTAAAACTAGCATATACCCCCACTATTTATTTTATTTAGCAAATACCCCCACTCATATGTAAAAGAGTGGGGGTATATCTTAAATTTTTATTATTTTATATCAAAAATGGGGGTATTTGTTAGATAAATAAAATAGTGGGGGTATATGCTAGTTTCAACATTTAGAATGGGGGCATTTGCTAAATTATCCCTTAAATAAATGAAGATTGGTATTACCTTCTCCAGGGTGGTGTAAGACTTTGGCGAGTGGCAAGCCCCCTGCTGGTAACTGCCACATTCTCCTAAGGGTGTCCCGAAGCTTGCAAATTTGATGGCCGATATGGTCTGTCCTGGTGCACATTGGAGATGGACCTTTGGCCTGTGCACCTTCTCTGGGTGCCCATAGTTTTCGATGTGCCAATTCTTGATCATGGGATGCCCCTCTGAAACATCAGCGCAAACATTGGATAATGATCTCTTCACCACAGTTATCTTGGATGCATCACCTCCGAGCTCTTCAAAGACTACCAGTAGATTCTTGGTTGGATGTAACCAAGATCGTGGCACATGGTACCTGCAATGACAAGTATTCAAGCAACAGTCAGTCACTGTTGATCTACTACGACCAGAGATGTGAAACACTTTCCAACAATACACTGGAAATGCTATATACGTTCACAAGTAATGGAAATTAAGATTAGATACCAGCGTTGCGTTGGTTGACCACAACCACTTTGACACTTTGGCGATCTGTACGTTCCAATGTAACTGCACTGGTTGCAATTTCCATTCGGTGCATACAAGGTCCAATATCTCCCGATGCTCTGCCCATTGATCCACACCTGACCCTTCCCCATACTGCCCATATCCAAAGCCAATGGCTCATCTCCGGCAGGGGCATCAAAGTAAGCCTAAAAAGAGAAGGTGCAAGTTTCAATTAAGATGCTAGATGACAGAAGTCGGTTCAGAGAGAAAGTATACTCAGATTGTTCATCTTCTTACCCTATACCAAGTCAGTGGCTGCTGAGTTTGAACTGCCAATGACCCTCTCATCCATTCGACTGAAGTACCGTCTACAGAGTTCAGATTCAAATTTTCTCCTTTCAGGCCAACCTGCAACAAACAAAATGTTTCATTGTCCTTCACATTAACAAATTATCGGTACTACAAGAAAAAATTATCACTAGGTAAGTAGTATGACCTTGTAAGTCCATTTCTGCCATGTCATATCCCTATGTCCTTGATCAATCCCGTGAATCGCGACTGGACCTAGGATTCCGGTCTTCCATAATTCATAATGTGTGCCAACATTCTTCAGCCACAGGCAAATAAGAAGAAAGTAGAGTAATAAATGACCACAGCAATCTGAGGTTGCATCTCTGTATTGCCAGTCAATGAAGATTGAAGACGGACAGAACTAACCGGTAATCCAACAGCCACGCTAAGCAGAGCAATTATATTCGATCCAGCACGAAAGTTGGCATTACCGGTATAAGTGATCCTCCTGTTCTGTCTGGTCCCATAGGCAGATCCTGTCATGGCACAACATAGTTATGTTATTTTGTTATCCATATTTCAATCTGTAACATTTACAGAATCTGTTCGCATACCTGAAAGTTGTCCATTTATGTAAACATGCAGAGCATGACCAGCTGACTCTACAATGAGAACAGGAAGTCGACCACCATGTAGAAATCCCTCATTTGGATTTATATCAACACTGAAATAACAGGAGAAAGTAAAGCAAAGAATCCTCAATTGAAACATGAGCATGCCTGAGTTCTGATGCTGATAAAGAAAATCAGATTAACTCCCACCTGGTTATGTACCAAAGATAGTCACTAGTATCCCTAGTAACGTTTATTTGCTCTAATAGACCATTTGTGGTGATCAGCGAAGTATCTGCTAGTGAAGCAACGTCTTCATCATACCTCTCCCACATGAGTGATTTAGTATTAGCAACTGACATTTGCATATGTGACGTTTGAACGCCAACCTGTGATGGAAACATGAAAAAATTAGTGTTACCATAGAAACTGTAGGTAATCAGCAATGTCTATGTAAGAAATTCAAGTTACTCAGTAGTTTTTCAACACTGATCATGTGTAATATCACCAACAACTGCAGTAATCGAAATCATTTCCTATATGTCACTGGTCTTACTTTTAATTTATTTTTATATATTATTATGACATACCCCTCCCCAGCAAGCCTAATTTCTATGGATACATTCGTAATTAAACATAATAATAAGAACCATTTTCTTCCTGTTCTTTTTTTTTAAGAATCTGGAACCTAGACAGTCCAATTTTTTAGGGAAATACTTGGATTATATATAAGCTTAAAAGTAAAGCAAGCTCAAATGCATTGAAGGATACAATACAGTTTAGAAATCCAATAACAGAAGAACCAAATGCAGCAAGGAGAGCATAATTGAGAATGAATTAACTTATGCTAAAGAAATAGATATGGAATCTGTGGTCAGTGTCTTCAACGTTTCACTTACTTTTGCAGTGTTGAAGACTACATTTCTGCAGTCAGGAAGGATGCTTGTCGACCAAGGTGGCAGGTTATAGTGCATGTTGTTAAACATCACTCTTGCATAGGAATTTGTGTTGTAGTTTGTGAGGAATGCAGCACAACCTCCCGAATGGGAACTGAAGACATGAGCCTGAAATTTCCAAGATATCAGTGCTTTCAAGAAAGAATGTTATCTAGACTAATAAATAGTACAATCCTAAAGGAGCACCCAACAGCAACCTGTTCATAATTTCCCAAAGGGGTGACTGTAGGATCAGCTGAAACTAAAGCCCCTTCACATAATTTGATTGCCCGGTGAAGCTCTCTAAGATGTCCATATTTTGGTTCCCTAACGAGACCTACAAATTTGCAACAGATGGATAAGAACTCTAATACCCTACTTTTTTCCAAGAGCACATTTATAAAGTTCAATCCATACATCCTGTATGAAAGATCTAAGATTATCGACCTTTTAAAAATAAATCTGCACCATCCATCAACATGGAAAAGACTGGGTGACTTGATGAAGTCTAGTGGCTATCTGTTGGGGACATATGCAAGTAACTATCCTTACCATATTCATCAATGGGGGCATCATAATCGTAGCTGGTTGTGATGAAGGGACCACCAGCTGTACGTCCAAAATTTGTTCCTCCATGGTACTATTGCAAGCATTTTAGAATGTTATTGTTACTTCACTATTTTTCAACTTGTAAAGCTTAGGAGTGAAAATGAAGTTCAAATTAAGATATAATAAATGATGACATGAATGCTCTAACCATGTAATAATTGACAAACGAGCCACCCTTTTGTATAAATCGTGCAACAGCAAATGCTAAATCTTCGACTGGACGCTGTTTAACAGTTCCCCCAAACTCAGTGAACCTGTAATTGCAAATGCTTTTAACTTTTACGCATTGATATTATAAAATTATAAGTCTATTGTATCCTTTTACATCTATAACACTAAATGACTGTCGTAAAAAGATTTACAAAGCTCCACAGTAATTCTGTACTTATACGTTAGTAGATCAGACAATTTTTTATTTGCTTAGCAACGTAGAGTAGGATCCTATCATAGCATACAACTTAGGGAAAACAAGGAAACCAAAGCCATATACCAGCCACTCCAAGCTTCAGTCCACATGGAAGGTTTGTACGGCTTGTTGGGAGTAAAAGCATCACAATAGAAGCCATTGCATGCATTTATCTGTTGTCAAATGTTTGAAGAATAAATGAGAAAAACAGCAAGAAGATTAACAATAAGATAGTAAAAGAGAGAGAATCAGGATTAAGATTAAGCATTCAGGTTGCATAGATCAGTACATCATCACCCCACTTCACTGAAAACTGCCTAAATCTTAGAAGTAATGTGCATACTAAAACTTCTGACTTGGTTCAGGGACATCAAGAACAGACACTAAAGTTTCACGATTACAGCCTCATGAGACAAAGATGTCTTCGTTTCCATAAAATGAACAAGATAAAGTTTACAACATACGTAAGAAACAACACCAAATGACAAAGTATAGTAACTCCTATATCAAATATAAGAATTACATCAAAATGCAGTGACCAGAAAATTGTACCAGGCAAGAAATGACATCAGAAAATTCAAAAGATATGGTTACGACCTATATCCATCGACAGTTTGAAGAACAACATGTGAAAGCTGACTAATTAAAAATGCAGTAGCGTGAGTTGTCACTAGAAAAAATTATGGGCATAACAACTTAATTATATAGAAAGAAGACATATCATACCACTGGATCCGGAGCATCGTCTTCCTTGCACATCACCCACGGCACACCCGTATCCAATCCGACAGCCATTTTCGCAGCCCAGTCCACGTATGCGTGACCGGGAGCACCAAATTCCTTGCTCATTGCCCCATACTCATTCTCAATCTGCACCAAATGAATATCATCAATTAGTACCATATGGAGAGAAGTAGAATTCTGAAATAATATGGAGATAAAATTTTGCCTGTGAGAGGATGATAGGACCGCCCTGGGATTCAAACAGGGATTCACTCTTCATCATCTGCACAATCTTTTGAGTGAAACCTTGCATGGCATTCTGCAAACCCATTATTGTATCATTAATGTGTCACAAAATTACATATGGAAATGAAATATTGCAATACTTCATGACTTAGAAAAGGGGAGAAAATTGAAGGAAGGAAAATGAATAATTCTGAAAACAGACCTTGAAGGGCTCATTATCGGTTCTGAAGCTGATCCCTGGAACATACTTCAACCACACAGGAAAACCTCTGCACAAATTACTCAATATATTAATTAAAGAACATTTCAGAAGTCAAAAAAAAAAAAAAAAAGTCCCCAAAAAATAATTATAATAAAAAAGAAAAGTATAGTACCCAAAATTCCATTCACCACAGACATAAGGCCCAATTCTGAGGTGGACAAAGAGCCCTGCATTGTGCACTGTCTTGACAAACCTCACCAAATCATACCTCCCCTCAAAATAATACTGCGAAGAAAAAGAAAAAGAAAAAAAATCCATTTGAGAACAAACCAAACATTCTACAAAAGAAAAGTAATAACAATGAATTGAAACAAAATAAGAAGATAGTAAGTACATTGCCAGGAGAAGGCTCATGGCCATTCCAGAAGACATATGTCTGTATCACATCCAGCCCTCCATCCTTGGCCTTCTGCACCAGCCCCTCCCACATCTACCACAAAGCAAAGTAAATTTAAACAACAACAACCACAAAAAATGTTAGCGCATTTCTTGAGAGAGAGAGAGAAAGTGTGTATTTCATACATCAGGGGTGCTTCTTGGGTAGTGTATGGAGCCAGAGATGAGGATCCTCCTCTGCCCATTGATCACAATGGCCTTCCTGTCATAAGTGACACCACATTGTGCATCTGGAAGAAGCTGAAGAAGCAACAACAACAGCAGCACCAGACCCATGAGAGAGAGAGAGAGAGAGAGAGTTTCTGTCTCTAGAAGAAGAGAAGAAACTCTCTCAAACTTTTTGTTGCAGAGCAAGTATCAAGAAAGAAATCAGAGAAACGGAGAGAGAGATCTGAAAGAGGATTTTTGGTGTCTAATGGTAAGGAAGAGAGTACAGAGAGCGAGGCTGAAGCTGCTGCAGAGAGCTGTGCTGTGCTGTGCTGTGCTGTGCTGCTCTATTATTAATAGCGCAAGAACACACGCATACACAACACAGTCACAGTGAACCGTCTCAGCATTTTAATTTTAGCAAATTTGAATGAGATCCCTTCAGCTTCTCCATATTTTTCACCCACCAAATTTGAATGTTCCGTGACGGGATAGTTTTGGATCTTTGCCATGCCTACAACCAAATGATTACAGTCCCCTTACAACTGCCACGTATTGGACTTCGATTGGAGGAGGGGGAGGAGGAGGAGGTGGGGGAGGGGAAAGTGGTGGGGTCAGGTGGAGCCCATGTAGCAGGAGAGTGAGAGGGGAGGTGGGACCCGTTGGGACCCATATGTAAGGGGTGGGAGAGAGAGGTTGCAACAAGGTTGTAAATATTTGGTTGTAGACTTATCATTTTCCATAGTTTTGTGAGCATCCACACTAATTTGACCAGTAATTTGATGTGTGGCAATTATTGAATAGAATGATGAACATCCATCCTAGTTTTGATAGTGAACAAAAATACTCTCTTTTTTCTTCAAATTTAATCAGTTTAATATGTTTCCTAGAGTGATGACAGCTATTTGTGTGCTATTATTGCAGAGTTACAAAAATTGAGTAAGAACTTGTAAAAATATTCGAAGATCACAAGTTGATAATTGCCGTTATTTGTCTTATGTAATCATATTATAGATTGACTTTAGAAACTGAAAAGTCTGCAATCTGAAATAACTACTGGAAATAGAAATTGTTCTTCTCTTTGCAACCGTAGTTGTTACAACGAGATAGAACCACATGGAACAAGATGAAAGACAGATTAGAGATCTCCTTACTGGGGTGATGGCGATCACCGTTGCTCAAAGTAAGATTCGCCCATGTCGACGATCTACTCACAGGAACCAGCAAGTTCAAAAGATAGTTAAACTTCTGGAATGCTCCTGTCACCCTTGTGATGAACTCGGATAGACAAACTTGTCGAATATAACTTCGTGGATAGGTGGTTGCGGCTGCAAATCCTGAAGGTAGCAGAATATCTCTTTCTATCTTAATTATTGTACCTCTCTCAAGAAAGCAACGAAAAGATAAGGAGTAGTTTAAACTTGCTGATCAGTTTAAACCGAATATCTCTTTCTATATAGGGAGAAGTGAAATCCTAAAACCCCATCCAGTCGTAGTCCCTCATTCCCTAAGGATTATGATCAGTTTAAACCGAATCCCCAAAAGATAAGGAGTAGTTTAAACTGATTACTTGTTAAATATGCCCACTCAGCACAATCTGCGCAGCCATCACGCGCAGCAACGCAATCTACGTAACAACCGCACATCCCGCATGGCAACCGCATTGCAACTCGCACAAAAAGAGTTCACGAGCGCAACCAATGCGCACAAGCGCCAACTCGTGCCTAATGCGTACGTACGAAGTACAAAGTAGGTCATTAAAGCACCACTTTGCGCCCTTCGTCTGAGTCCGAGTTTAAGTCGCTAAGCCCCTATGGGACTTAGCTCTCCTAAGAGAATTTTTCAAAGAGAGTGACAAAAACAAAAAATGTTTCTATGAGGATTTTAAACTTAGCTCATCTAGGAAAACAACTACCATGGCAACCACATAGCCACCAAACCATATATGCATATGTCAATACATACACACTTGGAGGTTTTCCCAATGTGGCCAAGGAAAAAATTCCAACAATCCTCCACATATCTCAATATACGGGCTGAGTGTTCCTCACATTGACTGTATATCATATATTAAGATAGATGTCGCTTACGTATTAAATCTTCCTACTAGGTCAAATAATGGTACGATACAAAAAAGGACTGAGTCTTTTTGTTCAGTAGCATAGTCTTTATTCTTCCCACTCACACAATAACATCAATTGTACCTTTGGTCACACATTAAAGGCTACGTGTGTAACCCCTACTTTCATTTTTTTCATTAAATAAATCATTCGGTAGCACTTTTACTTTTGATTAATTATTAAATAGGGATTCATGGCAAAAGGGATGGATAGTTTTGTAATTAGAGATGGCATGATTGGAGGAAGGTTCTAGAATTTAATGTCAAGATTTGATTAAATATTAATTAGTCATGGTTAATTAATTTCTCTCTAACTAACTTTCAAACTAACCCCTAACTAATTCTCTAACGACACTAACAACCTCCATAACCACCTAACTAACTCTCTAGCTAACTTGTAACTAAATTTCTAACCACCTCTTTTGTCATGTCCCGACTTGCTGAATCGTTCATCCTCGTGTCGATTCAGTTGAATCGATCGTCCTCGCTGGGACGTGATACCGTACGAGTCTGAAGTTGCACTCGTACGAGGCTAGATGATTCAAATCTGCGACGATGAAGGTGGCAGCGATGAAGGTGGTGGAATCGCTCATCCTCGGAGCGGGCGGGCACTCGATGGGGCGAATGAGGGGCGGCGAGCTCGGGAGGGCATGAAGGAGAGTGGCTCGATGGCTTTGGGAGGGGATCTGTGGCCAAGACTACGGCGTCGTGGCGGTGGTGGCCAGAGATGGAGGTTAGGTTTTTTTCTTTATTTTTGCTGTGATGGACGACCAGCTGTGCAGGGATGACATCGTAGACGGGCTGGTGCTGGGGTTGCTTGAGTGGGGGTTCTGTGATGGCCAAAAGATGGTGGCGACGATGAAGGTGGTGGGATCGTGGGGCTTGGTCGGAAGTGGTGGTGAGCAAGGGACCACGGTAGAGGTCGTCTAAGTTGGAGCTGTCGGCCCCGGCGATGGCGGCCTCCAAGTGCTGCTGGCTTGGTTAGAATTAGGGTTAGGGCTTCGATTAGGGATTCGTGTCGGGGCTGCGTCCAACATAAGAAAGCATTGGGCTGGGAAATTGGTGTCCGGGGTGTCGGAAACGGAAGAGAAAAAAATGTATTTGTAATAGAAAATTAATAGAATGAATTGGGTGGACACGGATACGGACATGGTGGTAATTGGCTATTGGTTATGGTTGGAAATTTGTGAGGAGACAAAGGGAAGCTCCCCTTTATATAGGGGTGGAGATTCCTAATTAGGGAAGGACTAGAATCATATGGATTAAATCTTTATGTAGATCTAAATCCATTAGATTTAAATTGATCAAATCCTTTTCCATAATTTAAATCAAATACATTTTAATACTAGATTAAAAAATCTAAATCAATAATGGATCACAATAAATTTTTTAATTAATATTTAATACTATCAAGTAATTTGTAAAATAAAATCTTATTTTACATAATATATATCTATAGATTTTATTAGTCAAAATAATAATTAATAAATTAAAACTAAGCCAAATATAATTCTAAAATTTGCTTACTATAATAATTCAAACTATTATTTAATCATCAAAATAATTTTAGAATATTTTCATAAATCTAAAATATAATTTCAGAATATATAATTGGTAAGACATTTTTGTAAATCGAAAGATATTCATGATTTCCTTCGTAGAAATTCAAATACAAAATTATTATCTAAGAAAAAATATTTCAAATAAGTAAAATAAATAAATTTTTTGAAAATTCGGGAACATGGTTTACAAGTCTACTTACCTTTGAAATCAATTCGTCCTCGAATTTTTAAAATATTTAGCATATAGATGGAAAAAACATTAGTAAAATATCAAACCAAGAAGACACAAATCATTAGATACAAATAGCAAAAATTCTTTTAAAAATAGAAAGATTGATCTAATCATTGGTCAAAGATGGATGGATAGGGTAGGAACAAAATATACGGGAACTTAGATTTGGTATTGAATTCTAGAAGATTCACAAAATTTAGGGTAGGAACAAGCAATAGAAGTAAAACAACCGAATTCAAATAACTAGAAAAGACTACGATTAAGAAATAGAGTTAGAGGAGTTTGACCTACGTAATACACCATCCATGTCTTAACATATTCCCTTGGTCAACCTATAAATAAATCGTATGCCCTCAAAAATTGTTTCAAGTACCTTAATTTATATTATTCAATTTAAATTGATTACTCAATACCCTGTTTCATATCTTAATTTTCAAAATTAAATTCCTCAAAATATTTAAAAATTTTACTATTCCCTCTTCTTCTCAATTTTTAAAATTTAATATACCTTCAAATTCTTATCACAATTTGTAAATCATTCTCTTTCAAAAAAAAAATTCAACCTTATCAAACTTCAAGCATCAAAATTTTAACGACTCCGAACTTCAATAATCAATTAATCTCTAAGATCTAATTTACCAATCAAAAAATCTATCCACCTTTATTCATACCATCATAATATTAAATCCATATACAAAATTTCTCAAATATGAATTTTTTTTTTTCCAAATCTATCAAACCTCGGATTTCAACGCTTATTCATATCTTAATTACATAGCCTATATTGCAACCTTAACTACCCAAGTAATCAAATAGTATGTCCTAGTCACTCTTCTAAAAATTAAATCAATCATAATTGTGAATGCGCACTTTCTATCACAGGCTTGCAGTAGTACGATCGACATAGGTACTACCACGAGTTCACATAATTTGCAAAATTGGACCTGCATGGGCCACCATAAAAACTTGTCACGACCCGCTCCCGCTTTTTGCGATACGAGTTTGTGGTCAAGTCCAGCCTACGCTGCAGCATCGTCGGTAGTATGCTGTCTAGACCTCAATATAATCTCACATACAACAAAATCATATTTATTTTGCTCATTCATAATAATTATTTATTTTACAAGTCCAATAATACATCCAAATTATATTCGAGAACAAACCCGCTAAATGTTTTAATTCAAGAACCATCTAATCTAACTAGAGTCTATGTTTGGTTTCTAAGATACCTTTAACTCCACCCGAAGGAAGCCAAAGCAAGATAGCAAGTCATCGAGAATCTGTCAACTGAAAAAAAAATCCAGTTAGAATTGGAACAAGTACAAGTTTAGCCATCACAATACACATACAATATAAAGCAATATAACACTAAACATGGAAACAATGGTCAATGGAAACACGAACAAAAAATATGCAATTTGGTACACTAAGAAGTAGCAAGTATAAAAACATGGAGATTCATGTAAACAATAATAGTGCACGTGTCATGAGAAGTACAATGTTCCTAAACATGGACGGCTTGGACGAACGATGATGATATAAAGGCCCACCCCTGTAAACGGGAGAGTTGCCAACAATAGAATCGAGCTTTATCCACGTGCCTAGTAATTATACCCCTATGATATCCATACCTGTCATGGCCCGCACCCGCTTTTCGGATACGAGACGTGTCCAAGCCCAGCCTACGCCACATCGTCGACGCTATTATGCTGTCTGCGATAAGCATTATTCATACAAGTACACAGTCCACATATATCATCCATAACTAAGACAAGATAAAGAGATTAAACTTAAAAGTCTACATAAATAATTTAAAGAAAGATCCACTACAAATCAGCTAGTCTCGGAAACAAACCCGCTAAAAATAAATATAAAACAACTAGAACTAAAGTCCGCTAAGCTCATTAGCTAAGAATAAAACGAAAGAGCATAAGGAAGAAATATGCTACTCCACATCAGAAGAAGCAACCGGCACATTGGTAACGTCAGTGTCACCAAGATACGCACCATAAACCTCGGGACAAACCATGTTGTCTAAAGCTGAAAAAATAGTTATCCAGTCAGGATTGGAGCAAGATCACCATAACACTACACTACATAATATAATATAATATACAAGCACGCAGAATAGAAATAAGATGAGGATGAATATAACTTGATACAAAAGAGACCACTATACCTTGGAAAATAGTTTGAGAGTACAATTATGACATGAAATAATTGAAGGTATAATAAAGACACGAAGACAATATAAGAGAACGATGAATATAAGACAAACCTCTGGGCAAAATATCAACATGAAATAAATTACGTGTACTGTGTGTTTTAGAATACAAGTGTTCTGCATGTGGAAGGGTTAGGACATCCGGCAGTCGGTACGTGAGGTGCAACGACTGCTATCAACATTGACATTAGAAAAAAATTGTACATTGCGTAGACCACAAGCATACTAGTTGTATTCCCCCTCCCGACTCTCTCATAAGTAAACATGATCACTTTAACATTAACTTTAACTTTAAACATTGAACATTGGACATTAAATATTAGACAAAAGCAGTAAGTGAACATGTATGACCATGATATTAGGTATAACTCTCATGCACAACAATAAAAACGATAAGACTAACAGTTTAAGAAAAAGAATAACATGCAGCATAAAATAAAGGTAACATTGAGCATAGTGATACTTGCCTTGCTCCGCTAGATGAAGAAGTCACAACTCAAACGTCGTAGACCGATCTACCCCGTCACATAAATAACCATAAGTTAGATTATGAAAATTCCACTCTAAAAATCCTAGAAAGTGGCTAATGGTTTAACATAACTAATTATATTTAATTTTGGAATAAATTATCTAAAAACCTAATTTATTCTAATATAATTCTAGAATTAAAATTAAATACTAATTTTTATCCAAAGAAGATCACGATTTCCAATTCGGGGCCCGTGGCACGCAACTCGAGGCGCATCGATGACTAAGTAGTCAAATGACATGAACTCGATGACTTGAGTGTGCATCCTAGTAGATTTCAGCACCACGAGTATGTTGGCCCATTGGTCATGGTTAAACCTGATTTTAATAATTGATCAAACTCTGTCTCGATATACGGAGCTACTCAGATGTTTACTCAAGACGTTTTAGACACTGATCAAGATCAGATATCTACTCAGTTTAAGACCGAAGCTATGTTTACCACTCGAGTCTGTATTTTTTTATGCAATATAATTTTTACTTTATTAAGTCTAGGAATACATTGTACACCGAGTCGTACTGGCAAATAGGCTATCCAAAATCGTTTTTAAAAATGACCTATATTTTTGAAAAACATCCCTTATTTACAAAAGCTTCTGAAGGATTTTAGAAAGCCCAAAAATCACTTTTGAAAAATTCTGACCAACCCTGACAGAACTCAGCCCGAGTTCGGCTAAAGTTCGGCCAGAGTTCGGTTAGTGACCGTTTGATTTTTTGAATGCTTGAAAAACTTGGTCTTCCTTTAGTTGCAGATTGTTACATAGAGTTCTGTCTGAATTCTGCCCGAATTTTGTCAGAGTTTTGCCTTTAGAAAAACTATAAATAGAGAAGAATTCTGATTATTTAAAATCACTCATTCACTTTCATCTCTTCTCTTCTAAGCTTACATTTCTTTCCAAAGAGTTCTAAAAAGCTTTTATTTTCAAATCCCAAGTCAGTTACAATTCTCTAGTCAATTTGTCGGTACGATGCGGTCTAGAAGATTTTAGAAAAATTGTAATCAGAGGCTTGATTGAAGAAAGACCCTTCAAAATTGAAGTTGGTCGAGTTCTTCGTATCAAAGCTCGTATCTATAGAAGTTACAAGGACTTCGTATGAAAACTTACGGGATTTTCCAATAGTGGATTCAACTGGAAGCTAGAGTTCTTCTGACTGGACTAGTCTTCACAAGAGGAAAACCAGTATACATCGCTGTGTTTGCGTTTGCCTTCTGATCTCATTTTTTTTACAGTTATTGTTTTGTGACTATTGATTTAATTCTGTGATCTTACTGCTAACAAGTTTTTAATTAGTAATATTCTGCTGCCTACTCTATTCACCCCCCTCTAGAGTATTCTGTTTTATGACTTTGTTCCTACAATTGGTATCAAAACGGATTATACAGGTAAAGCAAGGTAAAATTGCAGTTATATTCAATTATTCTTAATTGTTGTATAAATCACAGTATAACACATGGCAACTGTGAAATTCACAAGTGAAGGCCAAGCCACAAATAGACCTCTACTGTTTGACGGCACAAACTACACTTATTAGAAAACACGGATGAGTTTCTTCTTAAAATATCTTGATTTTGACTTATGGTCTATAGTTATTGATGGCTATAAAAAGCCTCCTCGTATTACTGTTGAGGAAGTTTTAGTTGATAAACCCCATGATAAATATACTGAGGATGATAAAAAAAGGCCAGTCTTGACGCACGTGCTATTAACGCTTTATTTTGTGCTTTAGACAGAATTGAGACAGAACTGAGTTTAGCAGGGTGTCGACTTGCACAACATCGAATAAAGTGTGGAAACTTCTCGAAATAACCCATGAAGGAACAACGCAAGTCAAGGAGTCAAAGATCAGCAGACTTACTCAAGAGTACGAGGTGTTCAAGATGAAGCCAAATGAATCCGTCACTCAGATGTTTACGAGATTCCTGGATATTATAAATCCTTTGTCTTTATTAGGCAAGGAATACAGTAATCATGAGAAGATTCACAAACTTCTACGAGCTCTCATGAAGAACTGGATTCCAAAGGCTACACCAATCATTAAAGGAAACAATCTCTCAATAATGTCTCTGGAAACACTCATGGGTAAGCTACTCACTCATGAGTTGGAACTTCAAGACTTTGAAGATGCTACACCAAAGGAGAAGTCAGAGAAGTCGATCGCTTTCAAGGCTCAACATAGAAGAACTGTCGAAGATGAATCTGACGACAGCGACTCTGACTCTGAAGATCAAGCTTTTATGGTAAGAAAATTTAAGAAGTTCATGAGATTCAACAGAAGAACAAAAGACAGCAACAGCAACAACAACGAGGAAGATCCTATTTGCTACGGATGTAAGAAGAAAAGACATATGAAGAAAGATTATCCAACAGCATCATCATCAACAAAAAAAAGTAGCAAATATGACAAAGGCTACCTGAAGAGATCTACATCAAGGAAGTACGCCAATACAAGCATATGGCATGAGAGCGAAGTCAGCGACTCAGAAAACGAACAATCGGATGACGCTGCAAATGTATGCTTGATGGCTTGCGATCAGGTAACCACTAATCCTCTATTTGATCCTTATGATGATTTCACCTTTGAGCAACTAGGAGAGGCTTTCAGTGACCTGTTAAATGACTACAGGAAACTACATAGTAAATATAAAACCTCTAGGAAGGTACTTAAAGAGTACAAAGGTGAGATATCAAGACTTATCGACCAACTAGCTGATGTTAGAAATAAAGTTTCTTCTATTGAGTCTGGTGAGCTTTCTTCTATTAAGCTGTTGTTACACGAGACTACCAAGTTATCTGAAGAAAAAGACCAAACTATCATCCAGCTAAAGAAAGACCTATCTAAGGAGAGAAAGAGTCTCCAGTGTGCACAAGTCAGAATGGAAACACTTACATCTGACTATACTAGATTATGTGACACCTCCAAAAAGTTGGAAATTAGTTTAGAAAAAAGGCATGAACTTACTGCTTCCTATTCTAACACGTGTCAATTATCGAATCATCGGAACACACCCAAACAAACACTGTCAGACCAAACCATACCAAACCACTGCCTAAGAAGACTAATAGGCATGCATTTTTCTATACTAGAAAACTAAAACCTACCAATCATGCACCTCACACAACTTTCAACACTCAACATGCAAAATCTCATTATTGTAGCCTCATTGGTCATATATCCTCTGCATGTAGAATCAGAAAGTTAGTAGATTTAAATATTTATGCATGGATACCAAAGACTAACATGTCAGTACCCTACAAAAAATGGGTACCAAGAGTTTCATCTGTAAACTGTTTTATAGGTGGGACGCCCTTCACATGCTAAAAGCAAATGGATCCTCGACAGCGGTTGCTCACGGCACATGATCGGTGATGCATCATTATTCACAACACTGTCGAAGAAGAATAAAGAAGGATACGTCTCCTTCGATAATAATATGAGAGGGTATATAATCGGTATCGGTGACATTGGTAGGGCTCCCTACCCTGTGATTAAAGATATTTGTCTAGTTACCGAGTTAAAACATAATCTGCTCAACATAAGCCATTTAGTTGATCCCGATTATGGCATTAACTTCGTCAAAGACAAATGTACTATAGTTGATAGCTCAACTGGCAGTACTATCTTTGAAGGTATCAAGGAAGATAACATATATATTTTTTATCTGTTAGAAGATGCTAACAAAGCAGGTAGATGCTTGATGGCCAAGAGCATTGAGAGTCAACTATGGCATATGAGACTCGGTCATGCAAATATGGACACAATTGTAAAACTATCCATAAAGAAGTTGGTACGCGGCTTACAGGACATATCTTTCAAGAAGGATACGGTATGTAGCGAATGTGAAAAGAACAAAGCTACCCGATCCGTCTTTAAGTCCAAGAACATTGTAAGTACCACTAGACCTCTACAATTATTGCATATAGATTTATTTGGACCTAGTAGAATTGCTAGTCTTGGTGGTAAGTTATATACATTTGTTATTGTAGATAATTTCTCTAGATACATGTGGGTATATTTTCTTGCACGCAAGAACGATGCTTTGTCAGAATTCGTCACCTTTTGCAAAAAAGTACAGAATGAAAAAGGTTTCATGATTACTCGCATCCGTAGTGATCATGGCGAGGAATTTGAGAATGCAGAGTTCAAGCAATTCTGTGACACACACGGTTATCTGCATGAGTTTTACTGTCCTAGGACTCCACAACAAAATATAGTTGTGGAATGTAAGAACATGACTCTATCTAAAATGGCTAAAGTAATGTTGAACCAGTTTAGTCTACCTAGATATTTTTGGGCTGAAGCTGTCAATACAACGTGCTATATTCTCAATAGGGTTCTGATTCGACCTATATTGAAGAAGACTCCCTATGAGTTATGGTTTGATAGAACACCCACTGTTTCATATTTCAAGATATTTGGTTATAAATGCTTTATTCTTAATACTAAAGACAACCTGAGTAAATTTGATAAAAAGGTCGATAAAGGTATATTTTTAGGTAATACGGCAAAGAGCAAAGGGTACAGAGTCTTCAATAAGAGAACCATGATCATCGAAGAATCAATTAATGTCAAGTTTGATGAACTAAATCAACATTCAGTCAATGACGATAATAAAGACGTAAGTACACCAAGTACAGCTATTGCAAAACCTTCACACAAAGATGCAGAACCTTCACACCAAGCACCAATTGAGTCTTCAAACAAATCACATACAGAACCAGAAGCCAAAACCAGCAATCCTGAGGATATGCCAAAAGAGATGAGATTTTTGGCAGATCATCCATAGGACTTGGTAATTGGTGAGATTATTAAGGGTGTAAGTACTCGTTCCTCTAATAAAGATATAGCTTCCTGTGTTGCTTTTATCTCACAGCTTGAACCCAAAAATATTGAAGAAGCATGTAGTGATAATTTTTGGTTAGATGCTATGCAAGAGGAATTAAACCAATTCGAACGAAATCAAGTTTGGGAAATTGTTCCCAAGCCCATTGATCATCCGGTCATTGGCACCCGTTGGGTATTCTGAAACAAACTGAACGAGAATAGTTTAGTGACTCGTAGCTCAAGGATATAATCAAGAAGAAGGTATCGACTACGATGCGACTTATGTCCCAGTTGCGAGATTAGAATCCATTCGCATGTTATGTGCATTTGCATGTTTTCATAATTTTAAATTATTTCAAATGGATATTAAACGCGCATTTTTAAATAGTTTTATAAAAGAAAAAGTTTATGTAGCTCAACCTCCAGGTTTTACTGATTTCAAAAATCCTGATTATGTTTTCAAGTTGAAAAAAGCCTTATATGGTTTGAAACAAGCCCCCCGTGCTTGGTACGATCATCTAAGCTCTTTTCTACTTGACAATAGTTTTTTAAAGGAAAAGGTTGACACTGCACTGTTTATAAATTCTTTGAGTAGCAATCTTCTTTTGATTCAAATCTATGTAGATGATATTTTTTTGGATCCACTGATGAATCTCTTTGTCAATAATTTTCAAAGTGTATACAGAATGAGTTTGAGATGAGCATGATGGGAGAGTTGAAATTCTTTCTCGGACTGCAAATCAAACAAACCAACAATGGGACGTTCATAAATCAAGTAAAGTACACAAAAGATTTATTAAAGAAGTTCAACCTGGAAGCAGTCAAACCACTTAGCACTCCAATGGCGACTTCAACCAAGCTTGATATTAATGAACAAGGCAAACCCGTCGACATACGTAAGTATCGAGGTATGATCGGTAGCTTACTGTACTTAACTGCTAGTCGACCTGATATTATGTTTAGTGTTTGCTTGTGTGCAAGTATTCAAGCCAATCCTAAGGAATCACATATGTGCGCAGTTAAGCATATCTTCCGATACCTTAGAGGCACTTCTTCTGTCGGCTTATGGTATCCTAAAACTACGTCATTTGACCTAATCGATTATTCTGATGCTGATTTTGCTAGATGCAAAGTAGATAGAAAAAGTACCAGCGGCACATGTCATTTTCTAGGAAAAGCCCTAGTCTCTTGGTTTAGCAAGAAGCAAAATTCTGTCACATTATCAATAACTGAGGCTGAGTATATCGCTGTAGGACGTTGTTGTGCACAAATTTTGTGGATGAAGCAAACTTTAGAAGACTTTGGATTACATTTCACACACATACCCATTTTCTGTGATAACACTAGTTCTATTAATTTGACTAAGAATCCAGTATGTCATTCTCGTACTAAGCATATCGAGATTCAACATCATTTTCTTAGAGATCATCAACAAAATGGAGATATAGACCTTGTATACATAGACACACAGAATCATTTGGCTGACATTTTCACAAAACCTCCAGCGGAAGATCGTTTCAATTATTTACGTCAAGAATTAGGAATTTTAGATGTCAATAATATTAATTAATTTTGTTTTATTAATTAATTTTTTCAATACTCAATAACTGTTTTCGAGACAACTCTACAAAGAGTCTGTCTGTCACCACGACTACGGTCGAAGCAAAGCGGTACTTAATTGTTCCCCGGTGAACTCCCGTTAGCTGGAACAGTACTCCTATAGCTAATCTGAAGCAGACGCTGAGTAACGAAAGTTAATTTATAAAATAATATTAATTATATTATTTGAAGTTTAAAATTACTAAACTTTGAATTAAATATTTGAAATGAGTTGATGAAAAGGATGTGGGCCACAAGTTTTTTTTTTTAAAACTGTCACGCCCCAGAACCAGAATACTGGAGAGCGGGGACAGACATAGCCAGCTACGTATATGAAATTGGATCCATCTCGCTATACGGTCACGGCTGTCTAGATACATGAGGGTTTACTACAAGCCAACAGTCTCCTATGGTCATGAACAAGCCTAGTGTCTCAATCACAAGCAAGTAAGTAAAAGTTACAAGATGTATGATCATTAAATATACAATAGTAAGGCATCCCAAACATTACATATTCAGCTGATCATGAAGCTAGTCGTTACAAAATGTCAGGACTAGCAAGAGTTTAGTCATACATGATCAACCCTAGGATCTGTCAATCATGTTACAGCCCGTAGGCAGACAGTAAGTAAATACAATCGAGCTAAACAGGTGCTCGTCGGCTAAACGCCTCAAAAGAATATTTTTACAATAGAGTGGGAGAGCCAAAAATAACCCACTCGTTGCCAGGGTTCCGTCTAGTGGCCACCATCTGGCTGGAAGGTCGGTAGATCCTCGGAAGCTGCTCCGAAATCTGGCTACACAAAACCAGCTGGGTCAGATCCCAGAAAGAGCAAGTGCCACAAAGGAAGCTTCACTTAAGAACTAAAACCAGCAATCAGCACAAGATATAAAAAGTAAGAACCAGAAATAAAGAAGATACATCAAGATGATATACGACGAGATAACCATGGAACTATTCCAAGTTACAACCCGTAAACCAAACAAGGACCGGGGTTGTAACCCTTCGTCTGAACAGAACTTGGAATTCTCACCATTTATCGGTAAAATAAATACAAGCATTCAGGTCATGCAGTGATCTGGAACAAGGTCAGGGCAAGACTAGACTGGTTAGACTCCATCCAATCATTTTACGGCCAAGCAAGAATTACGGCTTGATACTTTAACTAACTAGGGTTATCACAGGCCTAGTTACTAGCAAGATGCAGTAAGATTACTCCACATCCACAAGCCCTGTAGACCATCCAGGTTATCCAGGTCGAATGTCCGTTTATGAAGGGTGCACCACAGGACTGTGTGCTGGAAATGTGCCCTACTCGTCGGTAGGCTACAGGTCCACTTAATGCGCCCAGATAACGGGATTGCCTGTAGCCGGGAATCTCTTCATGACTACTGTATTAATCGCGTTATTAGCCTTAGTCCATTTCAGTAGGTACTCCTGACCGTGGTACTCAGGAGTCCCCTCCTAGACATGATGCAAGATAGGACTGGATTATTTATACAAGCAAAATCATCCACGATGTCCAGGATTAATTATACAGGTCATGTTATGTCAGGTAGCCGTCGTAACAGCTGTTCAAGATAATCATGCCGGGTAATTATGTCAAGTGTACTAGTCAGGAGTGCGCCACGACGGACCACTATCAGGTCATGTCAGGTCATTATGTCAGGAGTGCACCACTACGGGTCACTATCACGTCAGGCTCAATTATCAATTCCAAACATATCAATGAAAACGTGATTTTTCAAGTTCAGGACAAAAGGCGTAAGGATATAAAATGGACGTAAAATATCTATTAAAATATCAATATACAGGGCTATAGAAGAGCCATGCGGCTAAGTCATATGCGGCCAGGAATGATCTCATGCGGCTGGGTGAGAACAGCCCATGCGGCTACGAAGGAGTTCAGGTCCATGCGGCTGGAAAGTGTTGAGATGGGGTTCATACGGCTGGCGAGGAACGGGTGCGCATGCGGCTGAAGGGGCAGGAACCTATGCGGCTGGGAGTGGGACTAGCTCCCATACGGTAAGCGGGAAGGGAGGTTCCATGCGGCCAGGATGAATTGGACTCATGCGGCTCTCGGGGTAGGGGCACATGCGGCTAGCGGGGTAGGGGCACATGCGGCTGAAGGACCCGAGTTCATGCGGCTCGCGGAGCAAGATTCATGCGGCTGAGTCAACGTGATTGCTTGTGCAGCTGGGGTGATGGTTGCATATGCTGTTAAGAGTTTGCTCTCAGAAATGCGGCTAAGTCATATAGTCTCATGCGGCTCAGAAAAGTACAAGGGCGTATATACGGCCAAGAATGAGACTCGGCCTATGCGGCTGGGAGTCTCATGCGGCTGGTTCACTTGCCGCATGAATTGTCATGCGGTCAAGTCAGGTCTAAGCACAGTTCATCTTCTCCAAATTTCTGAGAAGATGAACACCATGAGAGCCAAGTTCTCAAGCTCCATAACTCCATCATCCGGAGCCCAAATCCGAACTTCTATAGGTCAAAATGGGGTAGAACGAAATTCCCTACAACATGGAACCATCAAAACTCGAAAATAACAAGATTAAATAGATCAAAACCCAAAAATCCGAAAATAAAATAAACTTAGATCTACAAGAATCTAGCCATGGAAATTAGAAATGTCAAGTACTAAAGTGTTTTAGAATGTAGTAAGGAAGAGAATGAAGTAATAAAAGTTGAGTTCCTCCATAAAGCAAGTTGCACTTGCCTAGGCCTCTCTCTCCTCTCTCTGGTAGGTAAGGAAGTAAATGAGGAAGAAGAAGATGATAAATGAAGAGAGAGAATGAAGAGGGCTAATAAATACAAATGGTGGTGGTAGGTAGGGGGTTCATCATGGGTTCATCTTGAACCAATAGTAATCCCAAACCGAACCAAGCCAACCGAACCAGCCCAAGGAAATAAACCAAGTCAAGAAGGAAAAGCTAAGCCAGGAATCAAGCAATACAAAATAAAATACGTACACGTATTCCAAAATACGCAATACGAACCACAGGCATTACAACTCTACCCACCTTAAAAGAATTCCGTCCTCGAAATTTAATTAAGAGGCTAGAGGAGCAATGACAAGCTACATTAATCACATGCAAGCTATAACTAGGCAGACAATCACTCATTCAAGCAAGGAATCAAAGGCATAAGGCATAAGAAAGACATTATACCTCACGAGTCAAACAAGTCGGGATATCGCGATCGGATATCATCCTCACGCTCCCACGTTGACTCCCCCAAAGAGTGATGACCCCAAGCAACTCGGACTAACTTGATAGTCTTGTTCTTGAGGATCTTCTCTCTTCGGTCCAATATAGACACGGGCCTCTCCTCATACGAAAGGTTGGTACCAACAACCAATTCCGAATGATCCAGGATGTGGCTCGGGTCTGTGATATACCGTCGTAATTGGGATACATAGAACACGTTATGCACCTCGCTTAGCGACGGCGGAAGAGCGAGACGATAGGATACATCTCCTACTCGCTACAGAATATCAAACGGTCCTATATACCTAGGACTAAGCTTGCCCCGTACGCCGAAACGAATGACGCCACGGTTAGACGAAATCCTCAGGAATACATGATTGCCGACCGAAAACTCGAGAGGGCGCCGATGAGAATCGGCCCAATGACGCTGGCGATCTTGGGCAACTCGAAGATGATCTCTAATCCTCCTGACCACCTCAACTGTCTGGGAAATTATTTCTGGACCGAGCATCTGTCTCTCTCCAACATCATCCCAGGCTAGCGGGGATCTGCACTTCCTACCATACAGTGCCTCGAACGGTGCCATCTGGATACTGGCCTGGAAACTGTTATTGTACGAGAATTCCACCAGGTACAAGTGATCTTCCCACGAACCATCGAAGTCAAGTGTGCAAGACTGCAACATGTCTTCAAGAGTCTAGATCGTATGCTCCGACTGGCCATCTGTCTGCGGGTGATATGCTGAGCTGAACTGGAGATGAGTTCCCAAACTCTCTTGCAAGCTATGCCAAAAGTGCGACGTAAATCTTGAATCTCGGTCCGAGGTGATACTGATTGGCACACCGTAAAATCTGACAATCTGTCTGAGGTACATCTCTGCTAGCTGAGCCATTGACTGACCAACTCTGAATAGAAGAAAGTGAGCCACCTTCGTGAGCCGATCAACTATAACCCAAATAGCATCTCGACCAGCTGGGGATCTAGGCAATCCAGTCACGAAATCCATGGTCACATGCTCCCACTTCCATTCTAGAATCGGCAAGGGCTGAAGAAGTCCTGCTGGTCTCTGATGTTCGGCCTTGACTTGTTGGCAAACCAAACACCGAGAGACAAACCGAGCTATCTTCCGCTTCATGCCATTCTACCAGAAGTGCTGACGGATATCACGGTACATCTTCGTACCGCCAGGATGGATGGAATACTGAGAACTGTGCGCTTCTGACATGATCTCAAGTCTGATATCTCCACTGGGTACACAAAGACGCTTACCATGTCGAAGTGTACCATCCTCATGAATGCATAACTCCGGTCTTCGTCCTGCCTCACACTCTGCTCTGAGTCGTTGAAGCTTGGAATCTGTTGACTGCGCCATCCGGATCCTCTCGACTATAGTGGACTGAACTTGCACACTGGTCATCAACGCCACACTAGAAGGGAGAAAAACTTCTATACCCATCTTCTGAAGATCGGCTAACAGCTCTGGTTACGCTGTTAGAAAATAAACTCCCGCTCTCCTGCACAATGCATCCGCAACAACATTAGCCTTCCCAGGATGATACTGCAAGTTGACATCATAATCCACAAGAAGCTCCAGCCACCTTCTCTGACGCATGTTAAGATCTTTCTGGATGAAAACATACTTCAGGCTCTTGTGGTCGGTGAAAATCTCTACCCTGTCTCCATACAAGTAGTGCCTCCACATCTTAAGTGCAAACACTACTGCTGCTAGCTCCAAGTCATGGGTTGGGTAATTTCTCTCATGATTACGAAGTTGTCGTGACGCATAAGCTATTACCTTCCCATGCTGCATCAGAACACATCCTAAACCCCTGCCCGAAGCATCACAATACACTGAGAATCCTCCGGTCCCATCTGGAAGCGTGAGAATAGGAGCTGTTATCAAGCCTCGCTTCAACTTCTCAAAAGAACTCTGACACTCTGCTGTCCAAGAAAACTGCGTATCCTTGCGGGTCAACTGCGTCAATGGCGCTGAAATTCGAATAAAATCTGAAAAAAACCGCCGGTAGTAGCCGGCCAATCCAAGAAAACTGCGAACCTTTGCAACTGTGCTGGGCACTGGCCATGACTCAATAGCCATAATCTTCTGGGGATCCACTTCTACTCCTCCTCGAGTGATGATATGACCCAAGTACGAAATACGATCGAGCCAGAACTCGTATTTACTGATCTTGGCATACAACTGGTGCTCCCTGAGAGTTTGAAGAACCATACGGAGATGCTGCTCATGCTCGGCTTCACTCTTGCTGTAGACCAGGATGTCATCCAAGAACACGATCACAAATTGATCCAAGTATGGCATGAAGATGCGATTCATGAGGTCCATGAATACTGCCGGCGCATTGGTCGCTCCAAATGGCATCACTAGGAACTCCCAATGCCCATACCTTGATCTAAAAGCTGTTTTCGGGATGTCCTGCCTCTGAATCTGATCTGGTGATATCCTGAGCATAAGTCGATCTTCGAGAATACCGATGCCCCCTTGAGTTGATCAAACAAGTCATCTATCCTCGGAAGAGGGTATCTGTTCTTGATTGTCACTGAGTTCAAGGTACGATAATCAACACATAACCTGGACGTACCATCCTTCTTTTTCACAAGAAGCATCGGGGCTCCCCAAGGCGATCCACTAGCACGAATGAATCCCTTGGTTCTGAGTTCTTCAATCATCTTGTATAATATCTCTAATTCTGACGGCGCCATCCTGTAGACTCTCTCTGATACTGGGGCTATCCCGGGAATCAAGTCGATAGTGAACTCGATCTCCCGTTCTGGCGGCATACCTGGAAGCTCTTCTGGAAAAACCTCTGGAAACTCATCCACTATCCTGGGCAACTGAACTGCTGCTACTGCCATCCGTAATATCGGAGGAGAAGACTCAACCTCGTCTCGAGAGAAGGAAAATTCTGGCTCACCTGGAATGCTAAAAATAATCCTACCAATATGGCAGTCTATTCTAGCATACTGGTCCCTCAACCAATCCATCCCCAAGACCGCATCATAATCGGCCATCGGGAACTCTATCAATCTAGCGAGAAATTCTCTACCGCTAACTACGATCCGACACGAGAACACTCTATCTACTCCCACAAGTCCATTACCAGTAAGTATATTGAGCCTTACTGATAATGACTCGGGCTCCAATCCTATCCGTGTCGCAAATCGTACAGACATAAATGAATACGATGTACCAGAATCAAATAATACTGAAGCTGGAAAGGTGTTGACGAGAATAGTACCTGCCACCACCTCACCTGGTGCTATTCCTTCTTCTTCCATGGTCAAAACCAGCACTTGACCATGTCCTCTGGGTGCGGGTCCCCTCTGCTAAAAATTTCTCTGCTTGCTCTGGATCAGGGCTTGGGCTTGGGCATACTGTTGCGATC
Organism: Iris pallida; assembly: GCA_029216955.1. Lineage (NCBI taxonomy): Eukaryota > Viridiplantae > Streptophyta > Magnoliopsida > Asparagales > Iridaceae > Iris > Iris pallida. The sequence continues at coordinate 19,877,843 of JANAVB010039219.1, forward strand.
TCTGCTGCTGAAATGCCTGGGCCTGCGTCGACAATGGCCTCGGAAGCGGGTACTGCTGCTGCTGCTGCTGGACCGGCGCTGGTCCTCTAACTGAAGGAATAGAGAAAGCGGATGAACTCCCCCTGTTCGGGCAATTCCCAACCCTGTGGTCTGGGGCACCACAAACCAAGCACAAACCCTGTGCTCTGCGATACTCCGATACCACATGTCCTGACTTTCCGCAGTGTGAATATCCCACTGCGGAAGACTGCTTCTGTTTCTGTTGCTGAGGGTGCGTCGGGGTAGAATGCTGAACCGACGTCACTGAGGCCGTCCGCCTCGGAGCTCCAATGGTCAAAGCCCTGGCTGTCGGGGCTGGTGCTGAAGACTGATTCATCTGGCCATGAGATCTCTTCCGACCTCCGGTCCTGTCCACGATCCTCTGGGAGGTATACTCATGCCTCCGGGCTGCTCTCAAGACTGCATCAAAAGTCTGATGCTCAAACTGCTCAACGGCTAACAAGATCTCCAGGTGAAGTCCCTGCTGGAACCGCTGGGCTCGATCATACTCGGTTGCCACCAAGATGGGAGCAAACCGACTGAGTCTAGAAAACTCGGCCGCATATCCGTCGACCGTCCTGCCTCCTTGCTTCAGATTGGTGAACCTCGTCTGTAGATCGTACCGAGCTACAACATCGAAATACTTGGTCTGGAATCTCTTTCTGAACACTACCCATAGAATGGGTGTTGCTAACCCAACGGCCTGCACCGCCCACCAGCTGCGGGCAAGATCTAACAACTGCAGGCGCACAACTGCCACCTTCTCATTCTCTGGAGTCCTGGCTGCTTCGAGAATCACCTCAGTATCCTGAAGCCAAGCATCTGCAGCGATAGCATCTTCACTACCGTCGAAGAAGGGAGGGTTTAAGCGCTTGAAGCTGTTGGCCGCGCTGTTACCCTGATGACCACCCCGGGTCAAAGCATCCGTCACTGCCTGGTGCAAGGCATCTCCTCTGCGATCTTGGGAAGCTATCAAGGTCCTGACGAGTCCTACCAAAGTGCCATCATCAGGCTCGACAGGCTGGACTGGCTGGACTGGTGGCTCTCCGCCAGAAGGTACGACTCTGGAGGCTACTCCGGAATGCTGGGCTTGATCCCCAGGTTGCTGCTGGTCCACGGGAGGTGCTCCGCCTTGCTGATCGGTAGGACCACGAACAATGCCGCTGAAGAAGACGACATAGGGAACAATAGGGAAGGACCAGGACAGATCAACGATACAAGCATATAATCAGGACAAGAATCCAGGGATTCAGAAGATACGAGCAGAGATCAAGGACGAATACTGATTGAGACATCTATTCGGTAAACCCTCACATATCTTAATTTACAAGACCTGCATGGGCCACCACTAAAACCATGTCACGCCCCAGAACCAGAATACTAGAGAGCGGGGGCAGACATAGCCAGCTACGTATATGAAATGGGATCCATCTCGCTATACGGTCACGGCTGTCTAGATACATGAGGGTTTACTACAAGCCAACAGTCTCCTATGGTCATGAACAAGCCTAGTGTCTCAATCACAAGTAAGTAAGTAAAAGTTACAAGATGTATGATCATTAAATATACAATAGTAAGGCGTCCCAAATATTACATATTCAGCTGATCATGAAGCTAGTCGTTACAAAATGTCAGGACTAGCAAGAGTTTAGTCATACATGATCAACCCTAGGATCTGTCAATCATGTTATAGCCCGTAGGCAGACAGTAAGTAAATACAATCGAGCTAAACAGGTGCTCGTCGGCTAAACGTCTCAAAAGAATATTTTTACAATAGAGTGGGAGAGCAAAAAATAACCCACTCGTTGCCAGGGTTCCGTCTAGTGGCCACCATCTGGCTGAAAGGTCGGTAGATCCTCGGGAGCTGCTCCGAAATCTGGCCACACAAAACCAGCTGGGTCAGATCCCAGAAAGAGCAAGTGCCACAAAGGAAGCTTCACTTAAGAACTAAAATCAGTAATCAGCACAAGATATAAAAAGTAAGAACTGGAAATAAAGAAGATACATCAGGATGATATACGACGAGATAACCATGGAACTATTCAGATAATCAGGTTACAACCCGTAAACCAAACAAGGACCGGGGTTGTAACCCTTCGTCTGAACAGAACTTGGAATTCTCACCATTTATCGGTAAAATAAATACAAGCATTCAGGTCATGCAGTGATCTAGAACAAGGTCAGGGCAAGACTAGACTGGTTAGACTCTATCCAATCATTTCACGGCCAAGCAAGAATTACGGCTTGATACTTTAACTAACTAGGGTTATCACATGCCTAGTTACTAGCAAGATGCAGTGAGATTACTCCACAGCCACAAGCCCGGCAGACCATCCAGGTTATCCAGGTCGAATGTCCGTTTATAAAGGGTGCACCACATGACTGTGTGCTGGAAATGTGCCCTACTCGTCGGTAGGCTACAGGTCCACTTAATGCGCCCAGATAACGGGATTGCCTGTAGCCGGGAATCTCTTCATGACTACTGTATTAATCTAGTTATTAGCCTTAGTCCATTTCAGTAGGTACTCCTGACCGTGGTACTCAGGAGTCCCCTCCTAGACATGATGCAAGACAGGACTGGATTATTTATACAAGTAAAATCACCCACGGTGTCCAGGATTAATTATACAGGCCATGTCATGTCAGGTAGCCGTCGCAACAGCTGTTCAAGATAATCATGCCGGGTAATTATGTCAAGTGTACTAGTCAGGAGTGCGCCACGACAGACCACTATCAGGTCATGTCAGGTCATTATGTCAGGAGTGCACCACTACGGGTCACTATCACGTCAGGCTCAATTATCAATTCCAAACATATCAATGAAAACATGATTTTCAAGTTCAGGATAAAAGGCGTAAGGATATAAAATGGACGTAAAATATCTATTAAAATATCAATATACAGGGCTATAGAAGAGCCATGCGGCTAAGTCATATGCGGCCAGAAATGATCTCATGCGGCTGGGTGAGAACAGCCCATGCGGCTACGAAGGAGTTCAGGTCCATACGTCTGGGAAGTGTTGAGATAGGGTTCATGCGGCTGGCGAGGAACGGGTGCGCATGCGGCTGAAGGGGCAGGAACCTATGCGGCTGGGAGTGGGACTTGCTCCCATGCGGCAAGCGGAAAGGGAGGTTCCATGCAGCCATGATGAATTAGACTCATACGGCTCTCGGGGTAGGGGCACATACGGCTAGCGTGGTAGGGACACATGCGGCTGAAGGACCCGAGTTCATACGGCTTGCGGAGCAAGATTCATGCGGCTGAGTCAACGTGATTGCTTATGCGGCTGGGGTGATGGTTCCATATGCTGTTAAGAGTTTGCTCTCAGAAATGCGGCTAAGTCATATAGTCTCATGCGGCTCAGAAAAGTACAAGGGCGTATATGCGGCCAAGAATGAGACTCGGCCTATGCGGCTGGGAGTCTCATGCGGCTGGATCACTTGCCGCATGAATTGTCATGCGGTCAAGTCAGGTCTAAGCACAGTTCATCTTCTCCAAATTTCTGAGAAGATGAACACCATGAGAGCCAAGTTCTCAAGCTCCATAACTCCATCATCCGGAGCCCAAATCCGAACTTCCATAGGTCAAAATGGGGTAGAACAAAATTTCCTACAACATGGAACCATCAAAACTCAAAAATAACAAGATTAAATAGATCAAAACCCAAGAATCCAAAAATAAAGTAAACTTAGATCTACAAGAATCTAGCCATAGAAATTAGAAATGTCAAGTACTAAAGTGTTTTAGAATGTAGTAAGGAAGAGAATGAAGTAATAAAAGTTGAGTTCCTCCATGAAGCAAGTTGCACTTGCCTAGGCCTCTCTCTCCTCTCTCTGGTAGGTAAGGAAGTAAATGAGGAAGAAGAAGATGATAAATGAAGAGAGAGAATGAAGAAGGCTAATAAATACAAATGGTGGTGGTAGGTAGGGGGTTCATTATGGGTTCATCTTGAACCAATAGTAATCCCAAACCGAACCAAGCCAACAGAACCAGCCCAAGGAAATAAACCAAGTCAAGAAGGAAAAGCTAAGCCAGGAATCAAGCAATTCAAAATAAAATACGTACACGTATTCCAAAATACGCAATACGAACCACAGGCATTACAAAAACTCAGGAGAACCCTAGGCAAATTCGGCTCGAGTTCGGTCTGAATTCGGCCAGAGTTCTGTTGGTGTTATATACTTTTTAATCAGAACCCGAGGCCCCTCCCCTTTATCTCTTTCAAACTTCATCAAAACAGCAGCAACAGCCGCCCGAAGTCCCCCAAAACCCTAGTTCTTCTCCACTTTGTTTCTTCCAATCTACGTGAAAAAATTAATCTAAACTTTGGATTCGTGCGGAGAATTCATCCCTCTACAACATACTTGAATTTCAGAAGGTATAACTCCTTCTTCCCTCTACTTTCAATTTTGTAGGGTTATCTAGTTTTGGGAAAGAATGCCTAAGGGATTCAATCCTTCCAAAAGGAAGAAGACTAATGCTAGTGAAGAGGCATCATCTTCAGATCCGAATACGGATTCCCTCTTTTCTCTGCTCCAATCGGGTGACGACGTGTCGGATGAGTTTTACTTCAAAACTCATGACCAAGCTTTGCTATGGTATGCCGACTTTGCCATGCGTACAATATGCACAGGCGCTCCGATCAAATGGACTGTATTTTCAGATCATCGTCCTTTGTTTGAGGCATTAGGGTTACACCGTCTCGTTATCTAATAATTTTCTATAGCTACTAATGCCCTTCGATTATTTTATTGTAACTTCGTGTTAGACACTTTTACCGCAAGAACTCGTATTGGCGGGATCGATATCGAGTTCGATGATGTGTTGCTAGTGGACATCATTGGTATTCTAAATGAAGGTGCCCCGCTCGATGACATCACCGACTTCGACTTTCCCGAGGGCATGACTCTTGTTAGTTTTAAGAATGAGCTTTATGCGCTAGCAAGTGCTCGTCCTGGAAAGTTCAAGGCCAATAACTTAAACTTGTTTAATTATGAGTTACATCGCATCATCTATTCCACTATTCTTTCGAAATCCACTTCGAAAGATGATGTTACTGCACTTGAGCTATCTGCCCTCTATCACATTCTTAAGGGGATTCCTTTTTCTGTCCCTAAGACTATCATCCAGATGATGGAAAGATATCGCGAAAGAGACCGCAATCTCTCTTATGCGATGCTTATCCCTCGAATCTTTCAGCATTTTGATATCGATTTATCCACTTGCGCTCTGGACCCTGAGCCCAAGTATCTTCAGCTTTCTTGTCGCAGTACTGCCGTTGCTCCTGTATCTCTTGCTCCTGCTCCTACTTCCCCTGTTCCTCCTCAGACCTACCCTATGACTTTTGAGGGTATCCATCATCACCTTTCAGATATACAGACTTTTTTTGTTGACACTTCCAGGGAACATGAGTTCCGTGACGTGACTCGGTTCCAGGCTATTGCCAACTCATTTGCCGATCTTCGATTTGCTCAGACGGGTCATTCTGCCAGTTCTCTTTCTAGAGACCCTGCTGTATCTGGTTACCACATTGAGGATGAGGCGGTCCATTCTCTGTTCCAGCCAGAGAATGCTTATGATTGGTACCGTAGTTCGGGTGCTACTCCACACACCTCTGGAGCTGGCACATCTGGAGCTGGTCCTTCTGGACATGGTGGTTACGCTAGGACTACTTCTACTGATGATGATGAGGATGAGATGTGATTTAGACATTTTGTCTAGTTTGTCGTACTATTGTGACTATTTATTGTCTTTGTTTACTTAGAAATGCTCCGACATTCCAAGCTAGTATCCGTACTTTTATTTGTGCTAGTTTTTGAACTTTTTGTGACATTTTCTGTGATATTTGTCTGTTAAACATTGTTTTCTATTCTCTACTTTAGAGATTTATATCAGTTTAGTATTATTTAGCATATCTTGTTATAGCACTCTTTATCATGCTTCGATATTTTTTTTAATATACCATACCTATGAACACTATAAATATTTCTTATATTTTTTTTGTTTCTTCACTGATTATTGCTTATGCATATATTGTAGGAGAGCTTTATCTTTTGCAATTATTTTGCTAAGTGACAATGGGGGAGAAATAAGATCCAACATCTTAATCTTTTCTTTGTAAGATTACAGGAACAATTTTTTTTACCGAAATCTGTTTTTGTCCTATCAAAGATACCAAAGATATTATATCAGTCAAGGTTTGTTAATTAACAAAATGGAGGAGATTGTTGGCCCATTGGTCATGGTCAAACATGATTTTAATAATTGATCAAACTTTGTCTCGATATACGGAGCTACTCAGATGTTTACTCAAGACGTTTTGGACACTTGAACACTGATCAAGATCGAATACCTACTCAGTTCAAGACCGAAGCTATATTTGTCACTCGAGTCTGTATTTCTTTATGCAATGTAATTTTTACTTTTATTGAGTCTAGGAATATATTGTACACCGAGTCGTACGGGTAAATAGGCTATCCAAAATTGTTTTTAAAAATGACCTATGTTTTTGAAAAATATCCCTTATTTATAGAAACTTCTGAAGGATTTTAAAAAGCCCAAAAATCACTTTTGAAAAACCCTGACCAACCCTGACAGAACTCGGCCCGAGTTCGGTCAGTAACCGTTTGATTTTTTGAACGTTTGAAAACTTGGTCTCCCTTCAGTTGCGGATTGTTACATAGAGTTCTGTTCGAATTCTGTCCGAATTCTGCCAGAGTTTTGCCTTTGGAAAAACTATAAATAGAGAAGAATTCTGATCATTTAAAATCACTCATTCACTTTCATCTCTTCTCTTCTAAGCTTACGTTTCTTTCCAAAGAGTTCTAAAAAGCTTTTATTTCCAAATTCCATGCCAGTTACAATTCTCTAGTCAATTTGATGGTACGGTACGGTCTAGAAGATTTCAGAGAAATTGTAATCAGAGGCTTGATTGAAGAAAGACTCTTCAAAATTGAAGTGGGTCGAGTTCTTCGTATCAAAGCTCGCGTCTGTAGAAGTTGTAAGGACTTCGTATAAAACTTGCGAGATTTTCCAATAGTGGATTCAACTAGAAGCAAGAGTTATTTCGACTGGACTAGTCCTCACAAGAGGGAAACCAGTATACATCGCTGTGTTTGCGTTTGCCTTCTGATCTCATTTCTTTTACAGTTATTGTCTTATGATGATCTTACTGCTAACAAGTTTTTAATTAGCAATATTCCGCTGCCTACTCTATTTATCCCCCTCTAGAGTATTCTACTTTACGACTTCGTTTCTACAGAGTGCACTAGAATTGACCGTGCCATAAAATCATGCTTTGGTCAAAAGATATCGCCGTTATGGCTAACCGTGACCAAATCGATGATTTATCGGCATAACTGAGTTCTACGAATTATTAAAAATACTAAATGAACTAATTAATTTTTGGGAAAATTATATTTCATAGAGCTCTGTGTTAGCTTTTTGAAACTTCAAACGGTTCGTGATTTCGATTTTTGGTTCTCCCGAAATCTCGAAAACATCGAAACGTATCAAGTTTCGGACAACCGACACTCTACGAATTCTCCAGAAATTTAAGAACAAACTATACAAAAATAAATTTACATATTATGAAAGTTTACCTTGATACGAATCTAACAAAAAAAATGGCATGCTAAAAGGAGGTCCGAGTTGACGGCAATCGCCTCGGGAAGTCGGGGGTCTCCAAAGAGCAACTCTTTCAAAACGGCCAAGTGAATATTAGGGTTTATGAAATACTTTAATATATATAGGAGAGAGAAGAGGCAGTTATTGCAGCAGTTGGCGTCGACAGGTGGCCCCCCTGGGTGAATGACTGGGTAATTAATTTAGGAAAAGAGTTTTATTTACTAGAAAACATTTTTTAACTAGTTTTTGCTTAGAAAAATTATAATAAATATTAAAAAATCAAAAAATTTGTTAAAATTCCAAAAAATATAAAATAACATATAGAATCCTAGAAAAATATATGGGGTCAATATTTGCTCATATGCTAGCACAATAAATTCTAGGAGTCCTAGAAAAATAGATTTTTTCTGTATTTAATTATCTAAATAATTCCAAAAAATACCAAAAACTTCCAAAAATATAGAAAATAGTTTATAAGGTTCTACAGCTTAAATAAATTATTTTGCTTCTAAAATGACCTAGAGTGTCCTCTCTAATTATCTAAAAGTCTTTCAATAATAAAAATACTATAGTAAAAATATATAAGAATTACCAAAAATTTTCTAGTATTATTTATTCACTTATCACTAATCAAAATAAATTTTTTTGGTAGCGGATACTACAATATCTCACAATCATGTAAACACGGTCACGATAACGATAGCAATGAGAAAATATAAACATTAGTCAACCACTCAAATCTCGTGTGTGTAAACAGTCAATACACAAAAAATAGCATGTATAAGTGAAATACAATAATATAAAGTAAATGCACATGAAAGCATATACAAGTACTTGCCTTGGTTTTATTGAAAGTTGATTGGCACGATATGATCATGTTAGCACATAAATAGTCTCATATGTCAAAGTTACGCAAGATGATCTCAGATGATAGGACGGAACGTGCCATTGGGTCGAGAACACTCAAATTAGCTAGGGTCGATATTAAGAAGTCCAAAATTTGCAGGAAGATAGGAAACAACTGGAATAGTAGTGGTCAAGATTGATAACTGAGAAGAATTTGATATAATCAATAAATAAATATAATTATTTTAGAAAAATATTTATTATATCTGAAAACTATATCTCATTAATCAAAATAATTTAGACAAAGACTTGTCACAAAAAATCATTTTATATCAAAACTATAATTTACTTAGGTAAGAAATATTACAACCATATTTAATACCATAAAAATAATATAAATATAATTTAGGTAAAAACTGTCTTTGGAAAAATACCTAGAAGATTATAAATATGTTTTTAAAGTCAGAACCATATTTTAAAAATCCCCTAAAAATAATACGATAATATAATTTAGCGATACAACATAAAAACTAGTAAACCAATAATAATAATAATAATAATAATAATAATAATAATAATAATAATAATAATAATAATAATAATAGTCATTGTAGTATATTATGTGTATACCTGTACCTGTATACACACACACACACACACACACACACATATTATACATAATGATATTTAAATGATAGTAAAGTAATAATGTTAGAAGATAGGACATTAATGCCAAAATAAGAGACAACACATATATTGTCTGCTCTTTCTAGAGAAAAACAAAGAAGACAAAAGAAAGGAAATAGAAGAGGGATGGAGGGTTATAATTTTTTTGGGGGAACGGAGGAGAGGGAGTAGAGAGCATAAAGGCTTCGGCGAACGAGAGAGAGGGGGATGTCAGGAGAAGGAGAGCTTAAGGAAAGGCTCCGATGAGGTGGCCGCTGGATATCGACGAGCGCAATCGCTCGAGTGTGGCCCACCGACCTGTCGAGCGCAGGCGGCTGATCGATCGCCGTTGAGACTGTGACATTAATCTTCCCCATGCGGCTAGGAGAAGGACGCAGTGAGGCACGACACGATGCACAATGGTGGCTGCGTTGGCCTCGGAGCAGGCGGGCGCACGACGGGGCGAATGAGGGGCGACGAGCTCGGGAGGGCGTGGTGGAGA